>JAFEMH010000356.1:707500-822156 GCA_022495995.1 Adenophora triphylla var. japonica
ATCTATAACTCGAGTGGCAGGGGACCTGGCAATATAATAGTGTGAGATCAATGCAGGTTATAACATATATGATGCTTCCTTGCGCTAATACAAATCATAATTGAGAGATGTATTCAAAACTGTAGATGAAATTGAATAAATATTTAATACGAACCAGTGCTTGAAAAGAAATTTAACAATTTTTTTTCACTTGCACTGATTCACTATGAGAAAACGATAACAGATCTCTCAAGCCTTTTAACGTCAAAATTTGAAAGAAAATAATACGAAGTACAAGTAAAAAGTGATTCTCATTAATCATTATGAAAACAATAATTTTCATCTTAAAATATTCAAACTGCCCACTCTTTCTTATTGGTGCATAAGTGCAAAAGGCTGAGAAAGTAACAACCGATATTGTGTATGCAACAGGCAAAATCATAAAGAAATTTTATCTTGAGAGAATCTGACTTACCTAGGTGAATGCTGATGGCTCTCACATGGTCGCACAAATGGAAGATCTTGGTGAAGCAAAGTTGGAGAAGCTTCGGAAAAATTTGGCTCCAATATAAAACCTAGAGTACCAAGGTCACCACTCTGAGAAATACCAGTCTGCTGTAGAGTTATGTTGTCATCTCTAACCTTCTTGCCTTGTAGAAGCACCCCTACGCGTAGTTCATTTCCTAGTATAGCTGTGACAGCTTCCATGACAGTCCTCTGAGGAAAAGACAGTGCAACATGACGCACGGTGAGACTTTGAAACTGTTACCAGCCCACAACAGATATTTAACATAATTATACCATCATGATAAACTTGATGCAGAGGCGGAGCTACATATTCATTAAAAGGGGCAATTTCCCCCCTTTGGTTTTCAATTTTTATTTTGTTTTACTAAGTGCAAATATTTTTAAAAAATTTAGTGGTTTTAGTGAAATTTATTAAATTTTGCCCCCCTTTGTGCGAAGAAAGAAATGCAGTAAATTTTCTTTTGCCCCATTTTACTTGGTGAAAATATTTCCCCCCCCCCTTTCAAAAGCTCTGCCACTGACTTGATGTATCAAGGGTCACGGTACAGAACACAATGATCAATATAAATACCCCATCCCCATGTCAATAAAAGTAGGAAGAAACATATCAAATACAGTATTCGCTGGATCAGACTATTTATCAAAAACTTTTACTAAGAGAATGTCTATGGGATACTATTATTTGGCTTTGAAGTATGATAAAGCTACAAAATAGATGAGCTTTGAAATGAAGTGATATTCCGAGGAACATACGAGGAGGGAGGCCAAGCCAATAGTAGTGCTAAGCCAGACATGACTCAGTTCATTCAAAATGGATTTATTCGGAAGATATAAATCCGCCAAACAACTATACTCATCATTTCACTATAGCGGTAAATGAAAAGGAAAAGCTGCTAATAAAAACAGTCCATCATAGTTTCAGAGATTGGAAAAGGAATACATGAAAAAATGCATACCTTCAAGGAGCCTACTGTCTCCGTTTCTGGCACCTCAATGTATAGTTCAGGCACTTTAAATGACTTGATGCTGAATTTCACTGAATTAACAGACATAATGCATGTCAGAGAATCGTCAACTACAAGTGAGAGTATTTGACATCATCCTAGAGGCAGGTGACACTGTGTGTGTGTGTGTGTGTGTGTGTGTGTGTGTGAAAAGAGAGAGAGAGAGTACCATGAGGATCCTTTGACTGAAAGGATGCTTTTTGACGTATAACGGAAGAAGTAACTCCTGTTGATCAAGAAGCACCAGACTTAATTAGGAAAGCTGCTAGAAATGGGAAATAAATGATAAGATATGAAAAAATAATAAAAATAAGTGGAAAGGAGACCTCTATGCAATACCGCAGCTGAGCGCTTCCTATCTCCAATGCCACCCATTTCTGGTGAATTAAATAAACTTCCACTACTTGCCTTCTGATCATATGACATTCTTGAGCTATAGTGCCACAATTTTCTCCTTTTAGAAGGAACCTCTACTTGACACCTATGGCGCATGTACATGTTTTTCCTATGGTGATACTGCGGCTTCATTGCACCAACTAGAAAAAACAAAAGCCATAAACGCGATTTAGGTTGTGTTTGATAGCAACAAGCACCAAGCACTTAATGCTTGTTGTTGAATGGTTTTCTTTTGTGCAACTACTTCAAATTAAGGGTGGACCCTTGACTTAAATTGTAACAACCAACCCATATTCCTCTTACCGAACAAGCATCAATATTCTCAGTTACCGAATAAGAGCTGCTAAATATGAAGATTGACAATGTCTTGTTTACAAAAACTCAAGTTTTTTCTAAGATTGTCATTCATCAACAAGCATTTACAATGTCTTGTTTACAAAAACTCAAGTTTTTTCTAAGATTGTCATTCATCAACAAGCATTAAGTGCTTGTCGGTGCTTGTTGCTATCAAACACAACCTTAGTATCAAGATAACCAGAAATCTTAAAGCACAGACGCTATAATAACTCATTTACGATAATGACAACAGAAAGGCAAGAATAGTTCACTTACTAGTATTAAGAAGCTCACGATCCTTCAGCTTTGGAGCTACTTTCCAGAATCTAGAAGTCCGCATTTTCCTTATTCTTCGGTATCCAACATGTGGTTGCAACCTAAAGGCCTTTTTCTTGGTGCTAAGCTGATTGCACCTAAAAGAATTGTCGTCATCATCTCTAGTACCTATGTCTACATTGTTCCTATGCCTCAGAAAAGAAGCCTTAGGAAGGGAAGTCCCATAAAAGGGAATCTGTACACTACTATCTGGGTTAATTAATACATTATTATTCACATGTATATCTGTAGGGTCCTTCAAACTACAGGTGTTAAGGACAGGTGCGTGTCCGTTAAGTTCCTCAACTGCCTCTATCGGTTTTACAACTCCATTCTCCAAGCTAGTATAATCAGGCGAGCGTCCCTCGGGTTTAGTAGCAATTTTACGAACATCATTTGCACCTTCAGGAATTTCCAACTTCACATCACAGCCAGCTTTCTTTAAGAAACCAGAACTAGCAGTAATAATCGAAGCATGATCTAGAGCAGATTTATCTTCAGTATTTGGCAGTTCTTTAACTGTAGTTCTCAATTTGCGATCTTGAGTGGCTAGTTCAGGGACAAACAAACTCTCTGTGCAGCTTCCCTGATCAAGACACTCTGATCTCACTGGTTTTCCTTCAACAAGTTCCTTCTTAATACCTTGTTTTGGAATGGGAAACTGTTCAATTCCTTCAGCAGCAGTACTAGAAACAGAACTTTCACTCTCCTGCAACAACTTGCCAGCTACAGCTGCAAGCAATTCAAAGGCACATGTTTGGCTACCTTCCTCTGACTTTCTCTGGGAACCCCTCTTCTTAAACAGCAAACACAATTTGTTAGTAAGACTTATCAAGAACAAAAGCATGAAGCAAATTAAGTGGATGCTCACCCTTACGGATCTTGGAGCTCTAGGTACAACAGGGACTCGGTAACCATCAAACCCATAATCTACTCTCTTCACCACCATATCACAGGCATATATAGCCAATGACAGATCATCAAACACAACGAAGCCTTGTTCTTATTCACTCTGACCTGCAAATTATAATAATAATCAAATACCTTTCATCTGTGTTTCTTAGATCACTTGGCAATATATGCCTTCCAATTAGAACAAAGAAGATTTACGTATCACTGCTTGGCACAACAAGCACCCTTGAAAGCAAAATATGACTGAAAGAGCTGTCAAAGGTTCAAAACATACAACTAAAAACTGTATTGAAGAACAAAACCATATGGGAAGAAGAACAAAAGAACAATTTTCACTTTGGCGAAGATAAATTTAAATGCAAAAGGATAACAGTGGCTGACTGCTGGTAACATATCCCAACAGAGATCCGTTGATATAATTATATTAATTAATTAAGAAAAAACTCAAATAAAGATGCAATTGACACAGATAAAAGTAAATGTTGCCTAGCTATAGATGGCACAGCATCATTGGAGCAAATTATTTATGATCATCTGGACCTCAATAACCAAAATACCTGTTACAAAACCCTCACGCTTTTCCCTTACTAAATCTCAGATGTAAACTTTTATAGTAATACTCATGTTGACAGCCATTAGTTGTTTGCAAAAGTGTGGTTTCGGGATTTGGAAACATTTTAATTCGTTTACCAGAATCTCAGAAAAACTGGGAACAAAATCACTTTTGCTGAGGTAGAATATACAGCAAGAAAAGTGATGACAAATCCCAAGAAGAAGATCAATCTATGAAAATACTTGCGATCATATAATGAACCACTCTTACCCACTAACAAAATCATAAATCAAAACCCTCCATGTCAAAACTATCATCAGATTTAGCGAATAACAAAAAATTATCTAACTGCACGCAAGGTTAGTTATTAATCCCCAACACCCAACTACATCTAGAAGACCAAATTCATCTAATCACAATCCAACTTCACGCACTCCTCTCCTGATTAAACCAAATTGTGAAAAACTGCAACTTCAATCTCAATTCAATTATATTGTGTTCAATCCATATCAGGTTCACATAAAAATAAATAAAATAATGTCAACAGATCCTAATCCACAACAACCATCATTAATAAAAACAATCACAGACTATTCATAATTCAACACGATCAGTACCAAAAACAGCCAAATTACTCGAAATCCGATGCGATCAAGCTATATACTACAACAAAAATCAGTATTGCAGAACGCAATCATCTCAATTCAACCGAGATCGGACCAATTTTCGCAACTAAACCCCAACCAAACGCGTAAGAACTCATAATTCTCATCATACCAAAGCCAAAATCAGGAAAAAATCATCAAAAAAACACGAATCAAGACAAAATGACGCAGATCACAGGATCCGACTTACCTCCTAGATTGATCCACAGATGATGTTTCTCCACACACGCTTCCCAATTCGCTGAATTACGAATATATATTTACGTCACAAAATCAATTTGAAATTCTATGAATCAGAAAACATGAAACCAGAAGAGAGTGCTTAAACCCCTTGAATTAATTTCTGAGAAGAGGGAGAGGAGGGGGGTGGTTTTATAGATATTGACCGTGGAACCGGAATAGACGGTTGAAGGGCAAAAATGTCCGACGGAATTGACCATAAACCTCTCCAATCTCTTGGATAGCTCTCGCCACGTGTAATCCTCTTTACCCCATTTTTTTACTTTTCCATTTTTTACTTTTTCCTCGGGTCTGAAATTTCAATTCTACTGTCTGATTTATTTATTTATTTTTGTATTTTTATGTTTCTCAGTTATGGTGTACTCCTATATTATACAGTAATAATTAATTAAATTGAATTTTTAAAAAAATTAAAAGTTACCTTTTTAATGTTTAAAAGAAGTCACTGACAAATTTTTTAATGGTCTATCAATCACAATTTCTAAAAATTATATTTAAATAATTTTAAATTTTAAAAATTTGATCAAAATTTAATCAAATTGACCTACAAAATCAAAATGCGATTATCATTTATTGCCTTATTGGGATGAATTAAGAATTATTTATTTTTACCATTTTTACATGTCAAATGTAGATAATTAATACGGTTTTTCTAACGCGTGTCCTAAGAGCGCATGTTAAGTCTATTAAATAAGAAAATCAATGCATTTATTAAACATACTTTAACTTACTCATTTTCATAATTAAACTTTCTTTAACCTATTCATTTCCATAATTATATAAATATTATATATATATATATATATGCATGTAAGCGTACATATTTATAAAAATATATAAACACATTGAATATCTTATTTAAAAAGTTTAATAGTTATCTAGAGTGAGCATTGATTTGCTTGTTCAGCGTGTTATTTCAAGACTGCCTCTGCTCTGTACAGTTGTGTAGGCGTGTGGGTTTGCCAACCTGGAAGACGATAGGGAAATGGTACATCAGTAATATATTACAATCGTGATTGTTCATACAATATTAATAATTTAAAATTATTCACAATATTAATAATTTAAAAAATGTGATAGATGTGTGTGTTAATTCATTATTGTAAAATTATGCATTTAACGGTAATGAATAAAAATTAATGTTACGACATGACGTTTTGATGGTTGAAACACAAAAGCTTAGACCCATTTAAGAATCTTTAATTTATATGTTGAGGTCAACATGTAGTCATCGATTCTTAAATTGTCCGTGTGGACAGTCTTGAAATGCACGATTATATGATTTCGTTTGACCAAATCCTACCTCCGTTCCCTTACAAATTACAAAATATAAATATTATATATATATATATATATATATATATATATATATATATATATATATATATATATAAATATATATATATATATATATATATGCATGTAAGCGTACATATTTATAAAAATATATAAACACATTGAATGTCTTATTTAAAAAGTTTAATATGTGTCTTTAGAGCACACGTTAGAAAAAACGTAATAATATTTGCTCCAATTATAGTATAGAATAGATTGTAGTTTTAGTCAAAAATGGAGAAATTATAAAGTACTTGGTTCAAAAAAAAAAAACTACTATAAAAAGTACCCCCTTCATCCCAAAATACTTGCATTTTTATAAGAGATTTTTTGTTCTAATATACTTGCAGTTTTGAAGTTTTTTCTAAAATCTTGACATATTTTGCTTAATCTATCTTTATTTATGATTAGATAGTTGTCGGTGTAAAAGTATTTAATTATCTAGTTAGTTGAAATATACAAAAGATAATTTAATCTATTTAATATTTAATATGTATTAATTGTTTTTCTTAATATACTAGAGCTATAAGTATTTTTGGATGGAGTGAATAATTTATAAGTAGTATTTGTAAACCACTTTATATCCTTAATACATGTATACTTCTAATTTTGCCTAATTTCTAAGTTATGAGCTGGTGACATTAAACTGACAATTAATTCGTTCCTACATACTCCCTCCGTCCCATAGAACATTACCCCTTTTGCTATTTTGGGCGTCCCTCTTTAAAGTCCCACTTTCCTAAAAAGGAAACCTTAAATCACTATTCTCTCCACTCATTCTCTCTCCTACATTATTTTAATACTCACAACACCATTATAATTTACTATTCTCTCCACTCATTCTCTCTCCTCCCACTCACAACACCTACTTTAATAACATTATTCCTTATTTTTCGTTCTCAATAGTAAACGTGTAATGTTCTATGGGACGGAGGGAGTATATTAATTGACTAGTAAAAGTACGTGTTTGAAGACACGTTTTTTTTTTTTTTAATTAAGCTCGTGTGTTTGAGGACACTTTTTTTTTTTTTAATTTAAAAAAAAAATTAAGAGCAAAATGGGAAAGAAACAACTTAGTAAGTACAAAATGAAAAATTTGACAATTGACACTATTCATAATACTGTTCACATGGTGAAATGAACAATTACCATTTATACTATAGATGTTCAACCCCAGATAGATCAATATATGGTCAAAAATCTTGACCGGATACTCCTAATAATTATATGTCAGCATCTATAACTATATAAAGGCTGAAGTGCAAAGCACTTCAGCACACTCACTTTTTTCCCGCTCAAACAAGAACCTGGACCAAATAAGGATTAGATTCATCCCCAAAATCAATTACTACTTAATACACCCCTTAGTTACTCATAAACCAAAAAATACAACAAGAGCCTGTAAAATAAGCCATGCCCTTTAATATTCCATTATATTCTTTATTCTCAATCTCTCTACTTCTCTCCGGGTGCGTCTCGCCTCCTCCTCTCTCTTCTGTTGCCGCCCCTCTCTCTTCTTCCGTGGTCGCCGTTGCCGCGCGCTCTCTCTCTCTCTCTCTTCTGCAAGCAGCCAACAAGGTGATTTCCTTATCTATGTCATTGCTTGGAAATTGTATTTGATTATTTATTTTGATCTAAAGTTGTTTCAATTTCAGCATCCTGTTGATTTTGGACTTAAACTACTCGAGACTGATGCAATAGTCATTCCGGGCTTGTATAGATTTGTCCAGGTATGATGATTTCTATCTCGAAGCTTCGATTCTCACCTTAAAATTCACGATAAAACATAATTGAACAAAAATCAACATAAGAAATTCCTGTAACTATTTGATTTTATGGTGATTGTTATTTTGTATAAATTCACCCTTCACAATTGCATTCCCCTCATCTTTGTCCACCTGCCACCACCGTCGCCGGCGACGAAGAAGCTCGCTTTCTTCACATCCGTTAAGAATTTACGACTTGGAGCTTCGTTGCTGGAATGGCGAACCGCGGTTATAAATTGCGTATCCTTTTGATTTTTTCAGCTTAATTTTTTATTTTTTATTTAATTTTTTTCACGTCAAGAAGGTTTAAAATTGGTATTTATCAGCTTTAGATGTGTTCTTGTGCTTTCTTCCTTGACTAATATGGTTGTAGAGGAATTTGTGGCGCATTCTGCAAATGTGAATTGTATAAAGATTGGGAAAAAGAATTGCTGGCAGTTTCTTACAGGGGGAGATGATGAAAGAGTGAACCTTTGGTCTATTAGCAAACCAACATCTATTGCTGTAAGTCCATTGTTTGAGCTTGGTGAAGTTGATGACATCTGAGTGTTTGGAAAATTTTCATTTACTCCCTCCGTCCCAAAATGAGTGACCAAATAATTTTTAAATTTGCTCTTGATCAAGAGCAATTTTGAAATTTTTTTTGTCATTCATTTTGGGACAAAGGTAGTAACTTTTATGATATTTGATCAAGAAAATGTGTTGTATTTGGTCTTAATGATACATGGATTTAGTTTTCCTCCTGCACTTTAGAACTGATTTTTTTTAAAGAAAAAACTTCATTTAACAAAAATATACATGACCTTAAATTCTATACTTCATACTTTTGGGCAGTGAAGTCATTTGATGTGTATTTTCCATTTATTGCTGACGCCTTTAGAAATCAGGTCTCAGTCGAAATATAGGTTACCTGCTAGAATACTCGTGTTATCTTTATAGTATGTTCAGTAGTTGCCAGGTCAAAGTTCTCAAGTTCCATGACCTATGACAGATCAGAGCATCTAGAATATGTTCATTGTATAGATGGAAAGGCCTACAAAATATACAGTTTTATTTAAGAACTAAATTCCATAAAGTTGTTTGCCAATGACTAAAATCAGCAAAGGTGAATCTTATTTGGTAATAAACCTGGTTTAGCAACGGTTCAGATGGTGGATTGATTCCACCTTATTCAGCTATTGGCAATAGCGATTTCTCAAAACTGGTACATTATGGTAAATACTTTTCCAACAAACATTTTGGGACATACCTTTGCCAAAAGTGGCAATTTGAGAGAAATAAATCCAGATTTTTTTTGTTGGTGGTGGGGGGGGGGAGAAAGAGAGAGAGAGAGGTCAATGGCAAGAATTTACTATGATAAGCAACTAGAGATCTATTGATGAGTAAGCAAGGGAAATGCTAAGTTGCTCACGTAGTGCATATCTTTTGGATATCAGGAGCTTGCGGCTAAACCAGTAGCTTAGCAAGGGTCAAAACGGCAGCTCTAATAGCGTACAAATGAATGTGCATGGGATGAAACTACAACATTTTGTCATAGAGTACTTGCTATATCATACATCCGTCCTGAAATGATCTTCCTATTTTTTTGGTCGTTAATGCGAAGGTACTTTGAGCACTAAATTTAGATACATTTAATTATCCTAACAGAAATCTAAAACTTGTTATTGGTAGTATTTATAAAGGTGCATCAATACCAAGTTTTAAATTTTCATTAGGATAATTATATTAACCTTAAAATATTGCTAAAATTACCTTCGTATCAACGACCAAAAAGGTGAAAAGATCATTTTGGGACGGAGGGAGTACGTTGGGTTCAGTGCCAACAAGACAAGCTATAACAAGTTCAGTTCATCTTCAGAAATCAGCGGTGCCCGGAGTTGTGTATGATTCACAGAGGAGATCATTGACTCTGAGCATTCTTGAATCAGAGGAACAGCTTGAAAGGTTCTCGATTTGTATGGTGAATAATGGAGTTCGCTATGCATACTCTATTCGTTGCTTGCTAAAGAGAAAAACCTAGCTATGAACAGTTAACTTGTATATCTGAATAAGGATGTATTCAGACCTAACCTACAATAAATGTTGTTTCATGGATAATTTAACCCACAAATATAACTGGTGAAAGAGAAGCTATCTTAGCTGAAACTGGAGAGACATGTTAAGTGGCTGTTTTTATCAGGATTAATGTTTGATGACAATGAAGCTATCTTAGTGTGTGTTTGTGTGTGTGTTATAAGGGCATTCAAGTTTACTGCCAATCTTGGAAAACAACTCTCTGTAATCTCCCCCTACTGCAAGCTGTATTTACTAAATTCGTGTCATCATTTTATTTGCATGACTATCATTAAATAGAAATAATTATCTCATTTATGAGGAATTAGTATTATCAACAATTCTGGTTTTTTTTCATTAATCTATTTCTTTTAAAAATAGTTTTTTATATAATCTTATAAAATAATACTCCCTCCGTCCCATTACAAACCGGAAAGTTGGTCAACTGTTGACCATCTTTGACCAATAATTTATGAATATCTAGATATTTTTTTGTAATTTTAAAAATTGTTATTGCTTCACCATTAGAAATACTATCAATAACTTTTTTTAGAATTACAAAAAAATATCTAGATATTCATAAATTATTGGTCAAAGATGGTCAACAGTTGACCAACTTTCCAGTTTGTAATGGGACGGAGGGTAGTATATCGTATTTTCTAACAAATATTATAAAATAGTTTTTTTTATCTTATAGATTTTATTTAAAAAATTCATATAAAATGTTTTTTTAGAAAAATATTTTGAAATAGTTAAGAAAACATTTATTTATTGTTTTAGCAACAAATAGAAAATTTATAACCCCCAAAAAATCAACTTAAATTTTCAATGCATTAGTTAAACATTTTATATAGGGTAATCACTCGCATTAGTTAAACATTTTAGTATGTGATGAAAAACAAAAGACTGTGGATGAAAACCACATATGTTGCGTAAAAGAAAATATATCAAAATTTGTTAGTTTTATTATTAAATATTAATGCAACAATGTACATTTTTATAATATGCCTTTCATTAAAAAAAAAAAAAAAACTACAACAATATTTACAGTTATAATGATTTTTAATTTAGTTATTGTAATTTGACAAAAATTTTTGGCCGTGCGTTTAACGCACGGGTGTTATACTAGTTTCTATTTAAAACTAGAAATAAATGTGCGACGCCTTACCTATTGTAACAACTCACAAATTTCATTTCTTTATCATGGTTTTGTCTTGTTAAATGAAATAGGTGCGGTTTAACTGTCGGATAATTCAACTTATCTATCAATATATAATAACAAGCTTTTGGTAAAATTTTGGCCATCGAAGGGTATTTTAGTAATTTCACTTGATGGCAAATGGGAAATAAAATGGGCTGAAATGAAATGTGGCGCGCTGTGATTGGCCCAAAAACAATTTTTTTTTTTTTTTAAATTTAAACACGTGTCGGCATTTGGCTGAAGGGCAGTCTCGTCATTTCTAGGGCGCCTGTAGTACACGCGCCAAAAAACACGCGTGAAGGCAGCAAATTTTTTTTTTTTTTTGGCCACGTGGCGTGCTCCTATTCGCTGGTTCAATTTCGGATTTTTATTTTCCACCCATTTCTTTAACCTAAATTATTTTATAATAAATTAATTTTTTTAAAAAAAAAATTTACACCAAAATTCATAATTTTTTTTCCTCTTTAAATAGAGACTAATTTCATTTGATTTGGACACAGAAAAAAAAACTCCTTTTTTTTAATATAAATTTCTTAATTATTCTTTGTTAATTTTCCTTATTAATTTTTCAATATATTTTTTATCAAAATTAATTAAGTGTCAAGTTATTTTTTTATTATAAATGATAATGATAATAATAACAATTTTACTGATATAAGTTTTTTTTTTTTTTAAGTGATGGGGTATAGGATAATGAGTTGGAAGGGGTAATGTGGTTATTGAGTTTATTTTAGTTCGATACAATAAACATTATATTTATTTTATTTAAAAATAATTGAATCATAGTAAATAAAGTATTAATAAAGACGAACATCGGAAAAGATGGTCATCATTTTTAAAATTTTGATTGAACTGGATGTCAATATTATAAGAAATATAGATAATAGAAAGTATTATTTTAAAAGAGGGTAAGAAAAAAGTGGGTAGGGTTTATGAGGGAATGGATGGTTTGGGGAAATTATTTTCATTTAACCAAAATATTCGTATTTTTAGGATTTTGATTTTTGTTCTCAAAATTAAATAAGATAAGTGTGATGAATGTGGGTTTCAGTTTCTATTTAATAAGTGGGATGGAGTAATATGGTTATTGTGTTTATTTTAGTTCAAAATATCAGAAAATTTATTTAATTTTTTTAAAAATAAATCTTTGAAGCATAGTAAATAAATTATATAGGGTTATTTAATTATAGATTTTTTGTTGAAAAGTGACACGTGCTATACACGCGTGTACAGAAGCGGGTCTATGCAGGTGAATTTTTTTTTATTTAAATGGGACACTTGGTGTTCGTTCATTGGCCGATTGAATTTCGGATATTTTCCTCCGATTTCTTTAAGATTTAAAAATAATAATACAAATTAATCAAAATTCAATTTAGTTATTTTTTTTAAAAAAATAAATCTTTGAAGCATAGTAAATAAAGTATATAGGGTTACTTAATTATAGATTTTTTCCTGAAAAGTGGCACGTGCCATACACGCGTGTACAGAAGCGCGTCTATGCAGGTGAATTTTTTATTTTTTTTTAAATGGGACACTTGGTGTTCATTCATTGGCCGATTGGATTTCAGTTTTTTTTCTCCGATTTCTTAAACATTTAAAAATAATAATACAAATTAATCCAAATTCAATAAAAATATAACATTTCAAAATTAAAAATTGAAAATTGAAAATTTAAAATTTAAAATTTAAAATTTAAAATTTAAAATTTAAAATTTAAAATTTAAAATTTAAAATTTAAAATTTAAAATTTAAAATTTAAATTTAAAATTTAAAATTTAAAATTTAAAATTTAAAATTTAAAATTTAAAATTTTAAATTTAAAATTTAAAATTTAAAATTTAAAATTTAAAATTTAAAATTTAAAATTTAAAATTTAAAATTTAAAATTTAAAATTTAAAATTTAAAATTTAAAATTTAAAATTTAAAATTTAAAATTTAAAATTTAAAATTTAAAATTTAAAATTTAAAATTTAAAATTTAAAATTTAAAATTTAAAATTTAAAATTTAAAATTTAAAATATAAAATATAAAATTTAAAATTTAAAATTTAAAATTTAAAATTTAAAATTTAAAATTAAAAATTTAAAATCTAAAATTTAAAATCTAAAATTTAAAATCTAAAATTTAAAATTAAAAATTAAAAATTAAAAATTAAAAATTAAAAATTAAAAATTAAAAATTAAAAATTAAAAATTAAAAATTAAAAATTAAAAATTAAAAATTAAAAATTAAAAATTAAAAATTAAAAATTAAAAATTAAAAATTAAAAATTAAAAATTAAAAATTAAAAATTAAAAATTAAAAATTAAAAATTAAAAATTAAAAATTAAAAATTAAAAATTAAAAATTAAAAATTAAAAATTAAAAATTAAAAATTAAAAATTAAAAATTAAAAATTAAAAATTAAAAATTAAAAATTAAGAATTAAGAATTAAAAATTAAAAATTAAAAATTAAAAATTAAAAATTAAGAATTAAGAATTAAAAATTAAGAATTAAGAATTAAGAATTAAAAATTAAAAATTAAAAATTAAAATTAAAAATTAAAAATTAAAAATTAAAAATTAAAAATTAAAAATTAAAAATTAAAAATTAAAAATTAAAAATTAAAAATTAAAAATTAAAAATTAAAAATTAAAAATTAAAAATTAAAAATTAAAAATTAAAAATTAAAATTAAAAATTAAAAATTAAAAACTAAAAATTAAAAATTAAAAATTAAAAATTAAAAATTAAAAATTAAAAATTAATATATATATTGCCACTTATTTTTATAATTTGTCAAAAATAAATAATATTTTTATACAAAATAAAAAATATAAAATTAAGATATTATTTATTTGAAAAAAAAAATAGAAAATGGTCTTGGGCCTTCGCCTTGGCTGGCCGTGGCCTTGCCTTGGCTCGGTCGTGTCCTTGCCTTGGCTGGCCGTGGGCTTGCTTTGGCTCGGCCTTGGCCAGCCATGGCCTTGGAAATTATCCCACATCGAAATGAAGGGAAAGTAATCAAAGGCTTGTGGCTCGGCCTTGGCCTTGCCCTTGCTTTGGCTCGGCCATGTCCTTGGCCGTGTGGCCTTGCCGCCTCCCTTGGGATGTTATCCCACATTGAAAGAAAATAAAAAAAAAAACTAAAGGCCTTGGCTATATAAGTGGCTGATGCTGAGCATTTTATACCAAACTTGGCCGTGATTTTGGGCATGGCCGGCCAGTGTCGTGGCCTTGGCAATTGCCTTGGCTGTGACTAAGCATTTTTTCAAATAATAGTTAATAGAATTAAAATTCAAAATTTAAAATTTAAAATTTAAAATTTAAAATTTAAAATTTAAAATTTAAAATTTAAAATTTAAAATTTAAAATTTAAAATTTAAAATTTAAAATTTAAAATTTAAAATTTAAAATTTAAAATTTAAAATTTAAAATTTAAAATTTAAAATTTAAAATTTAAAATTTAAAATTTAAAATTTAAAATTTAAAATTTAAAATTTAAAATTTAAAATTTAAAATTTAAAATTTAAAATTTAAAATTAAAATTACTATATATATCCAAAAAAATATTGCCACTTATTTTTATTATTTGTCAAAAATAAATAATATTTTTATACAAAATAAAAAATATAATATTAAGAAATTATTTATTTGAAAAAAAAAATAGAAATTGGCCTTGGGCTTTGGCTTTGGCCTTCGCTAGTCGTGGCCTTGCCTTGGCTCGGCTGTGGCCTTCCCTTGGCTGGCCGTGGCCTTGCTTTGGCTCGGCCTTGGCCATGTGGCCTTGTGAGTTATCCCACGTCGAAATGAAGGGAAAGTAATCAAAGGCTTGTGGCTCGGCATTGGCCTTGGCCTTGCTTTGGCTCGGCCATGGCCTTGGCTGTGTGGCCTTGCCGCCTCCCTTGGGATGTTATCCCACATTGAAAGAAAACCAAAAAAACCAAAGGCCTTGGCTATATAAGTGGCTGATGCTGAGCATTTTATACCAAACTTGGCCCTGATTTTGGGCATGGCCGGCCAGTGTCGTGGCCTTGGCATTTGCCTTGGCTGTGACTAAGCATTTTTTCAAATAATAGTTAATAGAATTTGTTAAAATTTTCGTTAAAAGGACTAATTTGTAAAAAAAAAATTGCTTTAGTTAACCGTTTTAACCGGATAAACCGTGTTAATCATTTATAACCGTTCACCGGATAACCATAACCGTTAGTACACGGTTAACGGTTAGGTTACGGTTAAGTCTTAACGATTTTTTTAACCGTCGGTTATAACCGTTAACCGGCGGTTATATCCGTTTGGACACGTCTAATCGTATACGATTCAATTTATATATTCGAATACGAATCGAATACGAATACAAATTAAATTTTATATTCGAATACAAATCGAATCTTATGATATTCGATCCGATTCACTTTGGTTACGCCCCTAATTGTGATGAATGTGGGTTTTGATATATTTAATAAGTGAGATGGGGTAATATGGTTATTGTGTTTTTTTAACTGATTTCAATAACTTATTTCGTATTTGATAAACATGTTCGTGTGTTTTATTTAATTTTTTATATGATAAAATACTACAGGATTGTATATAGAGAAATGCATATTCCTTATAATTTTTGCTTTATTTCTATTTTATTGTTTTCTAATTTTTATGTACTGACAATGTATTCTTTAAGCAAGTATTTCATAATGTATAAACGAATTGAGTTCTTGATTTATTTTAGTTCAATTTTTGTCTTTTGAATATATAGTAATGCCCCGTGCATCGCACGGGAATCAATCTAGTTTATATAGTAATATGAACAATATTTTAAAATAAAATGAAATATTTATTTCATTTCTACATAAATATTAAAAAAAAAATATATTTCAAAAGAAATGTTCAAAAGCCCAGCTTTGAGCATGAGCTAATGATCTGAAGGTTGGATAATTTTCTTTGATTATTGGAATCAAAACTTTTAATTATAGTCCTAGTAAGAGTAAACTTTATGTTGATTATAATATTGCATCACTACCTAGAAGGCTGCTAACTATAATTGTAATCACATGGTCGTAACTCGTATGTCGACATTTTCTTTATCCATGGATGAAGAAGAAAATTTTCCGTCACCACAGATTTTGGGTCTGAATGGATGGTAGGATATTAGGCAGGATATATTTTGAGTATCTAGAACACAATAAAGAGAAGCATTGTTAAGATTAAAGTCGGATATCAATCCAATTCAGACCCTCAGATGTGAGAATAAGATATCGTAATGATATGATAACCTGAGAATAAGACTTGAAAGGTCTTGAGTGTGTGTGTATGTGTATGTGTATGTGTATGTGTATGTGTTTAGAGTTTAGACAATGACTTACAATGTCAATTTTGCACTTAACCTATTCAATGGGATAAAGGTCTTCTATTTATAGGTAATGGTGAGCTGCTTGTTGATGTAAGTCATGAGGTCAGTCCTAAGGGGCATCTTAGTCTTTGACCGAATACACGTGTCCGCATAGGATTGGCTCTGTCACTAAAGGAAGATTCACTGTCAGAGGGGATGTCGTTGATAGAGACGGGAGCCGTGTATTTGGGAGAGTTGGCGCGGCGCATTAATGGCGATAGTATGCGCCTGACTGAGCCGCATTTAATGCGTTTGGAATGAGCCAGCTACTGTACTGTTAGAGCCAGTAAGTAAACTTGCTCAGTAAGCTTTGATAACAACCGGGAGTCTGGTAAGATAACCGGGAGTCTGGTATGAGACCGCAGTCAACATCTTGGACGCGGTCAATGATATTGACGTGGGCACGGATGGGATGGTCACAACTCCCGCGGTCACCCTGCTGATGGTCTGGATCCCTTCGGTCTTGACTAGGATGGTATGAGAGGAACGCGGTCTCGACCTTGAGGGCCTATCTATCCGCGATCTTGACTCTGGCAGTCTAGGGTATGCCACGTCATACTGGGCCTTTGGATCAGACCGAGCTTGGGCCCGATCTAGCTGGTCCGGGCTCATCAGTGGCCCCTAGCTCCAAGTGAGTGATTATTTATGGTTTGAGCGAGGAGCTACTTGCTAAGCTCGATTTTGTCAAATCGCTCTTTGCGATTACCAGTTTTGGCATTTTTTCGCTGGTTTTGCTCTGCCTCCCGTGCAAACTGGCACATGTGAGGAAGCTTGCAGAAGTTTTTTGGCTCTGCCTCCCGGTTAAGCTGGTGGGCCCCTTGGCAGGTGAAGCGCCAGCGCGTGTCAGGTACGGAGGGTACGTGTCAGTCATCCAAGACACGTCATAAATGTCAACTGGCAAATTTTTGAATTTCCAAACGTTGGCGCCGGTTCGTGGTTCGAGGGAAATGGTTTGTGGGCTAATTAATACGGGTTAACCCGCATTGGTAGGCCTATAAATACGAAACCCTTCAACCCTCAAACCCTTTTATCACCTTTCAGCCTTCAAATTGCTTTAGAGAGAGAAAATCTTGCTGCTTTCCTTAGCGTTTTCTCCCTTTCAATCTTCTTCCATAAGTAATTTTGTGTTTTAATTTCTTTCTTCATCTCTTTCTGTTTCTTGGGATATGATGATGACCTGTGAATTTGGTCCAGTCCGTACTATAGAATTAGGAAATGGAAGTACTCCGGATACCTTCGATGTTTGTAAACAGTCAAGGGGTATTTATAGGAAGGTAGCCCATACTTGGGTTAGGCTTTTCTTGGCGTGCTTCCAGTATTTCTGTGAGAAGTACCAATGGGGGGCCTTTTGTCCCACCCCGGTTGTGGGAGGCCAAGACAAAATTGGTTATGAACGGTCATATGGTGGTGTTAGTGGATACCAATAGATTAAGGAATTTTGTGATGGGGATTCTTTGCAGGTTTCCCCGAGAGAGAGACCAGGCTTTGAACGCCGTTGAACTGGTAAGGAGAGCCATTCCTAACCCTAGAGTGGTAACTGACTGGGAGAAAGTTCCCTTAATGGACCTTGACCAGATGAATAAGGATTCCTGCCTGGCCGCAGAGGATTGGAGTACTCCTCTAGATGTGGAACCCCTTAACACTGTTTTCCCCGAAGTCCAGAACGAGGCCCCTGATGTGCCCGTAGTGAACCTGGAGAGTAGTGAGGATGACAGTGATGAAATGGAGGTGGAAGGAGGTGGAGAGGAGGCCTCAAGGGGGTCATCTACTGATCTCTTTGTCTCTAAGAGCACGGAGACGGTAGAAGATGACCGCGATGAGGAAGATCGCATGGTTGCGGGCACGTCCCAGAAAGCAACGAAGATTGTTGACGCCTTCGAGGAGGATCCTGAGGAGGATGCCGCTGCTCGCGGAAAGAGTCATGTTGATGCCCCAAATCCTGGTCGTGGCAAGAAGAGGAAAGCCAAGGAGGGGGGCCTACTGACTGGGATTCAGATGCCGTTGACCCTAACCAATTTCGTGTCCACGGCCTTTAGGAAGTAGAGATAAAGGGGAAGGATAAACTGAGATCGGAGACGGTGGAAGATGTCTGCGAGGACAATAGAGCCTGTATCTTCTATGGGGTCCAGTTCGAGAACGAACTGAGGCATCCTCTTGATCCTTTTATAAACAGGTTTCTCAATTTCAACCGCTGTCTCCCTATGCATCTGACCCCGAATGCCGTTAGAGCCCTAGTCTCATTCATAGCTATCTGCAGGCTTTTTGGTTTTGAACCTTCCCTTTCCGGGCTATATGCCTTCTACCATAATCAAATAACCAATGATAATCTTGGCCTGAAAGCCAAAAACAATTCTGCTCGCACCTTCTCTGCCCCAACGAACAAATTTGACCAATGGAACCAGAGGAATATCCTGGTCATAGAGTCTAGGTTTGGGTGGTCCTTCTCGAAACCTTCCAGTCCTGTTCCAGTTAGGGTTGCTACCAGCGCTTATCCTAACCCAGCTGCCTCCGAGGATCTCCAAGTTGCTCTAGCCCTCTATCTGGCCAAGTTCGTGACAGAGAGGGAGTAACCGGTTTTTGACGTGAGCGCGATCATAAATAATGAGCCGCTGCTGATTTTTATCGGGGTGTCTCCTCAAAGGGAGGGTTGCCCTTATGCCCATAGGGTAGCCATTGGGCCCCAGCTCCATGATCCTGACTGGAGGGTTCATGAGTTTTACGATTTTGAGGCTGATTGCAAAACTTGCATGATGGGGGCGGAATGCAAACCTCCGGAGTGGATTGGTCTCTTTTTCTGTCTTTGTTTAAACTGTTTTTTTCTGCGATCAAGCTTCTGACTTCTTGAACTGCTCTCTAATCAACTCTTTTTCTTTCAGAGTAGATCCAGTTGAATACTCATAAGATGTCCAAGCTCATTCCTTCCCAAATAAAGGCAAAGAAGTTAGCTCAAGAAGATAAGGAGGCAGCGGCCAGGCAAGCTGCCTTGGGAAAAGCTTTTGCGAAGGGCATCACTCCGCCCATTGTTGACAGATTATCCGGCGCCCCTCTGGCCGCGGCAAATGGGATTCCTCAAACAAAGGATCTACCTCTGCCTCTTCCCTCCAAGGGACCTCCACCAGCGTCTACCCGCAGCTCCAGCCCTGTTGACCGCACAATTCCTATCAGACACGTCGATCTGTCCCGGAAGAGGACTGCCTCCGTTGCTGATGTACCGTTGCGGGAAAAACAACCGAAGACTCATAAGGGGGTGATAATACATGCCCAAGCCTCCACCGCCCCTGGTTCAGCTCCTACCTCCTCGGGCAGAGGAAGGACCATATACTCGGCGTCCTACCTCGTGCTTCCCAATGAAGCTCGCGATGTTGCCTGGGGCCTGAGTGACAAGCTCGGGAAAGTCCCCGAAATCAAAGGGGTGGATCCCTATTTCTGCGAGGGCTACAACTCCGTGATCGGGGAGGGAGCATTGAATAGGCTCTATGCCCCTGATTTCTACGGGGCCGTGGTATCCAAGATGAACTCCACCACCTTGTTCGGAGATTTGGGCTTAATGGCTATTGAGGTAACAAACTTTCTGATGCTTGAACCATTACTTCCCCTGACCGCATACTGCTAACTGTTTACTTTTCTGCTCGCAAATGGCCAATAAGTCCATGAGGATGAGGGAGATTAATGATGAGCAGACCACCAGCCTGTCTGATCAGTCCAAGTTTTTGGCTGATAAGACCAAGGCTTTGGCTAGGGTAAAGGAGAAAGTCAATACTCTGACTGACTCTCTGTCCGAGAAGGAGGGAGATCTGAGGGATTTCCTCGCTCAGCTAGAAGATGCCAATAGATCTTTAGATAAGGCCAAGGGGATGCGGGATGAGCTCCGCGGCCAGAAGGATGCCCTTGAGAAGAGGAATTTCGAGTTGGCGGACAAGCTGGAGGCTGCCAAAAATACGATCCTGGACTTGGAGACTGTTGTGGATAAGTTGTCCAACGATCTGTTTCCTCTGAGGCAGTTCCAGTTGGAGAATGATGCCATCTTGGCCGCTGCTCACAAAGAAGCAGTTGAGGAGTATAAAAACTCTGAGGAGTACAAGGAGGAAATCTTGGCTGAAGCTGCCGTTCAGTACGAGCTTGGCTGCATGATGCAGCTAAGGAAATTTCCTGCTACGGGCCAATTCTCTGTGGAGCAATTGGCCTTAATAGGCTCTTTGATCGCCACAGATGCTTACTTCCTGTCCGGGCATGCACTAGTCCCTCTGGCTGAGGATGAAATAGGTAACTTGGAGCTCGCAGCGGCCTCGTCCTTGCCTCCTGTGGCCGCGGTCACCGTTCCAAGCCTCAGGAATCAATTGGACAGGATGAGGTTTGAATCTGACGGCTTATCATTTGAAGAAGCTGCTGCTCGCCTGTTTCCCAACGTGCCTGCAGTCAGTGATTTATTTGGACCGCGGTCAGCCCCAGCTCCTTCAACTGAACCTTCAAATGCCCCAGCTACTGATGCTCCAACGGTCAATCTTCCTTCTCCTACTCCTGGCACGGAAGCTACTAAGGAGAACGCTCCTGAATCTACCCAACCTTTAGCTTAGGATTTTTTTTTCTTCTTTTTGTAATTGATTGTAGGATTTTGTAAATCCTTTTTTCTATTAATGAGAAGTATTTTTCTTAACTGTTCGTCTTTTTTAGGCTGTTTCAAGTTTTGGCTATGTTTGAATACTTTTGATACTTATATCAATGCTTTCTTTCAAGCATGCATTCTTGTTTTTTCTTTTTTCAGCTTATGACTTTGAACAATTATTTTTTACTTAATGTCGTGGTTATGGGCATGGTAGGCCTGCTGACCGTGTTTATGAGTTATAACTCTTTATTCAAAACTGCTTGAGTTTTTTGTGAGAGTCGGCCCTTTTTCTCTATGATCGTGTTTGTTGGGCAATTTTGAGGTCTTGGCCCCATTTCTTCTAATTGACTTTTAAAACTTTTTTGATCACTCCCTTCCACTTACGCTTATTTAGATTTTTAAATCCGTGGCATAATTCAAAAGAGCCAAGGCAAGCTACTTTCATTGGGCAAGCAGATTGTGGTCGTGAGGCTATAGTCCACGCAACAGTAGGTAGGGGCATATTAGCCCTTGAACCTACCAGCATCTGTATCCACTATTGGTGGTTCACGCGTTTTGACTCTTTTGGGTCTTGTGGCGATCATGTAACGGGCTCATATGTTGGCCTTTGTACATACAGGCGTGCGATCAACAGCCAACTAAGGCCTACACGCATTTAGTGGGTACGGGCACTACTTGGCCTTTGTCCCCACTTGCATCTATATCCACTTACTGGTGGTTCATGTGAACAAGACTGGGAGTCATGTCCGTAATCGTGTACGGGCTTGATGGCCTTTGTACACATATAGGCATGCGATCTTAAAGGATCTTTGCGCATCAGCAGGTAGGGGCATCTATATTGACCCTTGAACCTGCTGGCATCCGCTTTTGCACTTTTTTTTTTTTTTGCGGGCAGCCACATTTGTAGTTTAAGGCTGGTGGGAATATTGCTACAATAGTCTCTACAACAGTTTTGTGCAAAAATTGGCCTTAATATTCATACATTCATTGCCTCTATCAACCTTACATAATACAAAGATTTTTAAAAGTAATAATTTCTAAGGTGATCGTGTGATGTACCCGATTTTTTTTGTGAAAATCAAAACGGAGTCGCCACGCCATTTTTGTTTTAAGGGCCAAAACTTTGAAAAAAGCCCGAGATCAGAAATTTGGGTTCGGAGGTCATGTTACACTCCGGGAAGGACGTTAGTGTGCACCCGGAACGCCTCGTAAAAACGAGTCTTCCAAACATTCAAAATCCTTTGTTGTGTGTGTGTGTGTGTGTGTGTTTTGGCCAAAATAAGTTGAAACTGAGGTAAGTAAAAATTGGGAACTCTTTTTAAGGATTTAAACTGATCCCATGATTTTTTGGGTGATTTTTGGGTTGAGATTTGTAACTCAAAAGATTTTTGGAAGTTGAAAACCATTTCTGCCAAAATGAAAAAAGCAGTTGACCCTTGACTTTGAAATGGACTTTAGGACTTGAAAACTCCAGAATCTGGGAAAAGTCCGGGAATGAAAAATGTTCAAAACACCTTAAAAAAGGTTTCTGTAAAAGAACTTTTCATTTTGGAGATGATTTGATGGGTCAAAACCTTCTGGAAATTTCAGATCTGAAATCTGGATTTCCAGAGACTGATGAACTGACCTTTAAAAGAAAATTTGAAAAAAGGAGTTTTACTCACACAAAAAATAAAATAAAAATATGTATGGAAAGATCTGGATGTTGGCTACAAAAAGTATTTTTTAGTCAACACCAAATTCCAAGTTTATCTATGTCCAAAAAATTAGACCATGGACTGAGGTCTGAGAAAATTGCTACTGGACAGCAACTTCTCAAGAAAGAAAATATGATTTTAAAAAGGGGTTTTGCATCCATGCTTGTCCCCATTTCCCTAGGTTTTGATTAGTGATCACTTGACATTTTAGTGGTGAATCAACTATATCAAACCATCCTTGGGGTACATTAGGACTAAGCACTTCATTTGCTTGGGAAGGGGAATTTTATCCTTTGAAAATGAGATTTGATGTATGAAAATGATTTTTAGGGTTTTGAAAATGTGTTTTCTTTGCAAGAAAGTAAGAACACTTTGAAAATAATGTAGATCCTTGTAGAAGATCATCCATGGAGATGAACTTCCATGGTGATCTTCTTGGATCTAAAGCAAGAAGATGAATAAACTACATTTTGTAGCTTGAAAATGCATGCATGGATGAATTTTAGGGTAAGGAGAGGGAGGTTATACTTATCTTCCTTGTGTTTTGTGTTTGAAGGCTTGAATGTGAGAGTGTTTAAGGCTTGAATATGAGAGTGTTTGAGGGTGTTTAGGGTTGATGATTTGAGTTGGTTAAAGAGAAAACAAGTAGATAACAATGAAGTCCTCTATGTTTTCTCTCTAATCCTCCTCCTATAGGGTGATTTGAGCTTGGATTGGTGTATGTATGAGAGTATGTATGAGAGTGATTTGAAGTGTTTGTGAGTGAGTGAGATTTGGGAAAGATTGGAGAGAAAATGGTGGCAATCTAAGGATTCCCACTGTTTTCTCTCTATATTTCGCCAGAGTTTTGTTGCTGTATGTAAATTGTGTTGTTTAGACTGAGAGAGGAGGGTTCAATTTATAGGCCACTGGGAGATGCAATCACATCCGCGCGGAGGGTCCTGTTGGCGTGCACTGTTCATCTGCTACAGTGCTGGCTTTTGGACAGGAGGAATAATCTTTTTAAAATTCAAACTGGAACTGTTTTTCAACTTACCAATTCGGGTTTTTTCCATTTCTTTTGCTTTTTAGGATTCCTTTCCTTGTTTATCTTTAAATGGCAATGCCCACTTTACCCTTGCTTTGTTAGAAAGGTTAGGGTTTGTTAGAAATGTTAGAAATGTTAAAACTCTCGTTAATTTTCTAACGAAAGTACTAACGGCTCAAATTGGAGCACTTACAGTAGCCCCTCGGCGATGGTGCTTTCGAAGGAAGCGGGGTCGTCGATAAGAGTAAGGCTCCATATTTGGCGAGATGATCAGGTGATCGAGTGGCTGGACCTAATGATAGGCTACCTACGTATTCCTAGTGGGAATCAAGCCGGCCGTAGTTCGGGTCTTTCGACTATCTTTAGTTGTCGACCCTGGAGTGACTGTTTTAGGATGTCAACCTGGCGAGCGAGTTCTACAGTCGATTGCTGAAAGAAACTCTGCTGGGGATAAGAAATGACCCTCTTTGGTCTGATGGCTAGGGTTGTATATCCGCTCTGCTGGGGATAGGAAATGACCCTCTTTGGTCTGATGGCTAGGGTTGTATATCCGCTCTGCTGGGGATAGGAATGACCATTTTGGTCTGGTGGCTGAACCTAATGATAGGCTACCTACGTATCCCGAGTGGGAATCAAGCCAGTCGTAGTTCGGGTCCTTTGACTATCTTTAGTCGTCGACCCTACTGTTTTAGGAAAGTCATCCTAAGATTTGACTATTTTTGGGAAGTCACCCTATGGTCTGACTATTTTTGGGAAGTCGCCCTATGATCTGACTGTTTTTTGGGAAGTCACCCTAAGATCTGACTATTTTTTGGGAAGTCACCCTAAGGTTTTGACTGTTTTTGGGAAGTCGCCCTATGGTTTGACTATTTTTGGGAAGTCGCCCTATTACTTGACTATTTTTGGGAAGTCGCCCTATTACTTGACTATTTTTGGGAAGTCGCCCTACGGTTTGACTATTTTTGGGAAGTCGCCCTATTACTTGACCATTTTGGGGAAGTCGCCCTAAGGTTTTGACTGTTTTGGGGAAGTCACCCTATGGTTTGACTATTTTTGGGAAGTCACCCTAAGGGATGATTGCGATTTATCGCTTTCCTCGTGTTGTGTGTGATAGCGTTTTAGGTGCCTCAAACCTTGATGATGGCATCTTAGGTGCCTCGAACCTTGATGATGGCGTCTTAGGTGCCTCGAACCTCGACGATGGCGTCTTAGGTGCCTCGAACCTTGATGATGGCGTCTTAGGTGCCTCGAACCTCGATGATGGCGTCTTAGGTGCCTCGAACCTTGATGATGGCGTCTTAGGTGCCTCGAACCTCGATGATGGCGTTTTAGGTGCCTCGAACCTTGATGATGGCGTCTTAGGTGCCTCGAACCTTGATGATGGCGTTTTAGGTGCCTCGAACCTTGATGATGGCGTCTTAGGTGCCTCGAACCTTGATGATGGCGTCTTAGGTGCCTCGAACCTCGATGATGGCGTTTTAGGTGCCTCGAACCTTGATGATGGCGTCTTAGGTGCCTCGAACCTTGATGATGGCGTCTTAGGTGCCTCGAACCTTGATGATGGCGTCTTAGGTGCCTCGAACCTCGATGATGGCGTCTTAGGTGCCTCGAACCTTGATGATGGCGTTTTAGGTGCCTCGAACCTTGATGATGGCGTCTTAGGTGCCTCGAACCTTGATGATGGCGTCTTAGGTGCCTCGAACCTCGATGATGGCGTTTTAGGTGCCTCGAACCTTGATGATGGCGTCTTAGGTGCCTCGAACCTTGATGATGGCGTCTTAGGTGCCTCGAACCTCGATGATGGCGTTTTAGGATAGATGGTCCTCTAGTGGACTTCATTTGAAGGGATCGGTTTTACGTCTGCTGCCGAAGGAAAGGATGACCGTGCTGGTCGAGTGGCTGGACCTAATGATAGGCTACCTACGTATCCTTAAGAGGGAATCAAGCCGGTCGTAGTTCGAAAATAGCTGGGGATGGTCTTTGATGGTTTGACAGTATTTGAGGTTTGACTATTTTTTTTTTTGGGAAGTCGCCCTAAGATTTGATGATAATGTTCTTTTAGAAAAGTAGTTGATTAAGATATGCTTTCATACCTGTCTTTGTGCTTACTGTAGCCGAGGCTACGGGCTGATGTTGATGAAGAGTTGTTAGGTTGCCGTTCGTGGGACGGTTTCTGCTGACGATTTGCTGTCTTTGGAGGCATTTTGACCTGAAGGAGGAGTTTGGTTGAGTCTGCATCTTGCTGGTGATCGTTAAACTTGTAGAGGTTTTTGAGCTTGTCTTCACATTGGGACTTCTTGCTTTTGAGAACTTGGTGTCTCTAATCGCATTGTATTTGAGAACTTGGCGTCCCTGACCGATTTGTATTTGAGAACTTGGCGTCCCTGACCGATTTGTATTGGAGAACTTGGCGTCTCGACCGTGCATTTGAGACCTTGGTATCTTTGACCGATTTGCATTTTGAGAACTTGGCGTCTCGACCGTGTATCTTGTATTGAGAGCTTGGCGTCCACGACCGATTTGTATTGGAGAGCTTGGCGTCCTTGACCGATTCGACTTGGCGTCCTTGACCTGATTTGTATTGGAGGACTTGGCGGTCTTCATATGTTTGTGGATGTTGGGGACTGTTTTCATCCATTTGAGGTCGTCTTTGGTGAAGATCATCCTTGCCGAAAAGGGGGATTACGTTTGAATTCCTGCATTTGTTAGTGAAGAGGAAGATGCATATATGGCATTCATGATGGCGGATGCATGCAAATGATTATGAGATGATGCGTTTATTTGCTTTCGAAGATGCACTTGGCCTAAGCTTTTGGCCGGGAAATTACGATTTATGATTTTCAATCACTTAGGATTTTTCCTATTGATTCAAGTTTTGTGCATGCTACATGAGCCCTGGGGAGATTTTTGTGGGGATGCATGGTTATGAGAGGGGATATATGTGTTGTTATTGTTTGGGACAAGCTTTGAGCTGGTGGGGTGATATCCTTTAGTCGCGGATGAATTGCATGTTATTGATGAGGTCAATTTTGATCTTGGGATGAAGTTGGATTTGATCCCGGTCTCGATTGAAATTTCTTTTCGAGTCTCGGACATTTGAAGCCGACGCCGACGGGCTCTAGAATCAAAGCATGTTGACATGAATGAACCCTCTTTTGCTTGGGTTAGTTGTGATTTGACGAAATGCCGATATGAGGAGATTCCCAATTCTCAACTTTTGATGATGCGGGGAGTTGCCGTATGCCAAGTTCTAAAGCCGAAACTCCAAGACAGTTGTTGAGGTGACCAGACCTTTCTTCGAAGATAGGTGTGACTTGATAAAGCCCCGTTCCATGGAAAAGACATGGCGAAAACCACGAGAATCTTTCTACGAATGATTTGATGAAGCCCCGGGCTGACAAAGCGTCACTACAGAGGTCCAGCTTAAAGGTTTGACCGACATACCGATGAAGTACCGAGCCAATCGATCAACGTGAGAGCCTTCAAGGTGAAGTTGTCATGAAGGGAGAAACCCATCTTTGATACCGACTATGAAACTAGAATCCTTTCTTCGAAGAGTGTCTTCCATATGGGAACCGTTAGCCATAGTGGCACTTGGCTTGTTCGTGGCTTCAATCATATTCACCCTACCCTTTTTTTAGGGAATGGATTGTTGATCGTATTGGGTCCTTGGGGTCCCCTTTTCGATCAGTTCTCACACTGCCCTTTTTTAGGAGTCGTGTTGGAGGTGGAAGAAACCCAGTATCCGTAAAGGTGTGCGACAACTTCGGCTGGCGATTGTAAGCCCTCTCAAATTTAGCCCCGGAATTGATCATTGCCCGTAGATCCGGATAGGGAAATTGCTAAGTGAGGCCCTCAGATGTGGTTTCGGGCGTGATCGAAAGATGTCTAGTTGTTCCTCTTCAAAAGGAGGAGTTGCCATCTTGCTTGTAAAAGTCCCCGATGTTCTCGTCGGGGCCATTTGCATTGTTGTCTGCGGGTCAAATCTATTTGCTTCCCACTCCAAGTTAGCTAGTAATCTGGTCCCATGTAGCCACGGCCTCGGATTTTAAGCGGAAGAACCATTTTAGAGCACTTGGACTTCAAAGAGAGATCGAAATAGTCAGCCAACTGGCGATTGGCGCCCCTTTTGACCTTCATTGCCAAGGTATACGTGTCCATATGGGTTTTCGGGCATGCGGTGCCATCAAAGAGATCCAAATTAGGCATCACGAATTTGTGGGGAACAAAGGAGTCCGGGTTCGTTGGTCGGAAAGCAGACTTCTTAACAGTCAATTCAGCAATCTGTGCTTTCATTTCCTTGTGTCGTTCCACGAACCAAGCCAAATGAGGGTCTTGTGGTGGAACCATGGCATTCAAACCAGCCGCGAGCTAGAGAGAGGAGCTACCACCGGCGGCAGACAGGTGGAGGGAACGGCCGATGCGGGGACATAGGTGAAATCTTGTCCTTGGCCCGAATCACCCCGGGAGCTTGAGTAGGACCCTGGGCAAAGGATAGAACCTCGCGGCTTGTTGTTGATTTTCAACCGGCAAAGAGGGCGAAGGCGAGTCTTGATGTAGCCGGGTAACTCGGATTTCCGGAGTGAGGCCCATAAGTAGGCTTAAGTGCGGGCCGCCGTCCCCGATTGTTGAATTGCATAGTGAAGGTGCATGACCAGGGGTACTGCGGTCTGGTGATTCTGATGAAACTGGGATGGAGGCTTGGTAACCCATCGAAGCTGAGTGAGGAATGGATTTGTGAAAGCTGTGTGAGGAGCGGCTGAGCTAGCATCGTTACGAGGAAGGGCTTCGATCGTTGCCCTGGACCGCCGTGGAAGCATTCCAAACTGATTGCTGCGAGGGCCCCGATAGATTGGTTCCAAACCGAGGTGGGATTCCAATCTGCCGTGGCATTCCGAGGTATCCCCAACCATGAGGAGACATTCCGTACCGATTTTGCCCCCGCCGAGGAGCCGTGAACCGATCGGTTACGTTAGGCTGCATGGGTCCGAAGTAGTCTGTATTTGGGGTTTGCCGTCCTGTTGAGACGGTCATGAAGGAATCTTGTGAGGCTTGTGCGGTGCCGGGGATTGGACATCTTGAACTGGGTTCTTGTCAAGGCATTTCAAAGCGATGTAACTGAGAAGCTCTGACCGATCTGTACCGAACCGCCGAGGCATACCAAACTGCGTGACATACCGAGCTGACCCCGGCGCTTTGAGGCATACCATACTGCCCAAATCGGATCGAAGTCAATTTGTTTCCCAAACGATCGTCCTGCATCGAACTGTGAATGTATATCAAACCGAGGCTGAAAGGATGGCTGATTCGCGAGTTGAGAAGAGTGTGAGGAAGGTGGTGGTGGTCTGTCTAGCCAAGATAGGGATGGGGATCCTTTTCCTCTTCTACCGTGAAAGTTCCATCGGGGTTGAGGGCAATCGTCAAACCAAAATTCCTGACATCTTCCAAGGACGAACATCGAAACCTCATTCTGATTGGCACAAGAAATTTTATGGACTCGGGTTCCAATATTAGTCATAAGAATATGATGAATTTCTGGTCTTGGTTAAAATTCCGTCCTCGTCCTTGGACATCAAAGAACTGCACTTGACTAGCCCATGACCAACATGGCGATCAAATCTCATCTTGCTTGGTGGAGCCTTGGTCTGAAGAGATGTATTTGCGAAGTCTTGATTCGGAAGAAGTGACTTGGCAAAGCCTCGGTCTCATGACTGTGAATCTGACACAATTAGAGAGGCTTCAAACCCGGTAGGCACCGCAGTTGATGCGAAACAGAGACTCAACCCATCTTGTAGCAAAGTGAAGAACCAACGTTCTTGAATTATCATGTAGCAAAAGAGGCAACCCATCCTTCTATATTTACTTTATTATTTTCTTTATTCAATTAGTCAACCGAAAGAAAAGACAATCTGGAAATGTATACCTGCAGGGGCATATATATTTTTTTCGAAAAGTGGGGATGAATCCCCGATTTGTATTATTTGATGGCCTCATTTGATGAAGGCACAAAAGAACTCGCTTTGGGTTTGACTCTTTTGAGAGAGTATAAGCACAACAAGGTGTGGAAAAGTGTATGGAAGCCCCTGCTGACAGAAAATTAGTGTTTAGCTCTATTTTTCCTATAATGTAGAAAAGGAAGACTTGTCGAGACATCTGAAAACATGTTTTATTCAAAATGATCACAAGATTGCTTAAAACCCTTTATTAATGTTCGGGTTATTCAACCCCTAATCTCGATATGAACAAACATTTAGATTAATTAGGAGGAGAAAGTCAACTGATACCAAGAGTCGAAGTTGGCGAATGGTGAAGAGGGATTGTGTATAGGAGAGGCTATTGGTGAGGTCGGATTTTCTGGGATTTGAATGTGTTTATGACCGGACCATTTCTGGTTGCCTACGTTCCCCTCATTGTGAGGAGCTCAGGTCGCCGTAGTTCGGGCCTGAACTGTGTTTGGCTTTAGAAAAGGGGTATGAACATTTGTGGTACTTTTGGTGAAAAGGCTCGGATAGGAAGTTTGGATGATAAGGTGCGGGCCTTGAGGTGATTCCTTGACAAGTCATTTTGAGCGATTCCGTTGCTTCTTGATCGTCGTCCTTCATCGGGGGAGAAAGATTTTGGATGCAGCTTAAGGGCTTATGATATGTTTTTGCCGTTGCTTTAACTGCTCCCTTGTTGTCGACAACTTCCGTTCTTCGGGCTTTAATTTTGCCATATGTCAAACCTTCTGATCGGCGGTGCTAGGTCCTTGGCCTCATTTTTTTTTGAAGCTTTTGTTTTTTTTTTGAAGCTTTATTTTGAAGCTTTTGTTTTTTTTTTGAAGCTTTTTTTTTTAAGCTTTTGTTTTTTTTTTTTTGAAGCTTTTGTTTTTTTTTTGAAGCTTTTGTTTTTTTTTTTGAAGCTTTTGTTTTTTTTTTTGAGCACCTGAGGACGAAGGCAAGCTTTACTTGAACTTTCTTGATGCATGGGGGGCGGAGGCAAGCCCCTGTTTTTTTCGATATGGGGTCGATCTCCCCGATGCTTGAGTGACCTTTTGTTGTCCCTTGATGTTGCCGCCTTCGTTGACTTGATCAAGGTGATGATGGGGATATGTTTTGGAAAGTGTATGGCTTGATGGAGGCCTTTGTGAGGTGAGGAAAGTGTATAGGGAGGGCATTAGTTGACTTTCTCGCACCAATTAATTAAAATCTTAATCATTTCCAGAGATTATTTGTTGAGCGATGCGTAGTGATCATTTAAAATAAAACCATTTCATTAAATGTAATGTAGGTGTGCAAATAATGTCTCAAGTCTAGCGAGAAAAGAAAAAGACTCTTTTATAGAAAACTTAAGATTAACTACAATGTCCAAGGAGGACTTGATTGAACGAAGGAAGTACTAGAACCTACGAAGGTTGACTAAAAGACTGTTTTAATATTAAAGGATGGGTAGCCCCTAGTCTAGCTACTCTTTGTTGTTGGACTGCCAAGACGCTTGAGCTTTCCATCTTTACGTTAACTTCGATTCCATTACTTGCAGACCGAGGCGTGATCAGTTACGTGCCCATGATAGCGGTGGGAGTGGAGGAGTTTGAGGCCATGGAGCAGGCTGGGCGAGCACAAGTTGTCCAAAGAAACGGGTCGGAAAAGTCACGGGGACGAACTTTGTCGACTGAGCATATTGATGGAAGGAAGTGAACCTGAGAGGATCTTGAGGGGTATTGGGCTCTGTTTGGGAGGATTCAGCGATGCGCTGGTTGTTTTGAGTGAAAGGGGTGATACTAGTTGATTGTGTCTTCGGGCCTTTCTCAAGCTTGGAACTGGCATTAGACAAGTGTGCTCTGGGGCAGGTTGTCCTATCGGATTCTCTCACTTCGGGCACTTGAATTTTGCGCGACAGAATCATTTCTTTGCCTGGTTCGACATCTTGGGTCAAAGGAGTGCTAGTACTTATCATAAGATCAAGCTTCTCCTGCATTTGTTTCACTTGCTCTATCAATATTGCCACGTAGGGATCAACGGGAACATTCGAGTTCTTGGAACTCGCAACAAGACTCTTATCCGAGAGGAAACACACGGGCCCAGGTGAAAGCCCGACGGGTGAATTCACTAAGTCCGGTAGATGACAACGGAAAACTTGTGGCATCCGGATTTTCTTTTGGCAACTCATGATCGCATTCGGGTGGGTGTAGAGGCTTCAGAACATAGCCACATAGCTCAAACTGATTATGTGAAGCCGGAGCATAAAGCTGGCAGGTATTGTGAAATTGAGGAACAGGTGTGATGGAGCCCAACTCGTTACGAGGAGCCGAGGGCGATGGAGCCCTAATGGTGCGAGGTGCTTTGGAAAGGGCTGAAGAGGAATTGTCCTTGGCAAGGGATCATATGTGGATGGAGGGAGGTGTTGGCCGTGGGATGGAGAGTTATAGGATGAAGGGATCGAAATCACTGTTTACGAAGTCTCATCTTCGACCATGACCAGGGAACCATTCGCCTCAACTGCTACCCGAACTCCATGGCGGCGGAGAGCATTGATGAGCAGGGTCAGCTGTTCTTCATGAATCTTATGGGCGTTTTCCAAAGCCGGACTAACTCTTCCTTCCTAATCATCGGATTTCTTGTATCCTTGCGCTTTCTGCCAAATACGCCATCGATCATTATCATCCCATTTAACCTTGGCGTCGATCGTGAACTTATCGGAGGGCGAGAGTTCAAAGCATTTCACCAAATCCGGCTTTGCCATGGCCACATGCTTGTTGCGATCAAACCATCCATTCTCAACATTTGTTGCGGCGAAATCATCGGCTTGTCGAGTCCTGTTGAATTCACAGAGTTTGAATCATAAAATTCAATCATGTTTACATTCGCGTTGTTTGGGAAATGACCATTGGCGGGGTTGAGATCACCGAGGTGCTCGAGTTTGCCCTTCTTAATTAATCCCTGAATCACCTTTCTCAAAGCTGTACGGTTGTCGGTCGTATGACCAGGTGATGCTGGTGGAAAGCACAATGCTTAGTGGTGTCAAAAGGGATTTTGGGATCCTTGGGCCGATAGTTTCTCATGGGTTCGAGGCGACCCTGCTCTAGCAGGCTATTTAAAACTTTGCTTAAGGGAACACCCAAATCCTCGGGATTCGAGCTTTGGTCATTGACTTGGTCACCATTACGAACAGGGGTTTGCGGTTTTGGTCCGTTGGGGCGCTCAAGCTTGCCCGTTTCGATTAACCTTTGAACCGCTCTCTTCAAGACTATGCGGTTGTCGGTCGTGTGGCCATAATGATCATGGAAGGCGCAGTGCTTACGCATGTCGAGAGGTGCATTTGAGCTCCTTGGATGGTAGTCCTTGAGAGGCTCCAAAAGGCCTACCCTTACTAAGCCCTTGAAAATTAAGCCCAGGGGCATCCCAAGATCATCAAAACGTTCTCGTTGCCTTAAAGGACCGCCATTTCTTGGTTGCTTTTGGGGGCCGTCAATTGTACACAATGCCTTCTTTCCTTTACCGGATGTCGGAGCCGTGTTAGAAGGGTAAGGTTTATAGCGGCGAGACATGTTCGGACTTCGTAGTCTTTTCCCGTGCACGAACCCTTTTGATGTAATCATCAATGTAATCGTCGAGATTCGACCTTTTGTAAACTTCATTCGTGTCAGATACACAAGATTGATATGGTGAGATGGCCCGAGTCGAGCGATCGTCGATACTCTCGTTGCTAGGCTTTTCTTGTACCTTCTTAATTGGTTCTACCAATAATCCATTGGACGAGTCAATAGGAACATTAGGATTGCATGACCCCGCCACAAGATTGGCATTAGCAAACGAAACCACGGTAGGAAGTACTGCTGGTGGGAGGAATGACAGTCTGAGCATTAAAAGCGTGACCGTAATCTTCCTCATAAGGCACGGCGATTGCCGAAGATGAGGATATATGGCTCGTAATGGGTGGATACCGGGGAGCGATGAGTGCGGATCCGGAAAGGCTGCTTGAAACATGAGGTTTGAGGCATCGTAACCAGGGATCGAATGTGTCTTGACCGTGCGAGGAACATGACTGCAAGGGAAACGTGTATACTGTACTTGATGAGCGGTGAGCAGCTTGTGTAGCGGTCGGGTGGAGAATTTGATGAGGAGCATTTGACCTTGTCGGACTTCCCAGCCGGAGGGCGGGGTAGAGCTGATGAAGTAGTGATAAAAGCACAGTGGCCCACGTGATCTTGCGCATCATAGGGGCCGGTGTGCTTTGAGAATTGGAGGAAGCAAGCCGGCCCCTCTCGAACCATGGAGCACGAGAAGCGAACCTGTCCCATTCCGAGATGGTGACCGAGCGGATCGATGCGGTGAAGTAGTAACCGACCCTTCCGAGGCTGCGGGGCGAAAGCCAAGGATTCAATCCTGGTGGTGAGACACGAGAGGTACCGGGGCGAGTTGACCTAGATCGGAGCCTGTTGAGGAGTATCGAGCTGTAGGGCCGAGATGTACTGAATCGACCAATTCAGTTGATGGCCGGGTCGAAAGTTTTGGAGTAGCGAATCGACCCATTCCAAGTGCCCGGGCGAAATAGGCGGTGAAACTCAGAGGTGGCGAGAGGTGCCAGGGGAAGTTGACCAAGATCGGATTGTTGAGGAGTATCGATACGATGAGGCCGAGAGGCGGTGAGTGATAGGCTGGGGATGCTTGGCCCATTAGTAGTTCCACACGAAAGGGAACAGGGCATTTGACGGTAGTTGGCATACCCGGGAGGGTAATTAGTTCCAATCTTCGCATTAGCCGTAAAGGTTCCATTAGGGTTGCGAACGATTGCTAGCCCCATGTTTTCGATACCTTCCAATAACCGACCGATCGAGCCTCTTGATGTTGTCTTATACTGTTCCAACATCTCGATTCCACTGCTCGGCATTTTGCGAATTCCGGGGTGCGGATGTACGTCCCCACTGTTCTCCTCTCGAGTTGGCCATTCGAAACTTTGAGCGAAGCGAGGAGGAAAGCGACGAAGTATCGGCTCGGAATGACCGAGCCGAACAAACGATGACGGGGCTTGATCCAAACTTTGCTTACGTGGAAGGCACGAAAAGGGTGTGGTTCGGACTCGGGAAGCGGAACGAGGTTGGTGTTTGGGCTTAGGGCTCATGCGACATGCGATTATTTGTTTAAATTTACTTAAAACATGTTTTATTAAACCTAATTGGTTGGAAAAGATTGCTCTTCTTTTTCACAAACTACTGCGGATCTGGATCAGTGGGCCCCGTCACTACGTCTATAAGCCCCTCGTATTCCACCCGTATTTCGACCTCCCGGGGTGGACGGCCCGGCAAGGGTCCTATAGGGCAAGCGGGTCCTACCGACCGAAAGAAAAACGATCCTAAAAGTCTGGCGGGTAATCGAGTCTTAACGAGCATTCGATGTAAATTACGGACAAGGCTGACGTCAAGGTCAAGATCATATCCGAGGGCTCGACAAAAAAGTCGGCATGATTTGGACTGATAAATGTCCAGAATTGATCTTGACTTGTCGTCAATTAAGCCGTAATTAGGCATGGAATAATCATTAATCCTTGATGACTCAGTGTCAATGCTGGGAGTCAGTGTATAATTTGTGCCAGCCAGAGCCGAAGTCAAGGCGCCGGTCGATATCTTGGTCAAAGTCTGCGGCGGAAAACCGGCGAACTTCGACCGATTAGGGTCCCCGAAAGATATTGAGTCGGTATGCCGACAAAGGCTTGAAAGGAAAGGTCTATACACGTACAGGGCATGACACAGACCAGACTAAAAACCAACCGGGTCTCGGACAAAGTGTGTCACGGACAAGTGCATGGTCGACACGAGGCTCCATGGGATGTTTGGGTAGTCCTGTGCTCATCCGAGAGGCGTAATAAGACCAAACGGACCGCGACAAGGATTTCCCCGGGTTAGGGACGTAGTGTGCAGTGTACGGTCACGTGCGCATAGTGTGCAAGCAGTCTATCTTCCCTTTCTGAGTAAAATAGAGATTTTTTATGTGTCTTAAAAAGCATGATGCATGATTTTTTTTTTTGGAAATTTTCTCTTTTGAAAAATCTTTTTTTTTGAAATTTTTTTTTGAAAATTTAGTGAACACATAAGCACGTAAGCACGAAAATTCCAACAGTTAGGGACATTATTCCGACAGTCAAATTTTTGACTTTCTCCGAGGCGGCCAAAACAACACGAAAACTGTGCAAAAATCAACACACACACAAAAATGATTTTCAAAGCCGGGACGGAAGCTTGACCCTCAAAAGCTTTTTTTTTTTGGAAAACGGTGATACCGGTACGTGGGATTGTTAGACCACAATTTATCCCCGACTCGTGTTAGGAGGCGATAACGGGAAGTTTAATGGTTTCCACCAATATACCAAATACCATTTTTTTTTTTTTTAAAAAAAAAAAGCTTAGTCCCCAGCGGAGTCGCCACTGTGATGTACCCGATTTTTTTTGTGAAAATCAAAACGGAGTCGCCACGCCATTTTTGTTTTAAGGGCCAAAACTTTGAAAAAAGCTCGAGATCAGAAATTTGGGTTCGGAGGTCATGTTACACTCCGGGAAGGACGTTAGTGTGCACCCGGAACGCCTCGTAAAAACGAGTCTTCCAAACATTCAAAATCCTTTGTTGTGTGTGTGTGTGTGTGTGTGTGTTTTGGCCAAAATAAGTTGAAACTGAGGTAAGTAAAAATTGGGAACTCTTTTTAAGGATTTAAACTGATCCCATGATTTTTTGGGTGATTTTTGGGTTGAGATTTGTAACTCAAAAGATTTTTGGAAGTTGAAAACCAATTCTGCCAAAATGAAAAAAGCAGTTGACCCTTGACTTTGAAATGGACTTTAGGACTTGAAAACTCCAGAATCTGGGAAAAGTCCGGGAATGAAAAATGTTCAAAACACCTTAAAAAAGGTTTCTATAAAAGAACTTTTCATTTTGGAGATGATTTGATGGGTAAAAACCTTCTGGAAATTTCAGATCTGAAATCTGGATTTCCAGAGACTGATGAACTGACATTTAAAAGAAAATTTGAAAAAAGGAGTTTTACTCACACAAAAAATAAAGTAAAAATATGTATAGAAAGATCTGGATGTTGGCTACAAAAAGTATTTTGTAGTCAACACCAAATTCCAAGTTTATCTATGTCCAAAAAATTAGACCATGGACTGAGGTCTGAGAAAATTGCTACTGGACAGCAACTTCTCAAGAAAGAAAATATGATTTTAAAAGGGGTTTTGCATCCATGCTTGTCCCCATTTCCCTAGGTTTTGATTAGTGATCACTTGACATTTTAGTGGTGAATCAACTATATCAAACCATCCTTGGGGTACATTAGGACTAAGCACTTCATTTGCTTGGGAAGGGGAATTTTATCCTTTGAAAATGAGATTTGATGTATGAAAATGATTTTTAGGGTTTTGAAAATGTGTTTTCTTTGCAAGAAAGTAAGAACACTTTGAAAATAATGTAGATCCTTGTAGAAGATCATCCATGGAGATGAACTTCCATGGTGATCTTCTTGGATCTAAAGCAAGAAGATGAATAAACTACATTTTGTAGCTTGAAAATGCATGCATGGATGAATTTTAGGGTAAGGAGAGGGAGGTTATACCTATCTTCCTTGTGTTTTGTGTTTGAAGGCTTGAATGTGAGAGTGTTTAAGGCTTGAATATGAGAGTGTTTGAGGGTGTTTAGGGTTGATGATTTGAGTTGGTTAAAGAGAAAACAAGTAGATAACAATGAAGTCCTCTATGTTTTCTCTCTAATCCTCCTCCTATAGGGTGATTTGAGCTTGGATTGGTGTATGTATGAGAGTATGTATGAGAGTGATTTGAAGTGTTTGTGAGTGAGTGAGATTTGGGAAAGATTGGAGAGAAAATGGTGGCAATCTAAGGATTCCCACTGTTTTCTCTCTATATTTCGCCAGTTTCGTTCTTTGTGATCAAATTGTGTTGTTTAGGCGAGAGAGGAGGGTTCAATTTATAGGCCACTCGGGAGATGCAATCACATCCGCGCGGAGGGTCTGTTGGCGTGCAATTGTTCATCCGCTACGGTGCTGGCTTTTGGACGAGGAATAATCTTTTTAAAATTCAAAGCTGGGCTGTTTTTCAACTTACCAATTCGGGTTTTTTCCATTTCTTTTGCTTTTTAGGATTCCTTTCCTTGTTTATCTTTAAATGGCAATGCCCACTTTACCCTTGCTTTGTTAGAAAGGTTAGGGTTTGTTAGAAATGTTAGAAATGTTAAAACTCTCGTTAATTTTCTAACGAAAGTACTAACGGCTCAAATTGGAGCACTTACAGATCGCTATTCCAAGCGTTCTTGAGGTCTTTTCCTTCCTTTGTCCGTAATCTATAGGTACCCTCTTTGATTATTTGGGTAACCTCGTATGGACCTTCCCATTTCGGGGAGAGTTTGTGGAAACCAGTTTGGGTCTCTTGTACCTCAACATTTCTTAGCACCCAATCCCCAACTGAAAAACTTCTTTTATTCACTCTTTTATCATGATGCTTCTTGTCTTTTTGCTTGTAGTTCATCATTTTTTCATTTACCCGCATTCTCTTTTCTTCGAGATCGTTTAAGTCATATCTTCTGTTTGCCTCATTTTGAGACTCATCGAAGTAAGTGACCCTGTAAGACGGCAAGGCTACTTCTACTGGCCCAACTGCCTCTGATCCATATGTGAGTGAAAAAGGGGTCTCTCCTGTTGAATTTCTGATTGTAGTGCGGACAACCCATAACGCGATCTGGAGCTCGTCCTCCTCGTCCTTCCAAATTTTTCTTTAGGACGGACATGACTAACTTGTTCACGGCCTCAGCTTGGCCGTTCCCTTGGGGATAAGCTACTACGGACTGGCAATGTTCAACTTTCATTCTCTCACATTCAGCTGTAAACTTGGCAGCGAACTGAGTGCCATTGTCCGAGACTATTGCTCTTCGAACCCCAAATCTGCACCAGATGTGATCGTGGACAAAATTGATAACATTCTCCTCGGAGATGGTGGCCAAAGCTTTTGCTTATGTCCACTTTGTAAAATAATCCACGGCCACTACAACGTATTTAATACTTCCTCGGGCAGTTGGGAACAGTCCTATTAGATCAATCCCCCATGTATCAAACGGCCACGATGCTATAATCAAAGTCTGCTCTATTGATGGGAGTCTAGGAAGGTCCGCAAATCGCTGGCATTTGTCATATTTTCTTACGTACTCTCTTGCATCTCTTCTCATCGTCGGCCAATAAAATCCTTGGAATTTAATTTTGTTCGAGTGAGTGCGAGCACTAAGATGTCCGCCACAAACTCCTTAATGGACCTCATAGAGTAAATTGGTGACCATATGAGTTTTGATGCATCTCAGCAAAGGCTTGGTGAATGATCGCCGAAATAATACTCCATCTAGGATTGTGTATTTCGCGGACACCTTTTTGATGATTCTAGCCTTTGCTTGATCCTCGGGGAGGGTTTTCTTCTCGATATAATCCTTGATTTCATCTACCCAATTATCTGAATTCGATCTATAGCAGGTCCTTCTGTGAACTCTATTTGGCAGTACGCATCTAAGTCTATGACTGATCGGTTATTCTGGAGAGGAGGTCAGCTTCTGTGTTGTCCTCTCTCATTACTTGGTTCAGCTAATAGTATACGAAGCTTTTGAGAAGGGTTTTGGCTAGACCGTAGTATTTGGCTAGCACTGGGTTGATCGTGTCATATTCCCCCTTTATTTGGTTTACTATGAGCTGAGAGACACTATTTATCTCAATATTTTGAACTCCCAAGTCTTTGGCCAATTCCATGCCTACTATAATCACTTCATACTCAGCCTGATTGTTCGATGCTTCGAACTTGAATCTCAAAGCTCTCTTAAATTTCTCCACGCAGGGCGCGATCAAGAGTATGCCCGCTCCACTCATCAACTTGCTTGCAGATCCGTCCACGAATAAAGTCCAAACTTCTTCTGGACGTTCTTTGGGCTGTATAATTTCTGCTTCTGAGCTATCTTGGGCCTCTTTTGACTCTGTTCGCTTTCTCTTTCCCAAGTCGCTGTCCGCTAGCTTAAATGATGTTTCTTCCACAAAATCAGCTAAGGCCTGCGCTTTGATTGTCCTTCTGGGGGAGTAGGTGACCTGGAACTCAGTGAGTTCTATAGACCAAGCTAGAATTTTCCCCGAGGACTCTGGTTTATGTAAAACCTTTCTAAGCGAGGCCTTAGTGAGTACATTTATAGGATGTGCAAAAAAGTAAGCTCGTAATTTTCAAGCAGATACAAGCAAGGCGTAAGCTAATTTTTCTATATTAAGATAACGCCCTTCTACGGCGGACAGTGCCTTAGATACATAATAAACTGGTTTTTGGGAGTTATTTTCCTCCCTTACAAGAACAGCAGCTACTGCCAGATCAGTAACTGCTAAAAACAGAAAAAGCTCTTCCCCGGGCACCGGGCTGCTGAGTAGAGGGGGTTGCTTGAGGTATCTCTTCACTTCTTCAAAAGCCTGATCGCAGTGCTTGTTCCACACGAACTCGTTAGCTTTCTTCCCCCTCTTTGAGAGTTTTGAAGAAGGGGAGGCATCTCTCTGCAGACCGTGAGATGAAGCGACCTAATGCGGTGATGCGCCCATTTATCTTTTGCACATCTTTCACGCAGGCAGGAGGCTTCATGTCCAACAACGCTTGGATTTTTTCAGTATTAGCTTCATTTCCTCGCTGGTTGACCATGAATCCGAGAAATTTGCCCGCTTTGACCCCAAATGCACATTTTAGGGGGTTTAATTTCATGTTGTTGCGGCGCAAGTTAGAGAAAGTTTCCTCCACGTCAGGCTCGTGGGAGTTTTCTCTCGTCTTTATGACCATGTCATCAATGTAGGCCTTAAGGTTTCTGCCTAATTGGTCTTTAAAGACAATATTAACCATCCGTTGGTAGGTGGCTCCTGCATTTTTCAGCCCAAAGGGCATCATTGTGTAGCAGTATGTCTTGCCCGCAGCGATGAAAGCTACTAAGGAGACATCTTCGGGAGCCATTTTGATTTGGTGATAGCCGAAACATGCATCAATAAAGCTAAGAACTCTGTGTCCGGCTATCGAATCAACCAAACGGTCAATGAGAGGAAGAGGGAAGCAATCTTTGGGGCATGCTTTGTTGAGATTCGTAAAATCAACGCACATCCTCCATTTGTCATTGGCCTTTTTAACCATGACTACGTTTGCCAGCTACTTAGGGTAAGATATCTCTTTTATTATTCCCGCTTTAAGCAGCTTCTCAACCTCTTCCTTGATCGCTATTTCCTTGTCCGGAGAGAAGTACCTCGATTTTTGGTGGATTTGCTTGAAGGTGGGGTCATCATTTATTTTATGAAAGATCACGTCCTCGCTAATTCCCTGCATGTCCTCCACCATCCATGCGAACACATCGCAGTTTTTTCGAAGGAATTCTATCAAGATCATCCTCTCATCTGGGTGAATTTCCAGCCCAATCTTAACTGTTTGCTCGGGATAGTGGAAATTGATTACCACTTCCTCGAGCTCATCGTTAGGCCTGATGTCACTGATTTCACTGTTGTGTATGGAGTCTATCACAATGGCTGGGGGGTTGGCTTTTGCTTCTGGGAGCGCGGCTATGGAATATATAACCTCTCGGTCTATTTCTTCCAGGACTCCTCGGTCAATGTATCCCCCCTCAATGGGAGCCAACTTTTTTGCCTTTCTGCTCTTCTTGAGCTCCACTTTTGTGGAATGAAAAGAAAGCATGCCAATCAGCTCGGGCACCGGAATAATTAATTTGCCCTTGCCTTTGATTTGCATGTCCTCACCCTTTTTTTGTGGGCAGGAAGTCTGGCCTTTTTCTGCCTTTCTTTTCTCCTTCAACGTTCGGAGGAACCTCTCGAGCTTGTTCTTTATTGTAGCAACTCCGCCCGGAGTATTAAATTTGATTCTCTGATGGGGAACGGAAGCAACTATTCCCAATGCGGCCTGTGTTGTCACACCTAGTATAGCATTATATTGGGAGGGCAGGTCAACCACCATGAAAGTGATTTTTGCTGTTTTCTGCAGGGGTGGCTGTCCAATAGTTACCTCGAACTCCATCGTCCCCTTCACCCTGACGGCGTGATTAGTAAACCCCTCGAGCATACCGGTGTAAGGAGTTAGTTTGGCCTCGGTCATCCTCATCCCTACTAAGGTATGGTAGTAGAGAATGTCTCTGGCCGCACCCGTATCAATCAGGACTCGGCCGATGTTTGCTCGGGCAATTTTCATACGGATGGTGAGGGGCTGAGTAGAATGGAATAGGGTGGAGGCAAGTTTACTCCTTTTGAACCCTATTTCCTGCTCTTCTTTCGGAGCCATGGGAGGAATCAAGAAGACCTTTTCTAGGGTCTTGATTTGGAGGGATAGCTGTCTGTTTGTTGGATGGAGCTTCTACTCCAATAAAGTTGATATCATAAGTATCTAACTCATCCTCGTCCTCATTTTCTCTCTCCTTCCTTTCGGGGCCACGTAGTGTTCGTGCCCGCTGGTTATTATTGGCATTATTGGCAGTATTTGCATATGGCCCTGTACCCATTTAGTCAACTCCCCATTGTTGATCTTCTGCTGAATGATTCTTTTCAAATGGAAACAATCTTTTGTATTATGACTGTGGTCTTTATGATAATCACAGAATTTTGCCCTACTCCTCTCATTTGGCTTTCTGCCCATGGGTGGAGGAGGAGGAATTTTCATTGTTCTCAAAATAGCTGCCCGTGTATCATTGAGGGGAGTGAAAACTGTCTCGTCCATTAATTTCTGGAGCTTGTCTGTACCGCGGCTATGATTTTTCCCTTGGTTGTTCCGCGGCTAGATCCTTCTCCCGCGTCCTGGACTTGAGCAATTCTTTCTTTTGCTGGTCTACGGGGAGAGACCTCATTTGGCTTCTCGGCCGAGGCAATATCAGATGCTCGCTCATACATCTCATCCACGCTCTTATGCCGGTTGGAGGCGAAGTTCATCTTCAAGAAGCTACTGGAGAGACCGCCTTCAAAGCAGAGCCGAATGTCACTCACGGACAGGTCTACAATCTGCTCGCTCACTTTTCTGAACCGAGTGATGTAGCTTTCCGTGGTCTCTGTCACAGCCTGCTTGACTCTGACCAGGTCCGTCTTAGGTCGTGCGGGCTCGCCTGCTCCAGCAAATGCATTCAGGAAGAGGTGCCTGAACTGGTTGTAGGTTCTGATGGATTTGGGCTTAAGGGCCAGCATCCAAGATAATGCTTTGCCCGTGAATGTTGCGGCCAGGGCCTTGCACGTTACTGCCTCATCAGAAGAAAATAGGGTCACCTGCACTTCAAATCGCTCCATATGGCTCTTGGCATTTTTTGAGTCATCATGCGTTTCGATCTGGGGTGGTTTCCCTTTTTGTATGGGTGCTCATGCAATCTTGTCAGCAAAGGTGTCCATAGTGCGGCCACACTTCTGGGCAGTTTGCTGGTGGGTCTCCCACATTTGCTGCATGAATTTGATAAACTCCGGGCTCTTATCATCCATCTTGGATTTCTTAGCACGTGGAATCAAGGCCTTCCCCTTGGCGTGAGCCATGGATCTGGCTTTGGATTTCGCACGGTGAGGGTTGGATTGAGCCTCCTCCCCTCTCTCTTCATCGTCATCTATCTCCACGATCCCCTCCATATCCGCCTGATCGCGGTTGAAAGTCGGTTCAGCCCGTTTTGCCCCCTAGCTTGACTAGCAAGCGAGTAAGTGGGGACTCGTTGGGAGAACTTTTGTAACCCTTCTTGGAGGGGGACTCCACCGTTTGCTTCTAGCTCTACTAACTCCAACTGGGCGTTATTTATGGCCATGGCCTCAGCCACCAGTTTAGATCTTGCTGCTAAAGCGTCATTTCTCATGAGGATTAACTCCGGAGTGATAGGAGTGTTTGTAGAAGTGATAGGAGTTTTTGGACTAGAGTTTTGGATGGCCTTTTCTTTTCTGGCTTCATCCACGAGTTTTTTCAGATCCCTTTGAGCAGGGGATAGACTACCCACGCTTTGAGAACGGCCCCCCAACCTGTTGAAGGCTGAGGTGCTTGGCCTCAAAGGGTTGATTTGTGAGGGGGAAGCTTGATCATTTTCTATCGTCAGAAAACCACGTTTCCAAGGGTTTTAGACATTTTATCGAAAAAAGGCTGAAAAAAGAATAGCTTTCTGACGGTAAGTGTTTGGAACACGATGGGTGTTTCGACAAACACATATTTACGAGAAAATTATGACTTTTCCCGGCAATGGAACCACTGATGGCGCCACAGATTTTGGGGTCTGAATGGTTTGTAGGATATCTGGCAGGATATATTTGAGTACCTAGAACACAACAAAGAGAAGCACCGTTAAGGTCAAAGTCGAATGTTAATTCAACTCAGACCCTCGAGTGTGAGAGTAAGATATCGTAATGGATATGATAACCTGAGAATAAGACTTGAAATGTCTTGAGTGTGTGTGTATGTGTTTAGGGTTTAGACAATGACTTACAATGTCAATTTTGCACTTACCCTGTTCAAGGGGACAAAGGTCTTCTATTTATAGGTGATGGTGAGCTGCTTGTTGATGTAAGCCATGAGGTCAGCCCTAAGGGGCATCTTAGTATTTGACCGAATACACGTGTCCGCATTTGATTGACTCTGTCAGTAAAGGAAGATTCACTGTCAGAGGGGATGTCGCTGATAGGGACGGAAGCCGTGTATTTGGGAGAGTTGGCACGGCGTATTAATGGCGATAGTAGGCGCCTGACTGAGTCGCATTCAATGCGATGGGAGTGAGCCGGCTACTGTACTGTTGGAGCCAGTAAGTAAACTTGCTCAGTAAGCTTTAATAACAACTGGGAGTCTGGTGAGATAACCGGGAGTCTGGTATGAGACCACAGTCAACATCTTGAGCGCGATCAATGATATTGACGCGGGCACGGATGAGACGGTCACAACTCCCGCGATCACCCTGCTGATGTTCTGGATCCCTTCGGTCTTGACTGGGATGATATGAGAGGAATGCGGTCTCGACCTTGAGGGCCTATCTATCCGTGGTCTTGACTCTGACGGTTTAGGGTATGCCACGTCATACTGGCCCTTTGAACCAGATCGAGTTTGAGCCCTATCTAGCTGACCCGAGCTCATCAAAATCAAATCGACCCATTTATGCATCAAATCAAATCAAATCAAATCAAATCAAATCATTTATATCTCAATCGTAATTTTAGTATCGTTTATGAGCGAAAACATTATTTTATTATTATAGAATTTTAAATTTCCATTTCTTCTGAGTTTTTAATTTTTATCAGCTAACATTTTTTAAAACATAGTAGGGCTTTATACTCCCTTTGTTCCAAATCTAGATATCCATTTTGTCATTTTAAGCGTTCCAAACTAACATATTCTTTTTCTAAAATGACAAATAATTTTTACTATTTCCTCCACTCATTTTTTCTCCTATTTTACTTTTATACTCACAACACCAATCAATTTTACTATTCTTTCCACTCATTCGCTCTCCTATTTTACTTTTATACTCACAACACTTTCTCCATTATCCACTTTCCTTAATTCTAGTCCCGAACAGTAAACGGGTATCTAGGTTTGGAACGGGGGGAGTATATATTATAGGGAGTCATGAGAAGTTTTTTATTTTGAATTAATGAACTAATTTTTTCTTAGATATTACAGTTTCTCTTGATTTTCTTCTTTTATAATTCGGTACTTTTAACAAACGATTTCAGGTCGGTGCTTGCTTATATTTTCATCTTGATATACTTCCTCCCTCCGTCCCATATCTACGTGCACATTTTCCATTCTGGACGTTTCAAATTTATGTGCACATTTCCTAAAATGGAAAGAAATCTTTACTATTCCCTCTACTCATTCTCTCTCCTACATTATTTTAATACTCACAGCACCATTATAATTTACTATTTCCTCAACTCATTCTCTCTCATATTTTATTTTCACACTCACAACACTTTCAATATAATACTCTCTTCTTAATTTACGTGAAAAGTCAAACTAGGCACCAAGGTCCGAGACGGAGGGAGTACTTATTATTGAGTTTTTAGCCAAATTGACATGCGTATTAATTGATGATGGCCATTTTGGGCCGAAGCCCGTGGGACAAAAATGAAGCCCGCAGCCCGAAGCCTGTTTGGCCCGAAGCCCGTCGCCCAGCCCGTGCCCGGCCCGCCTGCTAGACGGTACAGGCCTCACCTTGCCTTTTGGTCCACGGGCCGGGCCAAGCCCGCGGGCTTCCAAAGCCCGTTTGCCTATGGTCCGTTTGGTCCGTTTTTTTTTTTTTTTATAATTTATATTTCACATTTGAGTAATTAACACCAATGTCATTGTGTCCAAGTGGTAAGCAGGCAAGTAATACTCTCAATCCACCAAGGTTCGATCCCCCCACACCCCATTTCGTATTTTGTAAAAAAAAAAAAGGGATAATCCGTTTGGCCCGTGGATCCTTGGATCCGGGCCAAACGGGCGGGCCTTCTCTTGGATTCAATCACGGGCCGGGCCGGGCTTAAGCCCGTTTACACACACGGACGGGACGGGTTAAGCCCGTTTGTCCGTTTACCCGTGGCTTGACGGGCCGGGCCGGGCCGAATAACCCGTTTGGCCTTCATCAGTATTAATTGATAATAGTCAATTTCACACATGTAGTTATTAATCATAAAATGTCAACTGTATACTTTAATTTCATTTTCAATTTGACTATATTTTAACGCATGTTATAAAATTAACGGATCAATACAAGAAAGTTAACAATTTAACATGTTTAACAATTAAATTGTTCAAATTTGACCTCCAAAATTTTAAATGGGATAATTGACAATTTTTAAATGAGGAAAAGGTTAAACAAAAGAAAAAAATATATCAACTCCTTCATCTTCCTTTCGTCACACATTCCCTTCCCCCTAATCCCGCCGCCTCTTCCAAGAGCAATCACCACCACCGCCGAGCCAACCACCTGTTCAGTTTTCTCAATCTTGTCAATTCAGATATTGGGTTGTTCCAGTAAGATGTTTCAGTTGGGAGGGCTTATCAGAAGTTGGGGTGCGCGGATCTGAATTGATGGGTTGCTTCTCTAATTCTAGATGTTGCAGAATCTGGACCTTCAGAAATCACTTAAAAACAAAGATCTGTATCGAGTGAATCATTGATGAATGAATCACAAACTTGCTATAAAATAAAAACTTAAAAATCTTCAAGCTCTGTTTGTCTGCGAGAAGCGGGTGCCGGCGGAGAGAGATGAGATGGAGATTTAACTTGATATTCTTCATTTTGTTATTATTGGTGTTGATTTTTCTGATGACGAGTGGGTGCTTGTAGACGGTTTTATTCATGTTTCTTAGTTTTCTTATTTGATTAACTTGTGAATATACTACCTTCGTTCCGGACCTAAGTATACGGTTTGACTTTTCACGTAAATTAAGGAGAGAATATTATAATGAAAGTGTTATGAGTGTGAAAGTAAAATAGGAGAGAGAATGAGCGGATAAAATAGTAAATTATAATGGTGTTGTGAGTATAAAAATAATGTAGGAGAGAGAATGAGTGGAGAAAATAGTAAATATTTCTTTCCATTTTAGGAAATGTGCACGTAAATTTGGGACGCCCAAAATGGACATTGTACACGTAGGTGTGGGACGGAGGGAGTATATGGGTTATCATAGAAAAAGGAAAGGAGTCTTATTTTAAAAAGAAAGATCCTAAAAGAGTCCTAAATAAACTTCTGAAGTTTCACGTTCCAGGCTATAGGTGAGGTGGCCGCCTCACCTTTACCCGAGGCTGGCGCCTCACTGGCAGTGACTTCAGCCGAGATTTGATCTTGGTGAGGCGGTCGCCTGACTTGGACCGAGGCTGGCGCCTCACTGGCAGTGACTTCAGTCGAGATTTGGTCTTGGTGAGGCGGCCGCCTGGCTTGGGCCGAGGCTGGCGCCTCACTCACAGCAGCTTCTTCTTCACACCCTTCCTAAAGTTGAGCATGGGGATTAAGAATGCCCAACTTGCTAATGAGCAAATCAAATTGTTGCTTTCCAAGTGCTTTAGTAAAAATATCCGTCAACTATGTTTTGGTAGGAACATAGGAAGGAGAGATAAGGCCATCAGAAATAGCATCACGAACAAAGTGACAATCTATTTTGATGTGCTTTGTTCGTTCATGAAATACAGGATTCTTAGCAATATGTAGAGCCGGCTGGCTATCGCAAAAGATATTGTTAGTGTTATGCCCTAGGCCTATGGCTGATAGACTTATGTGTTGACATTATTTATTATTATATGAAATGTTTATCATTTGATTATTATATATGTTTTGTATATTTATTTATAATAATCTCCGTCCCTAATTATTAAGAGAATAATTAGTATAATTGTCAATGGATAATCACACGATGATTATATGCATAGAGATGCACATTGAAATTATGGGTACTTGTTAGAGAACAAGTGACTGGACTTGACCCGCATGAGATTTATGTCATGGTCAAATGTCATAATTAAATCTCATAAAGTTACTTCATTTAATCCCTAGACCTGAGATTATCATGACCTTACATATGATGAAAGTCATGTTTGATTTTAATCAAACGATATCTTAACACGATATTTATAAAGGCTAATTTTGGCATGATCGGATTCATGATGGGAAGGATGATAAGTCAAGATGGAATTTATCCCTCGATGGAGAGATGTTTTGCTTGGGCCCCTCGATGAGTGATAATGATGAAAGTGTATGGCCATACCCCAATGCGATTGGATTATCATTATACTCAAAATCGAGAAAGCATTAAACAAAGACAAGTTGACAAGGACCATGACTTGTGTTCAATATAACATCGCGAGACAAAGGAAGAAATGGAAGTGTACCATTGGAAACGTGAACTCTTACGTTATATTATTTGGGTAGACATAATGGCTTGCTAGAGTCTGCTTATGTCTTATGAGATTCGATATGATCGAACTCATTGCCAACATAGTATAATCCTATTGGGTCACACACAACTAGAATGAATTGGTTAAATCAAAGGAAGAATGATTGAGAGTTTCTGCATATGGCAACCTTTGTCACGCGACATACCTAGCCATGTGGCAGACTATATCGCGCGACATATCTTGCCACAAGACGTGGTTGACAGCCTGGTTTTCTAATTTGATTAGGAAACATATACCATACTAAAGTAATATAAATATAAAGGTCTGTTAACCCTAATTGTTTAGCCGAAATTTTCAAGGGAAATTCATAACAAATACTCTCAATATTCTTCAAGGTTTTTGATCTAGCAATCATCAAGAAATCGTTCTTGAATTCATTCAAAGGTGTGGATACCGAAAGAGGGTCTTCGCTCGTTCATCGATCAAGGCCTAGAGTTCAAGCAATCTGAACAATGAAGTTTGTGATTCGAAATCACATAATCAAATCATTCGATAGCTCAAGAACGGAAAGCAAACAAGGTTGGTAAAATTCTATCTCATAGAAGTTTAAATTAATTGTATAGAACGGATCCTAGGCTTCTTGGGTTTTATGTTATTTAGGCTCCGTTTGTTTCGACGTAAAACATTTTCCGAAAAACGTTTTCGGGAAAATGTTTTCCTGTAAAATGTTTTCCTGTAAAATGTTTTACGGAGGTAGAGCGTAAAATATTTTACGGAGAAAGGGTGTAAAATATTTTCGGGTGTTTGGTAAAACGACTCATATTTCACAAGATGGCCTACCCCACCCCCCCCAATTTTTTTTTCAGCTTCACCCACCTGCCCACTCCTCCCACCCCCACTCCCCCAATTTTTTTTGTAATTGCCCCGCCTACCCCCACCCCACCCCCAAAATTTTTTTTTTTTTTTGTAACCGCCCCCACCCACCCCCTTCTACACGCAGCCCTGCACCCCCCCTCAATTTTTTTTTTTTGGAATCGCCCCTCAGGCCTGCTCCCACCCACCCCCAAAAACAAATTTTTGGGGGTGGGTGAAGTGGAGGGCGGGTAGGTGGGTGGCGGGGATCTACACCAAAAAAAAAAAAAATTTTTTTGGGGGGGTGGGGCGGGGGGGGGAGTGGTGGGTAGGCGAGGGGCGATTGCTAAAAAAAATAAAAAAAAAAAAATTTTTTGGGGGCGGTGGGGCTGATACCAAAAATAAAAAAAAATTTTTTGGGGGAGTGGGGGTGGGGGTAGGCGAGGGTGGAGTGGAGCGGTTACCAAAAAAAATTAAATTTTTTTTTGGGATGGGGTGGGGTAGGCGGGGGTGGGTTGGGCGGTTATCAAAAAAATAAAAATAAAAATTTGGGGGGTGGGATAGGCGGGGGTGGGTGGGCGGTTACAAAAAAAAATTTTTTTTTTGGGGGGGTGGGTGGGGGGATGGGGGAAGGCATGGGGTGGGTGGGGCGGTTACCAAAAAAAAATAAAAATTTTTTTTTTGGGGGTGGGGGGGGGGCGTGGGGTGGGGTAGGTAGGGGGTGGGTGGGGCGGTTACAGAAAATAATAAAAAAAAATTTGGGGGGGTGGGGTGGGTGGGGGCAGTTAATTTTTTTTTTTTAATTATTATTATTATGTTGTACCGGGCGTAATATGAGTTGTACATTAAGACCTCCATTTTTCGGAAAATGTTTTACTTAGGACAAGGTCAGTAGGTCGTTTTACTTAGAAAGGGCGTAAAATGTTTTCCGAAAAACGTTTTACTTAGGCAACCAAACAGCGGAAAACGAGTTATTTTCCGGAAAATATTTTCCGGGGGCTAACCAAACGGCGTAAAACGAGTTATTTTTCGGAAAACGTTTTCCGAAAAATGTTTTACGGCGAAACAAACGGAGCCTTAGTGCTTAATTCCGCTGCGCATGGACCCGTAAAACCCAACAGTGGTATCAGAGCTCCGTTCGTATGGTTAATTTTGAATTAACATGCTAGAATTAAGATATAAATTGTTTATATGCTTATTGCATGTTTTTGTATGCGATAGAATTTTGAATTGTTTATGTGAAACAATGTGAAAATCGTTTTCTAATTATAATGAATTAAATCTGTAAAAGGGTTGTTTATATGATTTAATTGCCGTGTGATTAGAATTGATTGAATCTGGAAAAATCTGCGAACTGGCAACCTACGTCGTGCGACATAGTTAGCCACTTGTGGAAATCCGGTAATCGGGCAAGGTGTGTCACGCGACATATCTAGCCAACTGGCTGATGTTGTCACGCGACATACTTTGCCAATCTGGGCTGTATCAGTTTGATGAACAATCTGATCAATCTATGAATGAGTTTACAATCTGATATGTTTATGTGTTAATCTGGATGCTATAAAATTGAGTTTATAGGTCTATGCTAGATTAATTCATTGTTTATGCATGCTTAGTTGATTAAAATATGATTTTAATAATTATTGCGACCCATGTCTTACTTGTTCTTACGTGCTAAGAAATTTTTTATGTTTAGTTGAGACATTGCATTATAGTTTCCTAATATGTTTAGATTTAGACTTTAAAATTTTGGATTTATGATTGTTTATGGAAACAAGTCATAATTACGCGAAATTTAAAAGGAAACTGATTGTTTATAAAAGGTAGTGATTATGTTGCCAAATCAGAACTGATTTCTGATTGTGCATGTCTAGGAGAGTTCTGTCGAAGGAAGAGTTGGTACTTAAGTAGCCCTTGTGGCTCACCTATCTTCCTGGAAACTTACCTGGTGCGCGATTATGACTATCTTTGCTCATATGCTTATAATCTACCTTAAAGAACCTTCATTTAACTTTTAAGTTCTTTATGTCAATTCATGATTAAAACACTTGAGACCATTCGGATAGTTTTGGGTGGGCTTGCCATAGCAATGTACTTTGATTCTATTCGTATGCGAGCAAGATGAGGAAATGGTGGTTCCTATACGTTTAAAATGAATGAACTTAATTGGGTTATTAAAATGGTTTTGGACCCAAGGCATAAGATGAGATTAAAATATACCTAGACATATGATGTCTTGAATAAATCTCATAAAAGATCTAAGAGTCATATATGTGATATGATTGATGTTTTCTACCTAGTTAATTTAATTTTGAGCGGTTTACCATAGCAAACTTGAAATTAAATTAAAGTTGGATCTTAGCCCATTAAATGTATATTATGTTAATTTGCATTGGAAGGTGTATAATTTAGTGGGAGCATTTATTTTGTGTAAATGCATTGTACTTCTCATATAATATGTTTACTTATATGTGTTCATATTTTATGTGTATCTTTTTGTAGAATAAATGGCATCAAACAATAATCACTTTTCACTGCGATCTGTCCTTGAGAAGGAAAAGTTGGAAGAGAATGGTACAAACTATATGGATTGGATTCGTAGTTTGAGAATTGTTCTCAAGCAAGAGGAAAAACTGTACGTTCTCGAGGAACCTATTCCACCTGAACCTGCTGCCAATGCTACTAGGGCAGTAAGGGATCAATATCTGAAGCACAAGCGTGACTCTACAGATGTTGGTTGCCTTATGCTCTCCGCCATGTGCAAGAACCTTCAGAAGGATCTTGAGCACTTGGGGACAGTTGACTTAAACAATCGACTGATGGAAATGTTCCAAGTACAAGCTAGACAAGAAAGGTACAACACAATTACGGTCTTGACCTCATGCAAGATGAGTGAAGGACAAGCTGTTGGTCCCCATGCTCTTAAGTTGAAGGGCCACATTGAGCATCTTGAAAGGCTCGATTTTCTAATTAGCCAAGAGTTGGCTACCGACATAATATTGAATTCATTACCCAAAAGTTTTAGTAATTTCATAATGCACTATAACATGGGTGGAATGAATAAAAACCTTTCCGAATTAGTTCAAATGTTGAACACTGCGAAAACCAATATTGTCGAGAAGAAAATTGACCAAGTGCTGATGGTTAACAAGGGGAAGGGTTTCAAGGGTAAAGGAAAGGCAAAGGTTGCTAATCCTAAGGCAAAAGTTGCCAAACCCAAAGAGGCTTCCAAGCCTAAAGAGGCTAAGCCCAAGTCCCAAGAGGACGCAGTCTGCTTCCATTGCAATGAGATTGGACATTGGAGGAGAAACTGCGTAAAATACAAGGAAGCACTGAAGAAGAGCAAAGGAGTTGCTTCGACTTCAGGCATCTTTGTTATAGATATATTCCTATCTACTTCTAGTTCTTGGGTATTGGATACCGGATGTGGAACTCACATTTGTTTAAATGTGCAGGGTCTAAAGAACAGAAGGATGCTTAAGGAAGGTGAAGTAGACCTACGTGTGGAGAATGGAGCAAGAGTTGCTGCATTAGCCGTAGGAACTTATGAAGCTACTTTACCTAGTGGACTAATACTTATTTTGAACAATTGTTATTACGTTCCAGCTTTAAGTAGGAATATTATTTCGATTTCATGTTTGGATAATGAAGGTTTTAATTTTCTTATATGTGATAAGAAATTTTCCATTTACAAGAGTGATATGCATTATTGTACTGCTGTTTCATTCAATGGCCTTTATATTATTGATGTTGAAAATCGTGGGGATCTAAACCCAATGATGTAAACCACACTTACTTATGGCATTGTCGTCTTGGCCATATAAACGAGAAACGCATTTCTAAACTCCACAAAGATGGATTTTTAGACTCACATGATTATGAATCTTATGAGACATGCGAATCTTGTTTACTTGGCAAGATGACCAAGGACCCATTTACCAAAACCGGTGAAAGGGCGGACGACTTATTAGGACTCATACATACCGATGTATGTGGGCCTATGAGTAGCGATGCTATGGGAGGATTTCGGTACTTCATAACATTCACTGATGATTATAATGAAACATAAAAGTGAATCGTTTGAGATATTTCAAATATTTCAAAATGAGGTGCAAAATCAACTTGGCAAAACTATTAAGGTACTTCGATCCGATCGAGGTGGTGAATATTTGAGCCAAGAATTTGACAGTCATCTTAAGAGTTATGGAATCGTTTCAGAACTCTCTCCACCCGGAACACCACAATGGAATGGTGTGTCTGAAAGGAGGAATAGAACCTTGTTGGACATGATTCGTTCTATGATGAGTCAAGTTGAGCTTCCTTTATCCTTTTGGGGACATGCACTAGAAACTGCTGCTTTCACTATAAACAGAGTTCCTACCAAATCGGTTCAAAAGACCCCATATGAGATGTGGCATGAAAGAAAACCTAGTTTGTCTTTCATGAAGATTTGGGATTGCGATGCATATGTCAAGAAGTTAACTTCTGACAAACTAGCACCTAAGTCTGATAAATGTGTTTTCGTGGGATATCCTAAGGAAACCAAAGGATACTATTTCTACAACCGAAACGAGAACAAAGTGTTTGTTGCTCGAAATGGTACTTTCTTAGAAAAGGAGTTTCTTCGCAAAGGAACCAGTGGGAGTAAAATTGATCTCGAAGAAATTCGAGAACCCGAAAACTACATTGAACCAATGGTAGAGACTGAACCAAGTTCACAAAGAGTTGTGGAACCGGTTCAAGATGCACAAGTTCTTCTCCGAAGTGGTAGGTCACGATCCGAACCCGAGAGATATGGATTTCTCGTTACGGAAAGTGATGAAGTGGAGTTAATCGAAAACGATGAACCTACTTGCTATCAAGAGGCGATGTCCGCTCCTGATTCGAAAAAATGGCAGGAGGCCATGAAGTCCGAATTACAATCCATGGCTGATAATCAAGTTTGGAACTTGATTGATCCTCCCAAAGGTGTAAAAACCATAGGGTGCAAATGGGTCTTCAAGAAGAAGACCGACATGGATGGGAAGGTGCACACCTATAAGGCTAGGCTTGTAGCTAAGGGATATAGGCAGATTCATGGCATCGACTATGATGAAACCTTCTCGCCTGTAGCTATGCTTAAGTCTATTAGAATTTTAATTGTCATAGCCGCATATTATAACTATGAGATATGGCAAATAGATGTCAAAACAGCTTTCCTTAATGGGAAGTTACTTGAGGATGTATTCATGATACAACCTGAAGGTTTTGTCAGTCCAGAAAATTCTAACAAGGTGTGTAAGTTGCAGAAATCCATTTATGGATTGAAGCAAGCTTCTAGGAGTTGGAATCTACGTTTTGATGAAGCAATCAAGGAGTTTGGCTTTATCAAAAACGAAGATGAACCTTGTGTATACAAGAAAATTAGTGGGAGCGTAGCATTATTTTTGGTGTTGTATGTCGACGATATCTTACTCATTGGAAATGACATTCCTGTACTAGAGACTGTCAAGTCTTGGTTAGGAAAGTGCTTTTCAATGAAAGATATGGGCGAAGCCGCATATATCCTTGGTATCAAGATCTATAGAGATAGATCCAAGAGGATGATTGGTTTAAGTCAAAGTACTTACATTGACAAGGTTCTTAGAAGATTCAAAATGGAAAATTCTAAAAGGGAAAACTTGTCAATGTTACATGGTATATCTCTTAGCAAGAATCAAAGTCCTAAGACTAATGATGAGCGAAAGAGAATGAATGGTATTCCATATGCCTCGGCAATTGGGTCTATCATGTATGCTATGTTATGTACTAGACCCGATGTCTCGTGTGCTCTAAGCATGACGAGTAGGTACCAATCGAATCCCAGCGAACCACATTGGATAGCAGTCAAGAATATCCTTAAGTACTTATGAAGAACTAAGGATGTATTCTTGGTCTTTGGAGGAATGGAAGAAGATCTTGTAGTAAAAGGCTACACAGATGCTAGCTTCCAAATCGACAAAGATGATTTCAGATCGCAGTCTGGATTTTTGTTTACGCTTACTGGAGGCACTGTGAGTTGGAAAAGTTCCAAGCAAAGTACCGTCGCTGATTCTACAACCGAAGCTGAGTACATAGCGGCATCCGATGTAGCTAAGAAAGCAGTTTGGATCAAAAAGTTCATTAGTGATTTGGAAGTCGTTCCAAGCATAAGAGACCCTATTGAACTTTAATGTGACAATAATGGTGCCATTTCACAAGCAAAGGAACCAAGGTCACACCAGAGATCCAATCACATACTTCGACGTTTCCACATTATCCGAGAGATATGTGAAAGGGAAGACGTAAAGATATGCAGAGTAGACACTGATGACAATGTGGCGGACCCATTAACTAAGGCTCTCCCGCAAGTTAAGCATGATGGTCATGTTCGGTCCATGGGTATTCGATACATGGTAGATTGAGCCTAGTGCAAGTGGGAGACTGTTAGTGTTATGCCCTAGGCCTATGGCTGATAGACTTATGTGTTGACATTATTTATTATTATATGAAATGTTTATCATTTGATTATTATATATGTTTTGTATATTTATTTATAATAATATCCGTCCCTAATTATTAAGAGAATAATTAGTATAATTGTCAATGGATAATCACACGATGATTATATGCATAGAGATGCACATTGAAATTATGGGTACTTGTTAGAGAACAAGTGACTGGACTTGACCCGCATGAGATTTATGTCATGGTCAAATGTCATAATTAAATCTCATAAGGTTACTTCATTTAGTCCCTAGACCTGAGATTATCATGACCTTACATATGATGAAAGTCATGTTTGATTTTAGTCAAACGATATCTTAACACGATATTTATAAAGGCTAATTTTGGCATGATCGGATTCATGATGGGAAGGATGATAAGTCAAGATGGAATTTGTCCCTCGATAGAGAGATATTTTGCTTGGGCCCCTCGATGAGTGATAATGATGAAAGTGTATGGCCATACCCCAATGCGATTGGATTATCATTATACTCAAAATCGAGAAAGCATTGAACAAAGACAAGTTGACAAGGACCATGACTTGTGTTCAATATAACATCGCGAGACAAAGGGAGAAATGGAAGTGTACCATTGAAAACGTGAACTCTTACGTCATATTATTTGGGTAGACATAATGGCTTGCTAGAGTCTGCTTATGTCTTATGAGATTCGATATGATCGAACTCATTGCTAACATAGTATAATCATATTGGGTCACACACAACTATAATGAATTGGTTAAACCAAAGGAAGAATGATTGAGAGTTTCTGCATATGGCAACCTTTGTCACGCGACATACCTAGCCATGTGGCAGACTATATCGCGCGACATATCTTGCCACAAGACGCGGTTGACAGCCTGGTTTACTAATTTGATTAGGAAACATATACCATACTAAAGTAGTATAAATATAAAGGTCTGTTAACCCTAATTGTTTAGCCGAAAATTTCAAGGGAAATTCATAACAAATACTCTCAATATTCTTCAAGGTTTTTGATCTAGCAATCATCAAGAAATCGTTCTTGAATTCATTCAAAGGTGTGGATACCGAAAGAGGGTCTTCACTCGTTCATCGATCATGGCCTAGAGTTCAAGCAATCTGAACAACGAAGTTTGTGATTCGAAATCACATAATCAAATCGTTCGATAGCTCAAGAACGGAAAGCAAACAAGGTTGGTAAAATTCTATCTCATAGGAATTTAAATTAATTGTATAGAACGGATCCTAGGCTTCTTGGGTTTTATGTTTTTTAGTGCTTAATTCCGCTGCGCATGGACCCGTAAAACCCAACAAATATTAATCACCTTGGGATGATGAATAACTAAGCTTAACAGTAATCCTTTCAACCACTTAAATTCACAAGTAAGGGCCGCCATAAAACGTTATTCAGCCTCGGCAGAAGAATGAGACACAATAGATTGTTTCTTCGTCTTCCAAGATATATGGGAATGACCAAGAAACACAAGTCATTCGGAAAGAGAGCGTCTAGTAACAGGACAAGTTGCCCAGTTCGAGTCACACTATCCCTGTAGCGTGAGCTCACTATCAGCCCGAAGTAGAATACCCTGACCAGGTGTGCTTTTGAGATAACGCACAACCCTTAATGCTGCATCCCAATGTTCCTTGCGAGGTTCCTTCATAAATTGAGATAGAATATGCACAGAATATGCCAAATCCGGTCGGGTGACTGCTAAGTAAATGAGAAGACCAACCAACCGTCTATAGCGTTCTGGGTCATCCAAAAGATCACCCATGGCAAGACCAAGTTTATGATTTGGTTCAATAGGTAAATCGGATGGCTTTGCACCCAATAGCCCAACCTCAGATATAATATCTAAGGTATACTTACGTTGGCACAAGAATAGTCCAGAGGAGCTGCGAGCAACCTCAATACGGTTCTAAAAAGCGCTAGGCGGTGGAGCCGGGCCTAGCGCCTAGGGGCCTAGGCGAGGCCTAGGCGGGGCTGAGAATTTTGACACAAGATTATAGAGCATATGAAAATTATAAATGTATTCTATCATCCACAACATAAACTAAGGTCAAGTCAAATTCAACATTGTGTCATTTGTTTTCATTTTCAATTCTTGTAAAACAATGTCGTTTAATGGCAACAAAAGAAAATTACTTAGACCGCCTAGACCCGCCTAGGACCGCCTACATCCGCCTAGGCTCGCCTAGACCTGCCTAAACTCGCCCAGACCACCTGGTTTGCCTAGACCGCCCAGAACGTCTAGACCCGCCTAGGACCGCCTAAATCCGCCTAGACCGCCTAACGCCTAGTTTGACCGCCTAGTGAAAAGTCGCGACGCCTGGACCCCGCCTAGCGCCTAGGCCCCGCCTAGGCGGGCGCTTAGCTCGCTTTTTAGAACACTGCTCAATACCCAAGAAATACTTTGGGGAGCCAAGATCTTTCATCTTGAAACATTTACTCAGGTACTTTTTGAAAGAATGTAAAGCAGCATAATCGTTCACAGTAATAATAAGATCGTCAACATACACAAGTATATTCATATGAATTATACCCTTCGTAAATGTGAAAAGAGAATAATCAGAATAAGACTGCAAGAATTCATAGCGTTTCAAGGAAGCCACCAATTTAGCGAACCAACAACGAGGGGCCTGTTTCAGGCCATAAAGAGATTTACGAAGACGACAAACCATATTAGGCTGAGATGCATTGAAACCCGGAGGAGGTTTCATATACAGCGCTTCCTGAAGATCACCATGCAGGAAAGCATTATGCACATCCATTTGATGCAGTTCCCAATTCTTCGAGGCAGCAATAGCCAGAAAGGCTCGAACAGTGACCATTTTGGCTTCAGGAGCAAAAGTTTTAGTGTAATCAATTCCTTCTTTCTGATGATTACCGAGAACTACCAACCGAGATTTAAGCCGTTCAATAGCACCATCAGAATTATATTTAATCCGATAAACCCACTGCTACCTAGAGCACGCTTGCCAGAAGGTAGAGGAACCATAGTCCATGTGACATTGTCTTCCAAGGCAAGAATTTCATCATGCATAGATTCCTTCCACCCATCATGTGACATTGCCTCATGAAAAGACCTAGGCTCTTTAGCCAAGGTAATAGCTGCAAGGAAGTTACGATATTTCACAGAAAAACTGTCACAATTTATATAGTGAGCTATAGGATATGGAGTACCTGAGGAACCGACTGGAGTAGAGTGCGCGGGGGATGGACTTGTAGGAGCAAGAGTATGAGCAATGTAGTCCCGAAGAAGAACGAAGGGAACTTTCATACGCATGTCCCTCCCTAAAGCTTCTGGCTCAGCTTGAGAGGAGTCTGTCGTAGAAGTAGATGATACTGCTGCTGAAGCAGTATCCGCAGACACTTCAGTAACAGGCTCAGGGACATCCTCAGGTACCACTGGCAAAGAATCAGAGGCAATATCTTCCATATCCGGATAATCAATAAAAGCAAAATCAGCCTCTTTGTTAAGGATCTCAACAGAATCTGGGACATGAGGTACTATGTTTGAATCACTGTAAGGAAAAATAGTCTAAAAAAACTTCACATCCTGGGAGACAAAAAATTTCTTTGTCTCTAGATCGAACAATTTTCATCCCTTTTTGCCTAGAGGATAGCCCACAAAAATGCATTTTCGACTACGACTAGCAAATTTATCTCCCTTGGCTTTCTGATTATGGGCATAACACATGGAACCAAAAACTCGGAGAGAGTCAAAGAAAGGCAATTTTCCAAACAACACCTCATAAGGAGTCTTATTACCTAAGAGGGGTGTAGGAGTCTGATTAATTAAATGAGCAGTAGTGAGAACTGCTTCACCCCAAAAGAAAATAGGTAAATGAGCCTGAAACCTAAGATCTCTAGCTTAGAATATGACGATGTTTTCGCTCGACTCTTCCATTTTGTTATGGGGTACCAACACATGAAGTTTGAAAAAGGATGCCAGAGGAAAAGAAATAATCAAGCATGCAATTAAATTTGGTGCCATTATCCGATTGGACAATATTAATCTTTTGAGAAAACTGACGTTTTATCATTGCAATAAAAGCCATAAACATACGAAAGACTTCTGTTTTATCAACTAATAAATAAGCCCAGACAGCTCGGGAATAATCATCCACCAAAGTTAAAAAATACCGTGCACCACAAGAAGAAGCATGAATTTATGCACTCCATAAATCACAATGTACTTTCTCAAAAATTCTAGTAGACTTATAATTACTAACAAGAAAACTATCTATAGATTGTTTAGCACGAAAACAAGTATCGCAAGGTTTATTTAAACTGCCAGGAGTACGACTAACTGAGGGAAGAAGCTTTACTACTTTTTCGGAAGGGTGCCCCAAGCGATTATGCCACAGCTCCAACAAAGAAGATGATCCGGTAACTGAAACGTTATGTGCTGAAGATGCGCCGCTAAAGTAGTAGAGTCCATCCCGCCTAACACCCATTTCAATCAGGTTCCTCAACAAATCCTGTATAGCACACATAGAAGAGTTAAATTGGACAGTGCAGTGAATATCATCAGAAAGTTCTGAAACTGAAATTAAGTTACAACTTAAGTTTGGAATAAAGAGAACATGAGAGAGGGTAATAGTGTCCGCCAGACGAACGAATCCCTCTTTATGAGCCAATACAGAAGACCCATTAGGTAAACCGACTGGACAAGCCGATATAGTCCGAGAATTAAGAAGACACGAGGCATTTTCAGTTACATGATTTGAAGCACATGTATCAATTATCCATAAAGTTGCGTCAAACTTACCATGAAGGCGATCATTCGAAATTTGAGAATTACCGACAAGGCTTGCCAAATCCTTCCATTGCTCAGCTGTGAATGATGAAGGAGAAGCAACAGAAGAGGATCCCAAGGATGCTGCATCAACAGTAACAGGACCGCGATCGGGTGCTGTTGTAGTTGCATTACTGCTGCGAGAAGAACCCCTGCCTCGGCTATATTGCGAACGACCACCACCACGCGAATTAGATTTGTTGTGTTGTTCAAGCCACCAATCGGGATATCCATTCAATTCAAAACATGAATCATTGTCATGACCAGTCTTCTTACAATTAGTGTATATGAGATGAGATCGATCAGGATTGTCACGAATACGAGCTCCACCGACACGAAGAGCAAAACTAACCACATCATCAAGAACAGGCTTAGCAAGACGAACCCGTTCATCTTGAGCCACCAATTTATATGCTCGATCAAGACCATGAAGAGGATCCATAGATAAAATATTGGTGCGAGTATTAGCATGATACTCAGAATTTAGACCATAAGAAATTGATGAAGCTTGCCTGTTTCTCTGCGATGCGCATGTTGTTGAGCGGCCATACAGTTGTTACAGCAAGTGCAATTGATTAAAGTGTTGGTGTAATGCCCTAGGCTTTAGTTATGTTTAACTGAAAACCGTTATGTATCATCTTTATCGTTTATGTTTATTATTTGATTGTTATATAGTTTGCATATTTATTATAATAATCATTGTCCCTAATTATTAAGAGAATAATTAGTATAATTGTCAATGGATAATCATGTGATGATTATATGCATAAGAGATGCACATTGAAATTATGGGTACTTGTTAGAGAACAAGTGACTGGACATGACCCGCATGAGATTTATGTAATGGTCAAATGTCATACTTAAATCTCATACGGTTACTTCATTTATTTCCTAGACCTGAGACTATCATAACCTTACATATGATGAAAGCCATGTTTGATTTTAGTCAAACGATATCTTAACACGATATCTATAAAGGCTATCATTGGCATGATCGGATTCATGATGGGAAGGATGATAAGTCAAGAAGGAGTTTGTCCCTCGGAAGAGAGATGTTATGCTTGGGCCCCTTGATGAGTGATAATGATGAAAGTGTATGGCCGTACCCCAATATGATTGGAATTATCATTATACTCAAGAATCGAGAAAGCATTGAACAATAACAAGTTGACAAGGACCATGACTTGTGTTCAATATAACATCGTGAGACAAAAGGGATAAATGGAAGTACACCGTTGGAAACGTGAACTCTTACGTTACATCATTTGGGTAGACATAATGGCTTGCTAGAGTCCGCTTATGTCTTATGAGGTTCGATATGATCGAACTCATTGCCAACATGATGTAATCCTATTGGGTCACACACAACTAGAATGAATTGGTTAAACCGGAGGAAGAATGATTGAGAGGCACAGAAACTGGCTACTTATGTCACGCGACATATCAAGCCAATGGCTTGATATACCGCGCGACATAATAGGCCAATACGCGTCTTTGACAGCCTGTCTCTCCTAATTCGATTAGAAGAGGTATTTACACTATTGTAGTATAAATACAAGGGTACTGTCAAACCTAAAAGCCTAGCCGAAATTTTAAAGCAAAATTCACAATCAAATTCTCTCAATATTCTTCAAGGTTTAGATCTAGCAATCAACAAGAAATTGTTCTTGGATTCATTCAAAGGTGTGGATACCGAAAGAGGGTCTTCGCTCGTTCATCGATCAAGGCCTAGAGTTCAAGCAAGTTGAAGAACGAAGTTTGTGATTCGATATCACACAATCAAATCGTTCGATAGCTCAAGACCGGAAAGCGTTTCAAGGTTGGTTTAATTCTATCTCATAGGTATTCAAATTAATTGTATAGAACGGATCCTAGGGCTTCTTGGGTTTTATGTTTTTTAATGCTTAATTCCGCTGCGCATGGACCCGTAAAACCCAACAGTGGTATCAGAGCCCCGTTCGTATGGTTAAGTTTGAATTAACATGCTAGATTTAAGATATAAATTGTTTATATGCTTATTGCATGTTTTGTATGCGATAGAATTTTTTAATTGTTTATGTGAAACAATGTGAAAATCGTTTTCGGAGTATGCTAAATTAAATCTGTAAAAAGGCTGTTTTATGTGATTTAATTGGCTGTAATCTGTATTGGTTCGAATCTGGAAATCCTGTAACCTGGCTGCCTATGTCGTGCGACATATCGAGCCATGTGGAATTCAGGTTATACGGCTGTTACGTCGCGCGACATATCAAGCCTACGGGCGATTATGTCACGCGACATAATAAGCCAGCTGGGCGAGAATCTGTTTGTTCAAATTTTACGCTATTACGTGATTGTGTTTACAATCTGATATGTTCATATGAAAATGCGGATGTTATAAAATTAATTTTATAAGTCCGCGATAGATTGATTCATTGATATACATGATTAATTGATTAAAATGTGATTTTAATAATTATTGCAATGTATATGAAAATCTGGATGTTATAAAATTGAGTTTATAAATCCATGCTAGATTAATTCATTGATATGCATGATTAATTGATTAAAATATGATTTTAATAATTATTGCGATGCATGAATTATTTGTTCTTAAGTGTTAAGAATTTTATTAGATGTTTAGTTGAAACATTGAATTGTGATTTCCTAAAATGTTTAGTTGAAACATGATATTTAGTTTCCTAATATGTTTAGATTTAGACATTGTAAATTTTGGATTTTATGATTGTTTATGGAAACAAGTCATAATTACGCGAAATTTTAAAAAGGAAACTAATTGTTTATAAAAGGTAGTGATTATGTTGCCTAATCAGAGTTGATTTCTAATTGTGCATGACTAGGAGAGTTCTGTCTAAGGAAGAATTGGTACTTAAGTAGTTCTTGTGGCTCACCTATCTTCCTGGGAACTTACCTGGTGCATGATTATGACTATCTTTGCTGATATGCTTATAATCTACCTTAAAGAACCTTCATTTAACTTTTAAGTTCTTTATGCCAATCCATGATTTAAACACTTGAGACCACTCGGATAGTTTTGGGTGGGCTTGCCATAGCAAGGTGCTTTGATTCTATTCCGTTTGCGAGCAAGATGAGGAAATGGTGGTTCCTATACGTTTAAAATGGATAAACTTAATTGGGTTATCAAAATGGTTTTGGACCCAAGGCATAAGATGAGATTAAAATATGCTTAGACATATGATGTCTTAAATAAATCTCATAAAAGATCCTAAGAGTCATATATGATATGATTGATGTTTTCTACCTAATTAGTTTGATCTTGAGCGGTGCGCCATAGCGTACTTGAGATCAAATTAAAGATGGATCTTAGTCCTAAGAGTCATATACGATATGATTGATGTTTTTCTACCTAATTAGTTTAATCTTGAGCGGTGCGCCATAGCGTACTTGAGATTAAATTAAAGTTGGATCTTAGCCCATTAAATACATATTATGCTTATTAGCATTGGAAGGTGTATGATTTAGTGGGAGTATTTGTAAAATACATTATTTGCTCTTAAATGATAAATGTGTTGATATTGATATGTGTTCATATAATTTGTATATTTTGTTGTAGAAATAGCATTACATAATGATAATTGCGATTCGTCCTTATGAAGGACAAAGTTCGAAAGGAACGATACATATAATTCTGATTGGATCAGAAGCCTAAAGAATGGTTCTTGGGTAAATGTGTACGTTCTTGACGAATCCGTTCCTACTGAACCCATTGCAAATGTTGCAAAGGGCAAATAAGGAAGCAACATTAGAAACATATTGATGATTCTGACAATATTGCTTGCCTTGTAATTGCCATTATGTTTAAAGGCTCTTGTGAAGAACCTTGAGTACATGATAACTATTCTTCTGTTCTAGCATAACGCAAAAGGGGAAATGTTCCAAGTGCATGCTAGGCAAAAGATATATGTTGTGGTGAAGGCTCTTAATTCATGAGATGAAAGAAGGAGCAATCCGCAAATTGTGTTAATGGTTGACACAAGAAAAGGGTTCATAAAGGAAGGAAAAGAAGGTAAAGCAAAAGTTGCTAAACCTAGGACAAATGTTGTCAAAGCCGAAGAGGCTAAACCCAAAGTGTCTCAAAAGGATGCATTTTACTATCATTGCAATAAGATTGTCATTGGAAGCAAAGTTGCAAGGCCAATTAGGAAGGCCTAAAAGGTGAAGAAGGGCAATATGATTGCTACTACTTCAAGTATCTATATGATAGATATTTTCCTTTCGACTTCTTGTTCTTGGGTATTTGATACCGGATTTGATCCCACATTTGTTTAAATGTGCAAGGAACAAAGAATAGAAAGCTACTCAAATAAGGTAAATTAAACCTAAGCATGGGAATGGAGCAAGAGTTGCAACATTAGCCATAAGGGACTTATGAAGTCACTTTGCCTTGTGAAGTAGTACTTGTTTTGAACAAGTATGACTACGTTCGGATTTGAGTAGGAGTATTATTTATGTTTCTTAAATGGATGACGAAGGATATAATTTTCTTATTTTCAATAAGAAGTTTTATATTTATTTAATAATATGCCTTATTGTAATGCATATGTCATTAAATAGTCTTCATATCCTTGAAAATGAGAAACAAAATAACATTGAAGATATCTATAATATAAATGGGAAATCTAAACCGAACAATATGAACAACGCGTTCATATGGCATTGCCGGCTTGGTCAAATAAATAAGAAACATATATCTAAACTCCATTAACATGGACTTTTAGACTCATATGACCATGAATCATTTGAGGATTTTGGATCTTATTTATTGGGATTATCGACCAAACCACCCTACACTAAAGTAGTGGGAGGGCTAGTGACTTATTAGTCATTATACATAAGATGTATGTGAACTATTAAGCAGCATTGCTAGGGGAGGATTTTGGCATTTCATCATATTTCACTAAAGACTTATCTAGATATGATTATGTCTATCTGATGAAGTCTAAAGGTGAGTCGTTTGAGATGTTTCGAACATTTCAAGATGAAGTGCAAAAGAACTTGGCAAAACTATTAAGTACTTCGATTGGATCGAGGTAATGAATATTTGAGCCAAGAGTTTGACAATCATCTCAAAACTATGAAATCGTTTCAAAGTTGACTCCAACCGGAACACCACATTGTATGGTGTGTCTGAAAGGAGGAATTGAACCTTGTAGGACATGGTTCGTTCGATGATGTGTCAATTAGACTTTCCTATTTCCTATTTCCTTTTGAGGATATACTTTAGAAATAATGCGGTTACACTGAATCGAGTCCCTACTAAATCGGTTCCTAAGGCCCCACATGAAATGTGGCATGGAAGAAAATTAGTTTGACTTTCATGAAGATTTGGGGTTGCGAATCTTATGTAAAGAGACTTGTCTCTTATAAGTTAGCACCAAATCGACAAGGTTATTTTCGGATATTAATTTTACAATCACAAAGAGAACAAAATGTTTGTTGCTCTACACGATTTGTTTCTTGAGAAATAGTTTCTCGATAAAGAATCTAGTGGAGTAAAATTAATCTTGAAAGAAGTTCAAGAACCCGAAAATAATATGGAACCAAGAGTAGAGACAGTAACCAAGTTCACAAAGGAGTTGTGAAACCTGCTCAAGATGCACAAGTCCATCGTAGATTGGATAGGTTACGATCCGAACTCAAGAAATAGTGATTTCTCGTTGCGGAAAGTGATGAAGTGGAAGTCATTGAGAATGACGATCCTACTTGCTATCAAGAAGCGATGTCCTCTCCTAATTTGGATAAATGGTTAGGAACCATGGAATCCAAATTACAATCCATGTTTAACAATCAAGTTTGGAACTTGATTGGGCTACCTAAAAGTGTAAAAACTAAAGGGTGCAAGTAGGTCTTCAAAGACCAACATGGATGTGAAGGTGTATACTTTTATGACAAAGGATTGTAGCAAAAGGACTTAGGTTAATTCATAGTATTGACTATGTTGAAACCTTTTCCGCCAGTTACAATGTCGATGTCTGTTAGAATTTCAATTGCCATGATCGCATATTGTGACTATGTGATATGACAAATGGATGACAAACGACTTTCTTTAAATGGAAAAATTATTAAGGATGTGTAATGTACATAACCCGAATAGTTTGTCGATCCAAGAAACTCTAATAGAGTATGCATGTTGCAAAAATCCATGAGATGGGTTGAAGCAAGCTTAAAGGAATTGGAATCTTCGTTTTGATGAATTGGTCAAAGAGTTTGATTTTATCAAGTACGAAGATGAATCTTGTGTATGCATGAAATTCAGTGGGAGCATGGTATTATTTCTATTGTTTATTACAATGATATCTTACTCATTGGAAAAACAAGTTCCGACACTTAAGACTGTTAAGTCTTGGTCAAGGAAAGGTTTCTCAATGAAAGATATGGGTGAAGCCGATTACATCCTCGCATCAAGATCTATAAAGATGGATCTAGAAGGATAAATTGGTTTGAGTCAAAGTGTTCACATTGACAAGATTCTTAGAAGGGTCTAAGAAGAGTAGCTTGTCAATGGATCATGGTATTTCTCTTAGCAATTTTCATTGTCTTATGACAAGTGATGAGCAAAAGTGGAATGAATGAAGTTCCATATGCCGCGGCACTGGATCCGTCATGTATGCCATGATTTGTACTAGACTCGACGTCTCATATGCTATAAGCATGATGAGTCGATACCAATCTGATCCTGTTGAGAACCAATGGATGGCAACAAGATGATCCTAAGTACTTAAGAAGAACTAAGGATACGTTCTTGGGATTTGAAAGATTGGAAGTTAATCTTGTTGTAAGGGTTACAAAGATGCTAGCTTCCAAACTGACAAAGTTATTTTAAAATCGCAATTAGAATTTGTGTTTGTGCTTATTAGAGGTGCAGTTTTGATTGGAAGAGTTCCAAGCGTAAATTGTAGCCGATTCTACTACTAAGGCCATATTTTAGCAACATATGATGTAGCCGAAAAGAGGCGGTTTGGATCAAAAGTTCATTTAGTATTTTGGAAATACTTCAAGTGTTTTTCCAAGTATCACTAATCGGTGAAACTTTTGTTATGACAATAGTGGTGCCACTTGTGCAAACAATGGAACCAAGGTCACAACAGTGATCCAAACACTCACTTAGACGTTCTTCGAGGAATTCATAAAGAATGAGAAGACGTTAAAATATACAAAGTATCAGCCGATGATGACATAAAGGGATTCACTTACAAAGACACTCGCATAGGCAGAAGCATGATGGGCATGTTAGATCCATGAGTATTCAATACATAAATGGAGCCTAGTGCAAGTGGGAGACTGTTGGTGTAATGCCCTAGGCTTTAGTTATGTTTAACTGAAAAACCGTTATGTATCATCTTTATCGTTTATGTTTATTATTTGATTGTTATATAGTTTGCATATTTATTATAATAATCATTGTCCCTAATTATTAAGAGAATAATTAGTATAATTGTCAATGGATAATCATGTGATGATTATATGCATAAGAGATGCACATTGAAATTATGGGTACTTGTTAGAGAACAAGTGACTGGACATGACCCGCATGAGATTTATGTAATGGTCAAATGTCATACTTAAATCTCATACGGTTACTTCATTTATTTCCTAGACCTGAGACTATCATAACCTTACATATGATGAAAGCCATGTTTGATTTTAGTCAAACGATATCTTAACACGATATCTATAAAGGCTATCATTGGCATGATCGGATTCATGATGGGAAGGATGATAAGTCAAGAAGGAGTTTGTCCCTCGGAAGAGAGATGTTATGCTTGGGTCCCTCGATGAGTGATAATGATGAAAGTGTATGGCCGTACCCCAATATGATTGGAATTATCATTATACTCAAGAATCGAGAAAGCATTGAACAATAACAAGTTGACAAGGACCATGACTTGTGTTCAATATAACATCGTGAGACAAAAGGGATAAATGGAAGTACATTGGAAACGTGAACTCTTACGTTACATCATTTGGGTAGACATAATGGCTTGCTAGAGTCCGCTTATGTCTTATGAGGTTCGATATGATCGAACTCATTGCCAACATGATGTAATCCTATCGGGTCACACACAACTAGAATGAATTGGTTAAACCGAGGAAGAATGATTGAGAGGCACGTAACCGGCTACTTATGTCACGCGACATATCAAGCCAACGGCTTGATATACCGCGCGACATAATAGGCCAATACGCGTCTTTGATGTACTGTCTCTCCTAATTCGATTAGAAGAGGTATTTACACTATTGTAGTATAAATACAAGGGTACTGTCAAACCTAAAAGCCTAGCCGAAATTTTAAAGCAAAATTCACAATCAAATTCTCTCAATATTCTTCAAGGTTTAGATCTAGCAATCAACAAGAAATTGTTCTTGGATTCATTCAAAGGTGTGGATACCAAAAGAGGGTCTTCGCTCGTTCATCGATCAAGGCCTAGAGTTCAAGCAAGTTGAAGAACGAAGTTTGTGATTCGATATCACACAATCAAATCGTTCGATAGCTCAAGACCGGAAAGCGTTTCAAGGTTGGTTTAATTCTATCTCATAGGTATTCAAATTAATTGTATAGAACGGATCCTAGGGCTTCTTGGGTTTTATGTTTTTTAATGCTTAATTCCGCTGCGCATGGACCCGTAAAACCCAACATAAAGGTTCATGACTATGGAGTTCTTCCCATAAGCCAGTTAATTTGCCAAAATATGTGGCCACCGACATGCCTTTTAGTTTGCTCACAACGAGCGATCGAGCCTTCAATTGTTGAATACATGGACCATCAACCACATCATATCGACTTTTAAGAGAATCCCATAAACGTTTAGCATCTCTGAATTTGAAGAGAGTGCTTTTAACGTCAGAGTCGATAGTATTCATGATCCAAGAAATCAACATGGCATGAATAGTATTCCAATCAGAGATGGTGCACGGAAAAACAGGTTCAGTAAGTGTACCATCTAGAAAACCAAATTTTCGACGAGCTTCAAGAGCTGTTTGCATATCGCTGGCCCAATCATCGTAGTTTTCACCATTGAAGCGAGTATGAGTAATAAAATCGCCTGGCATATCCTGAGGACCAAGGTAAAAAGGAGAATTGTATTCGATTTTAGGAGAATTATTGTTGGTATTGATGTTGTTGTTGCCGCCAGGCGGCATGACATTATTGTCATCGGCCATGGATTTAGACTCGTGTATGATGGAGACTCTGATACCATGTAGAAAATCAATCTAGGGTCTTATTCATGTTTCTTAGTTTTCTTATTGATCAACTTATGAATATATATGGGTTACCATAGAAAAAGGAAAGGAGTCCTATTTTAAAAAGGAAGATCCTAAAGAGTCCTAAATAAACTTCTGAAGCTTCACGTTTCAAGCTAGAGGTGAGGCGGCCGCCTGGCTTGGGCTGAGGCTGGCGCCTCACTGGCAGTGACTTCAGCCGAGATTTGGTCTTGGTGAGGCGGCCGCCTGGCGCCTCACTCACAACAGCTTCTTCTTTACAGTGCACGATGGAAATTATAGTGGTTGCACGGTGGTGATTGGAGGATGGAAAGGGAATGGTTATAGAAGAAAAGAAGAGGGGGCAAATGTGTTTTGGACTGGGGTTGAGTGTAGAGATGAACATGAATATAAAGATGGGTTAAATTTATTTATTTTTGGGTAAAAATATTTATAAGATTTTTTAAATTTATAATATGAAAAGTTTTTGCTAAACATATTTTTAACCCAAGTATTTGTTTTTTTAAGACCCAATTTAAACTAATTAAAATTATAAAAATGTATATTATTCTCTCCGTTCCGGAGTAAAGATTTGAGTTTGACTTTTCGCACTTCGTAAGATAAAGTAAATGTCGTCAGTATCAAAGGTAAACTAGGAGAGAGAAAGTAGATATGAAGTTCTTGTTGTGAAAATAACAAGTGGATCTCATTATCCATTTTAAGTAATAAAACAAATAAGAACCTTATTCTTCTGGACAAACCAAAAATGAAAGGAAAAACCTTACCTGTGACGGAGGAATTATAAAATTATTTGTTAATTTTTTATTTTTGATTCACATCTCTTTTCCTAAGGAATTTTCAGTAAATACTTTAAAAGAAAAATCAACTTCAAAATAACTAATATGTTAAATTGTTTATGCTTATGGCCTGATTGATTCGTTAATTTTATAAAGATTGTTAAAAAAGTAATCAAATTAAAAATGAAGATTAAATATGCATATAACATTTCACTTTAATAACTACGTAGGTAAGTTTAACTATCTTTAAATACTCCCTCCGTTTCAAAATGTTTGTCACATTTGACTTTTTTGTTGAATTTTGACCACAAATATATGACAAGTTAATTATGTTCATGAAATTCTAAAAATTTCTATTGATTCACCATTAATAATATTATCAAAAACAACTTTTAGAATTTCATGAACATTATTAATCTCTCATAAATTTGTCATCAAAGTTTAATAAAAAAATCAAATAGGACAAACATTTTGAAACGAAGAGAGTATTATGCAAATCAATTTGACTAAAAACTCACTGCCTAATTATCGAGTTGTAACTATTATGATTGTTGGAAGGGAAGGGAAGCATGAAAGTATACTTAATTCTTTATTTTTACCAAAAGGCAAACAGTAAACATAAAAAAGAGATATTGGCGTGTCACATGTGGATTCTGACGGTGTTTGTCCAGTCAGCGAAGAACTGTTAGTAGGATATTAGAGGAATTGACGGCGTCAGTTAGGCTCCGTTTGTTTAGCGTAAAATATTTTTCGGAAAATGATTTACGGCAAAATATTTTTCGAAAAATGAAAATATTTTCCGAAAAATAACATAAAAATGAAGTTTTCTCCATTTTCTAGTGCGAAACAAACACCTGAAAATGAGAAAAATATTTTCCGGAAAACATTTTCCCCCAAACAAACGGAGCCTTACTAAAGTAAGGTGGGACAGTAGTTAGCGGGAATACCAAGAAGCTACGGAACGAAACATGTGGCCTGGGAGTTAGTTCATTGTTATCCTGTCCAAGAGTGTCACGTTTGTTGACAACCCGCCACCGGCTCTTCCCGTCTAAACTATTTTCTCCTCTATTTTGTCATTTAACTATATCCGTCTCAATAAAAATTTCACCAATTATTTAAAAGGGCGTTCCATTAGAAGCTGTATATTTCCTAAAATAGCAAAGAATCTTTACTTTTTCACCTACTAATTCTCTCTCCTATTTCACTTTTATACTCACACCACTTTTCAAATTTACTATTCCCTCCACTCATTTTCTCTCCTATTTTACTTTTACATTCACAACATTTTCTTCACTTACCTTTTTCTTAATTTGCGTGTCCAGATAAAAATGATGAAACTCTTATTAGGACGGAGGGAGTATACCCCTTCCGGCTCATACGGTTAGTGAAGATTAAAAAATTGAATGTACATTAAAAAAAATAGGAAAGAGAATTAGCTCGAAAGATGTTTGTAAGAATAAAAAATAAAATGGAAAATAGAATGAGTAGATGAAATAGTAAGTAGATTGGTGTTTTAAATATAAAAGTAAAATATAAAAAAGTGAAAAAATAATTTTTTTGTTATTTTGACAATCTACACTTCACTTAGACTATCCACAATGGTGGAATGAAAGGGTGGATGAAATGAGTTTAAGTGGGATGAAATCTTGCAATTGGGAAATAAAATGGGGTGAATGAAATTGTTGGATGAAAAATTTCATCTAGTTGAAACAAAAAAAAATTGACTGACACGTGGCGGCTTCTGATTGGTTTGTATGAGGCGCATGCGCCTCAAGGCCCAACAAGGCGCGTGAGGCGTTCGTTTTTTTCCTTTTTTTTCATGAATGGGACACGTGTCATGCTCTGATTGGTTTGTCAGATTTTCAAAAAAAAAAATTTCCAAATCTTTGAGCTGAATTATCACCTAGTAAATTATTTTTTTTCACCAAAATTCATCATTTTTTTCCCTACAAATTGATATAAGTTTCATTTAATTTGGAAAAAAAAACACTAATTTCTCAATTATCCTTCTTCATTTAACCTTTATTTAAAAAAACATTATTTTTTTCCTATAAATTGATGCAATATTTTTTAAATTAAATGTGAAATATTTTTTTAATTATAAATAATAATAATAATTATTATTATTTTACTAATAATAAAAATAGAGAATATAAATAAAATAAAAGTGGTGGGGTATAGAATGATGAGTTGGAGGGAGTTAAAATTTAATTTAAATTAGCCATTGTAGGGGGTTAAATGAAATGAGTAGATGAAATATTAGGTGGATGAGAAAAAGTGTAAAAAGTGTTGAATGAAATGGGAAAGGGGATGAAACCATTGATGGTGGGTAGTCTTATGTGAAACGTAATGAATAGGCTCCGCTTGTTTCGACGTAAAATATTTTTCGGAAAACGTTTTTCGAAAAATGTTTTTCTGTAAAATGTTTTACGGAGGTAGGGCGTAAAATATTTTACGGAGGAAGGGTGTAAAATGTTTTCGGATGTTTGGTAAGAAAAATGTTTTTCGAAAAGGTGTAAAATGTTTTATTAAAAAATTTTTTTTAATCATTTTTTGTAACCACCCCCCACCCCAATTTTTTTTTTTGTAACCGCCCCACCCACCCACCCACCCCCACTCCCCACCCACCCAAAAAAAAATTATTAAATTTTTTTTAATGATTAAAAAAATAAATTTTTGGGATGGGGGGTGGGTGGGGTAGGCAGGGGGTGGGGCGGTTACAAATTTTTTTTTTTTTTTTTTTTGGTGGGGGGTGGGTGGGGTAGGCGGGGTGGGTGGGGCGGTTACAATTTTTTTTTTTTTTTTTGGGTGGGGGGTGGGGAGGGATAGGCGGGGGTGGGTGGGGCGGTTACAAAAAAAAAAAAAAAAAATTTTTTGGGAAGGGGTGGGTGGGGCGGTTACAATTTTTTTTTTTTTTTTTTGGTGGGTAGGGAGTGGGGTAGCATGGGTAGGGGTGATTTTTTGTTTTTTTAATTTTTTTTAATTATTATTATTATTATGTTATAATTGGTGTTCAAAGTGAGAGTGAGACGGATAAGATATGCTCTTATCCGTCTCACTCTCACTTTGAATGAAAATATCAATGATTAATATATTCATTATTCATTATATGCCATATCTTATCATACGGCTCCTCGTTCAATTATTTCGAAGTCAAGGTTGCGATACATTTCGAAATCGAGAGATCAAAAATTCTCCATCAAACCCATTCACTTCAGTCTCACTCTCACTTTGAATGAAAACACCAATGATTAATATATTCCGACCACGATTTTTTCTTTTTTTCTAGACATTTCACCTCGAAATAAGAAATTGTATTCTACTGGGTATTCAATACCTTGTGAAATATGCGTTGTATATGAGGGGCACCATTTTTCGAAAAATGTTTTACTTAGGACAAGATCAGTGAGTCGTTTTACTTAGAAAGGGCGTAAAATGTTTTCCGGAAAATGTTTTCTCCATTTTTCAGAAAACAATCAAACAACGAAAAACGAGTTATTTTTCAAAAAATATTTTTTAGGGGCTCAATCAAACAGCGTAAAACGAATTATTTTACGAAAACAAGTTATTTTATGCCCAAACAAACAAAGGGGGTATTCACTCAAGCTGTCACTCAAGCTGTTGGAGGAACTACTCCCTCCGTCCCGCTAGTAACCGCACTGTTACTGTTTGCGCGGGAATTAAGGAAAAAAATAATGATATAAATGTTGTGAGTGTAAAAGTAAAATAGGAGAGAGAATGAGTGGAGGGAATAGTAAATTATAATGGTGTTGTGAGTATTAAAATAATGTAGGAGAGAAAATGAGTGGAGGGAATAGTAAAGATTCTTTGCCATTTTAGGAAGTGTGCGATTTGTAATGGGACGCCCAAAATAGAAAGTGTGCGATTTGTAGCGGGACAGAGGGAGTATATGGAAAGGATATTCTCTCACTCCCGTAGCCTATGTGGCTCATTTCTGTTTCTAGCTATAAATAAATATCTACTTTTAAATAATAAATAATTTCTATAATCATAATAATATTAACATATATTATTATTTTTTAAAATAATAAATTAACTGTAAACTTTATTATTAGTTCAATAGAAAAATTTGTACTTCCTATATCTCAAAATGATTTTTTTTTTCAGTTATTACAAATAAACTTTGAACAATATTTTTAGATTAATTTAATTAAATAAATTCAAATCTAAAACTTGTTATTAATACATCATCAACAATACCATCGATAAGTTTTAGATTTTCATTAATATAATTAAATCAATATAAATTAATTTCAAAGTTTATTCGTAATAATAATAACAAAAAATGGAAATATATTTTGAGCAGGAGGAGTAACACGTACTATATAATGAAGTAAATACTTCTTTCTTTCGTCTCAATTTAAGTTTAAGTTGAAATCCTATTCTTTTCAGTTTTTTTTATTAGTTTGTTCTATTTCATAAATTGCAATGCGTGAATAATATTTTGAACATGTCAAAATCTTACAAAAAATGCATTTTTCCTTAAATTTAGAAAAAATGTGTTTTGTTTCCCCCGCTATGATAGTGTTAGTGTAACAAATTGCCAGTGTAAACAAATGTCAGTGTTAGTGTAACAAAGTGTCAGTGTAAAAAAATGTCAGTGTTAGTGTAACAAAGTGCAAGTGTAAAAAGTGTCAGTGTTAGTGTAACAAAGTGCCAGTGTTAGTGTAACAAAGTGCCAGTGTAAAAAAGTGTCAGTGCATGTATATTAAGTGCCAGTGTTAGTGTAACAAAGTGTCAGTGTAAAAAAGTGTCAGTGTTAGTGTTATTAAGTGCCAGTGTAAACCTCAAATTATTGAAACCAAGTTGTCGAGTATCATAATATTGCCACAGATCTCAAGTATCCAAAATTTATTTTGTATAAGCCTCAAATTATTGAAACCAAAGAGGTTGTATTCAATTCATGCGCACACTTGTAATTGTCAATCTCGTGTTTCTCTGTATTTCTTGAATATTTTTTTCAGAGCCCAGAATTCGAAATTGACTATGCTGATGTTTGAATGTACAATGCAGGCTCAAATTGTTACAACAATAGGGTTTCTGAAGGACGCTCCAAATTGATTCTCAATAGTAATTTTGGGGTAATTTTTGGTCTACATGTGCAGGAGGAGTATGCTTAAATTGTTGAAGGTGAAGCTTCCACAATCGTAATTGTCTTTAAAAAGGAAGCGGAAGCGGAAGAATACTACTCTGTATTTTATTTTTGACAAATAAATGTTAATTCTAAAAGAGAGATACTACCAGGAGGAAAGTGAACAAAAAGTTACGTACATTCATCAGTTTTTATCACTGAATGATTAGTCCAATACCTAGTTGCCCTTTTGCTGTTCAAAATTTTCCCTTTTGCTTATTTCCTTTGCAATGTATCTCTCATTTACTATGTACTCCGTACTTATTACAGCCATTATTTATCATGCTTGGCCATGGCAGATCAGATTGAACAGATGGGTGTGAAGATAGAAAATCATTAAACGGTTAGCTCTATTGCTCTTTTTTTCCTTTGCAAATTGATCTCTGATTGTATAATCACTTTCACATTTTGCTGCTTATCTCGAAAGAACAGCATCTTGAATAATTTCAAAGGAAGTATGACTCTAAGTTTCAAGAGTGCTTTGAGTTGGGTAGTAAATTTGATGCCACACAGATAATTTAATTGCCAGTGGTTGGCACTGTTTGAAATTCATTTTTGATTCTTATCAAAAGATTTTTTCTTTAGAAAACATTGAACCATACTACAAACATGCTGATAAATACAAAGGAAGACCTGAAAAGATCCCAATATGCTTTGAAGGAGTGATATTTTATCATATCAATAATCGTCAATTGTTCAACAAAAGATTAGACTTTTGATTGCATTATATAGTGGCAGACTATCAAGTGTATGTTTACCATGAAATTCATATAATTGTATAGATATATCTTCTTTGAAACCACCCCCTCATTTTTTCTTATGAGGCTGTAAACTGAATTTTATATTTGGTTGATCAATTGGAATAAAAAAATTAATCCCCAAATCTACTAGGGAGGGGATTAATAGTAACACCACCAGCCTAGGATAATTAGTGAGAGGATTAGCGGTTGATCCAAATAATCCGGATTTATTATACCGACTCCCCAGGATTTGTTTCCTGATCGTGTTCCTATTACTGTTATTGATATCTCATCTAGGTCAATTTTAACTTTCTAACTTTCTTACTTTCTTACTTTCTTTTATGTACCATATGGATTCTCTTTCGTTCATTGTTTTTTTGGGTGATAAAATCTCAATCATAAGCCGCCTTAATTCGAATTTGAGGTTAAAATTAATCTGATTCGACCAAAGATGTTACCTTTTTGGTGTTTAAGTTTCAATTACTAAAGACTACATTATGGATACTTTGAAAATTTATGTTTCGATACCTTTGCAATTTATGTTTGGTTCTTTGATCTCAATTTAATCATGTTAGACCTCTATACAATCACTATGAGAAGTGGGGTTTATGCTTTTGGTTTAATTTTACACTGAACGGTTGAAGATGGTGAAGGGAATTAAGTGGGCACAACTGTGATAGTGCATACTCCCTCCGTCCCAAAATGATCTTCCTCCTTTTTTTGTCATTACTATGAATGGACTTTAAAGTTTAAACAATAATTAAAGGTTGATTTAACTATACAAAGGTAAATCTAAAACTTGTAATTGATACACCATCAACAATACTATCAATAACAAGTTTTACATTTTCATTAGAATAAATAGATCAACCTAAAATAATTGCTCAAAGTTCATTCGTAGTAATGGCAAAAAAAGTGGAAAGAGCATTTCGGGACAGAGGGAGTATAATTTTATGTACTCTTACATTGTTTTTTTTGGTTTATGGTGAAGCTACTTGTGTGCACATTAGTTTCTCTTTTGGGTAATATGGCTTTCAGTATGGAGAGTAGAGGAAGACTTGCTGAAGAACTGAAGAGAGCTGATGCAGTTATACTTACAAATGCGTGTGATCAGCCTGCAACTCTTGATCGGTCGATCACTTTATGTTTCTGAACTTCGAAGATTAGAGGTTTGTTTATGAGTTAATACTCATTTTTATCCATTGATATTTATGTATCTGCACACCTCTAAATCAATAAAACCATTTCTAAACTGTTTATACAAAATCCGGTTAGGCCCTATCGACAAACATTCTTTAGTGAATGTGCATGCCATATTCCAGTTTAGGTACAATATTCTGGAAGAAGATGACTGCGATTATTATTTTATATAATCTTAAAAACATGTACATTCATTGTGTTATCCTACCAGGATCAACTCCTCATCATATATTTGTTGCTTCAGTTAATTCTTCTTAGTTTTATCAAAAATGTTTTTTTTTCCAGTAATCCGTATTCCGTAGTCTCCTTTACAGTATGCTTAGTATGGAAGAAGCAGGTGTTGATGGTGCACTAATTGTGCAGCCCATCAATCACCAGTTCAATTATTCCTTGGTGCCAGAGGTCATTAGCACTGGTCCATGCATTTACTACTTAGTTTCAAACTCATTTCATGTACTCCCTCCGTTCCATAAAGAAAGTCCCACTTTTTCTAGATAACTTCGATTGAACTTTAACCAATAGCTTTATGTTAATTTAATTATTCTAGCAAAAATTTAAAAATTGTTAATGGTAGTACCTTTAATGTTGTATCCATCAAGTTTTAGAATTTCATTTGGATATTTGTTACAGCAAATTGTAACAGAGTGTGAATTGGTTGTGTTGAGCTACTATAAATAGCATAGATCTCTCTCATTTGTAAACATACTTTTAAATACATCTTGGAGTTCATCTCTCTCATTACACAATTATGTATTCTTGATCCATTCTTAGTTTGTTTTGCTTAAGTACAACACCAAAATTATTCATTTATTTCATTATAAGTTGTTATTAAGGTTCTTTAGATAAGTTGTCATCAAGGTTCTTAACATTAGCTAACATTAGCTGACAGTTTTATTATCAATCTATCGCTCTCGCTCGCTCTCTCTCTCTCTCCATAAAGAAAAAAGAAAGTTCCATGCTATTGTGGAAGAAATTTTATTTTGCTTACACAATGACCAATTACTACATCTTAAGCTAACCTTCTTTGCTCTAAAACTTTGATTTGAAATTTATGGATCATAGCTCTGTTAAGTAATATAACTCATTCCCCCCTAACTTAAAATTCATCATGTAAGAGCATCTTTGCATTTGTTGCGGATAAATAAGATTTACTCTTTTTATGCTTATGTTATGATTTATGGCTTTTAAATGAGTATCTCTTTGCAAATTACTTTAGGCTCTACTGCACATCTTCAGCGTGGTAGTTTTGCAGGTGTACATATATTATATGCACAAAATTTGAGCTTTATTACTCCCTTCGTCCCACAAAGTTCTTGGAGTGGATCCTTTGGTTGATGATGAAACAATGAGGAAAAACTATCCGAATAAAATCGTTTTAGAATAACTTTACTTAAATTGATTTTCACTTTTATTGAAATTTATCTTAGTTTGTTAAAGTTATTTGTCAAAGTCTTTTGTCGTGCGTTTAACGCACGAATGTTGTACTAGTTGATTATAAACGTGTGAAGTTAAATTAATAACATTAGTAAATTGAAAATGGGGACGAGAGAGTCAGATAGGTATAAAATAAGCAAGTTAGTTAAGGACTTGGAATTTTCTCCCTAAGCACGAGTTTATTGTCATTAGCCCTACGTAATATTCAATTATTAAATACTGACTTTTATACCATTGAAACGATCAAATTAATCTACATACTATACTATTGTTTGATTAATTAAAATAACCAAAATTGTTAACGGATTACATATTTACCCTTGATTTTCCATTTGTTTTTCCAAAAATTTCAAAAGTAATTTTTTATTTTTTATTTTTACTGAGGTTGGCAAAGTTAATTAACCCTAAACTTTCTAATTAAATTATTCATATTAGGGGTGTAATTGGTTCGGTTCAAATCACGATTCAAAATCGAACCAAATCAAACCACGCGGTTTAGTTCGATTTTCAAGCAATATTGGTTTGTTTCGGTTTAAAAAATTGTCAAACTGTGTGATTCAGTTTGGTTTGCGGTCTGGACCCCCAAACCACAGTTCGAGACTACGAGACCGAATCACCAAATCGAATCGATTGACCAATCACTAAATCGTTCAATATTAATCGTAGATATGTATATTTTTTATCTGCAACTCACATTTAGATTTGAAAATCCCTAAGTTTATTCATGGGTTTTAGACCATAACCCTTTTTTATTTTAGTTAATCTTCATATAATAATGTTAATTCACACTTTAGCACATACCATTACAATTACTCAAATGACATGATGTTATCATAAACATTGAATCACAATTTCAAATTGTATTTAAATTCTAAATCTATTATGTATGTTATATATGGAAAATTCAAACAAACATGACAAATAATTGTGTAGTCTGAAACCATATTCTAATTAATAGTTTAAGCAGTGTTTTATTTAATGGTTTGAATCGTGGTTTGAATTATGGTTTAAACCGCAGTGCGAACCGTAAAATCAAACCGCGGTTCGAACCAAACCGAACCAAACTATGGCGGTTTGGTTCGGTTCTTTTTGAATTTTTTCATGATTCGGTTCGGTTTGAGATTTTTTCAAACCGATTACAAGTGATTCGGTATGTAAATTGGCCCAAACTGAACCAAAGCGAACTATTTACACCCCTAATTCATATGTCATACCTAATTAATTTACCTCAACTCAGTTCAGATGCCAAAAACTTACCTCTCATAGCCGCCGCCCTTCTTCCTCTTATCTGTCGACACCCACACATCACCCACTCCCATGGCCGCCTCTTCTTCATTCTATCTAATCTAAACAAATCCATCTCTCTCTCTCTCTATCTCTCAGATCCACGCCTCTATTTCAACGCCCCCAAATATTGTCTCTTCTTCTTCACAATCATTAAAGCTCAATAATGGTCCTTCCCCTGGTTTGTGTGCGTATCTCGGTATGTGTGCATCTGTGCAAGTGTGCGAGTGTGTATCCTCCCTCAGTAATGATTTTTCTTCGAGTCGGGCTTTCAATTTATGGTTCAGATTTGAATTTCAGATAATGAACATTTGAGGCTTGCAAGATTTTGACAGATTTTGGAACTGGGTTGAGTTTGAAAGAGATAATGGCGGTGGTGGCTTTGACGGTGAACAGTGGAGTTCTTGAATTTGAATGTGATGACACCACGACTTTCGGGGGTCTCACTTGAGCAATAAGCTCGGGGTGGTGCCTCCGATTTAAGGGGTGGATCTCTATTCTCGTAGAGGGTATAACTCGATGATAGGGCTTGGACTTTTGAACATGCTCTATGCTCCTGACTTCTACAGGAATGTAGGGTCCAAGCTATATACCTCTGCTTTGGCGGGCAATATTGGCTTAATGGCCATGGAGGTAACTTCTTATTCCTTTTCTTTCTTTTTCTGTACTTTCCTTTTGATGACCACTGCTCGTTGATCGAGATTTTTTCTTGCTTGCAGATGGCCAATGATGCCATGAGGCTCAGGGAGATCTCCGACGAGGCATCCGTTGCTTTGACGGAGAGAACAAAGGCGTTGGGGAAGGCCACAGAGGAGAACAAGGCATTGACCCTCTCCTTGAGTGAGAAAGAGAGTGACCTCAAACATTTTTGCCAAAAACATGATAATGCGCTCAAATCCTTGGAGAAGGCCAAGGGTGCAAGGGATGAGTACCGAGGGCACAAGGAGGTACTGGGGAAGCGGGTGGAGGAGTATGCGAGCAAGTTGGAGGCCTCCAAAAAACAAATCTTGGCCTTTGAGGCTCAGGTTGATAAACAATCTGAAGAGCTGCTTCCTCTGAGGCAGTTCCAACTGGAGAAAGATGCCCAACTTGCTGCTGCTCATAAGGAAGGTGATGAGGAGTTTAAGAACTCCCAAGAGTATAAGGATGAACTCTTGGCAGAGTGCACTGCTCAGTTTGAGGTTGCTAGCAAGACGCAACTAAGGAACTTTGCTGTCAAGGGCAAATTTTCTGTGGAACAACTGACCATAATTGGCTCTTTGACTGCCACTGATTTGGAATGCCTGCCCTGGCATGCCCTGGTCCCTCTGGCTCGGGAGGATATTGATAACTTGGACACAACAGTAGCCTTAACCTTGCCTCCAGTTGCCGCGGTCACCTTCCCTAGCCTCATTGACCAGATTAATACTCTGAGGTGGGGTGAAGAGCAGTTGTCTTTAGACGTCGCTACTGCCCGCCTATTTCCCAATGGGCCTGCAGTTAGCGAGCTATTTATGTCACGGCCAGCTACTGCTCCGATTGATGCTCTTTCTTCTCCTACTCCAACTCCTGCCCCTGAAGCCCAAGCTGCTCCAGAGTCTGCTCAGCCAATAGTTTAAGATTTTCCTTTTGCTTTTTTCTTTGTAATAGATTTTAGGATTTTATGTAATCTCTTTATCTATTAATCAAAAATTTGATCCAACTATTGTCTTTTTACTTATGAGTCTTTAGCAATGCTCGAACGCTTTTTATAAGACTGGAAAGTTTGTATGACCTTGTGAATAAATTTTGAAAACTCAATGCGGCAATGTAATGCCTGATGACCACGTTTATGAGTTAGTAACTCTTGTTTAAAAAACCCTTCGTGAGTTTTAATTGTTTGAGTTAACCTTTTTCTCCATGATCACAATTTATTGTGGCCTTTTTTGACTTCGAGGTTTTAACCTCGGTCTGTCTTGTGGGGTTTTATTGCGCATCACTGTCGTCCGTTCACTTTTAGTGATGTACGCTTGTCTGAATTTTTAAGTCCGTGGCATATTTCGAAAGAGCCAAGGCAAGCTACTTTCATGCGGGCATGCAGAATGTGGCCTTGAGGCTAGTCCGCGCATCAGCAGGCATAACCGGTGCTGACTTCCATATCCATTTGTTGATGGTTCACGCTTTTGGACTCTATGAGTCTTGTGGCGATCATGTACGGGCTCAATTTTGGCCTTTGTACATATGGGCATGCGATCAACGGCAAATGAGGCTTTCGTGCATCAGCAGGTTTTGGGCCGTGCTGACTTCTATATCCATTATTTTGATGGTTCAAGCGTTTGGACTCTATGAGTCTTGTGGCGATCGAGTACAGGCTCAATTTTGGTCTTTGTAAATGTAGGCATGCGGTTAACAGCCAATGAGGCCTCCGCACATCAGTTAGTTTGTGACCGTGTGCGGGCATCCTTGCGGGCATGCGGTCTGCGATCACGAGGGGATCACTGCGCATCAACAGGTTAAGACCACGTGCTGGCATCCGCTTTTTTTGCGGGAATTCACTTCTGCAGCTTCGCTAGTAAGGATATCACTTTCGTGTTTTTCTAAGTTACAATAGTATGCAAAAAATGTCTTGCTTTTGATACATTTGTTACCTCTATCATCCTTTTACAATACAAAGATTAAAAATAGTACTTTCTAAGGTGATCGCTATTCTAAGCATTTTTGAGGTTTTTTCCTTCTTTTGTCCGTAGCTTGTAGGTTCCCTCTTTGATGATTTGGGTAACTTGATACAGACCTTCCCATTTTGGGGAGAGTTTATGGAAGTCGGGTTGGGTCCCTTGTACCTCAATATTTCTTAACACCCAATCTCCTACTGAGAATCTTGTTTTGCTAACTCTTTTGTCATTATGCTTTTTTGGCATTTTACTTGTAGTTAACCATTTTTTCTCTTGCCCGCATTCTCTTTTCTTAGAGATCATTGAAATTGCCCCTTCTGTCGGCTTCATTTCTTGTCTCATCGAAGTAAGTGACTATGTAGGAAGGGAGGGCTACTTCTACTGGGGCTACTGCTTCTGAGCCATAAGTGAGCGAGAAAAGAGTTTCTCCGGTTGAGTTTCTAATAGTGGTGCGGACTACCCATAGCGCGGTCTGGAGCTCGTCCAACCAGCGTCCTCCTCGTCCTTCTAAAGTTTCTTTAGGGCAGTAAGGAATAACTTGTTCGTGGCCTCAGCCTGACCGTTTCCTTGATGATAGGCTACTGCGGACTAGCGGTGTTGGACTTTCATTCTTTCGCATTCAGCTGTGAATTTTGATGTGAACTGAGGGCCATTGTCCGAAACTATTGCTCTTGGTATTCCAAATCGGCACCAGATGTGATCGTGGACGAAATTGATGATATTTTCCTCGAAGATAGTGGCCAAGGCTTTGGCTTCTGTCCATATTTTGAAATAATCCATGGCCACTACTAGGTATTTGATGCTTCCTCTATCGGTTGGGAACGGTTTTATTAGATCAATCACCAAGTATCAAACGGCCACGATGGTATAACCAAAGTTTTCTCTGTTGATAGGAGTCTAGGGATGTTCGCAAACTGCTGGCACTTGTCACATTTTCTTACGTATTCCTTAGCGTCCTTTCTCATGTTTGGCCAATAGAACCCTTGAAATTTGATCTTGTCCGAGATAGATGGCCGCCACAAACTACTTCATGTACTTCATAGAGTAAATTGGTGACCATGTGAGTATTTACACGTCTGAGCAAATGTTTGGTTTTTATGAGTCTAGCCTTTGCTTGATCCTCGAGGAGGGCTTCTTTCTCGATGTAATATCGGATTTCATCTACCTAGTCCCTTTCTTGGTCCCCAATGTTGTTAATCTGAATTCGATCTATGGCAGGAATTTTTTTCGAATTCGATTTGGCAGTCCGCGTTTAGAACCTCTATCTCTTGCTCGGTAATTCTGGATAGGAGGTCTGCTTCTGCATTACCTTCCCTCATAATTTGGTTTAGCTCATAGTATTCAAAGTTTTTGAGAAGGGATTTGTTGGGTTTTATGGGTCCATGCGCGGCGAAATTAAGCATCTAATAACACAAAACCCAAGAGCCTAGGATCCGTTCTACACAATTAACTTGAATACCTATGAGATAGAAATAACCAACCTTGAACGCTTTCCGTTCTTTGAGCTATCGAATGATGTATTGATGTGATTCTGAATACAAGCTTCGAACTCTAGGCCTTGATCTTTGAACGAGCGAAGACCCTCTTTTGGTATCCACACCTTCGAATGAACCAAGAACGATTTCTTGAAGATTGCTAGATCCTTTAAACCTTGGAAGAATATTGAGAATTGTGTTGTGATTTTCTTTTCAGAAATTCGGCTAGTCTTATTAGGGTTGACAGACCTTCATATATATACTACTTTAGTATGGTATATGTTTCCTAATCAAATTAGGAAACCAGTCTGTAAACCGCCTTGTGACTTATCATGTCGCACGACCACACGAAGCCCATGGCTAAGTTGTGTCGCGCGATGTAACATGCCACATCAGGTTTTTCTCAATCATTCTTCCTCTGATTTAATCAATTCATTCTAGTTGTGTGTGACCCAATAAGATTATATTATGTTGGCAATGAGCTCGATCATATCGACTCTCATAAGACATAAGCGGACTCTAGCAAGCCATTATGTCTACCCAAATAATATAACGTAAGAGTTCACATTTCCAATGGTACACTTCCATTTATCCCTTTGTCTCACGATGTTATATTGAACACAAGTCATGGTCTTTGTCAACTTGTCTTTGTTCAATGCTTTCTCGATTCCGAGTATAATGATAATCCAATCATATTGGGGTATGGCCATACACTTTCATCATTATCACTCATCGAGGGGCCCAAGCAAAACATCTCTCTTTCGAGGGACAAATTCCATCTTGACTTATCATCCTTCCCATCATGATTCTGATCATGCCAAAATTAGCTTTTATAAATATCGTGTTAAGATATCGACTGACTAAAATCAAACATGACTTTCATCATATGTAAGGTCATGATAATCTCAGGTCTAGGGACTAAATGAAGTGACCTTATGAGATTTAATTATAACATTTGACCATGATATAAATCTCATACGGGTCAAGTCCAGTCACTTGTTCTCTAACAAGTACCCATAAATTTAATGTGCATCTCTATGCATATAATCATCATTTGATTATCCATTAACATTTATACTAATTATTCTCTTAATAATTAGGGACGGAGATTATTACAGACAAATATGCAAAACATATAATAATCAAATAATAAACTTTTCATATAATAATAAATAATGTCAACACATAAGTCTATAAACTATAGGCCTAGGGCATAACACTAACAGGATTTTGCTATACCGCAGTACTTGGCTAGGACTGGGTTATTTGTGTCATACTCCCCTTTTATCTGATTTACTATGAGTTGGGAGTCACTATTTATTTCAATACTTTGGACCCATATATCTCTAGCCAACTCCATGCCTGCTATGATTGCTTCATACTCGGCCTGATTGTTTGATGCTTCAAATTTGAGTCTCAAGGCCTTTCGAATTTCTCTCCGCATGGAGCGATCAATAGTATGCCCGCGCCGCTTAATAGCTTGCTCGCAGATCCGTCGACGAATAGATTCCATACTTCTTGTGGTCGCTCTTTTGTTAGATCTGTAATTGACTCTGAATTTTCTTGGGTTTCTTGGGGTTCTACTCTCTTTCTTTTCCCCAGCTCGCTGTCCGCAAGGTTAAATGATGTTTCTGCCACAAAATCAGCTAAGGCTTGCGCTTTGATGGTCCTTCTAGGGGAGTAGGTGATCTGAAACTCAGTGAGCTCTATAGACCATGCTAGCATCCTCCCTGAGGACTCTGGTTTATGCAAAACCTTTCTAAGTGGTGCTTCTGTAAATACAGTTATGGGGTGTGCAGAAAAGTAAGCTCGTAATTTTCGAGCATCTGCAAGCAAGGCATAAGCTAACTTCTCTATATTAAGATAGTGACTTTCTACGACAGACAGCGCCTTTGATACATAGTACACTGGTTTTTGGTAGTTATTTTCCTCCCTTACAAGAACAACAGCTACTGCCAGGTCAGTGGCTGCTTAAAACAGAAAAAGCTCTTCTCCGGGCACCGGGCTGGTGAGGAGAAGGGGCTGCCCGAGGTATTTCTTGACTTCTTCAAAATCTATATTTCAGTCCTCATTCCATGCGAACTCGTTAGCTTTCTTCCCCCTTTAAGATTTTTGAAGAAGGGGAGGCACCTCTCTGCAGACCACGATATGAAGCGACAAGTGCGGTGATGCACCCATTAAGATTTTGCACATCTTTTACGCACGCAGGAGGTTTCATGTCTAAGAGCGCTTGGATTTTTTTCGAGGTTCGCTTCTATTATGCGCTTATTGACCATGAATCCTAGAAACTTGCCCGCTTTTACCCCAAAGGCACATTTGATGGGGTTAAGTTTCATGTTATTGTGGCGCAAGTTGGAGAAAGTTTCTGCCACGTCGAGCTCATGGGCATTCTCCTTTGTGTTTATGACCATATCATCTATGTAGGCCTCAAGATTTCTGCCCAACTGGTCTTTGAAGACAATATTGACCATCATTTGGTAGGTGGCTCCTGCATTTTTAGCTCAAAGGGCATAATCGTATATCATTATGTTTTGCCCGAGACGATGAATGCTACGGAGGCAAAATCTTCGGGAGCCATTTTGATCTGGTGGTAACCAGAATATGCATCGATGAAGCTCAAAACTATGTGCCCGGCTATATAGTCTAATAAGCGATCAATTCAAGAAAGAGGGAAACAATCCTTGGGACAAGCTTTGTTGAGGTCTGTGAAGTCAACACACATCCTCCATTTTCCATTGGATTTCTTCACCATAACAACATTGGCTAGCCACTTGGGCTATGATATTTATTTAATTATGGCCACTTTAAGTAACTTCTCTACCTCTTCCTTGATCGCGGTCTCCTTTTCTGAAGAAAAGTATCTTGATTTTTGGTGGATGCGTTTGAAGGTGGAGTTATCATTGTGTTTATGGACGATCACGTCCTCGCTTATGCCTTGCATATCCTCCACTCTCCATGCGAATACATCACAATTAATTCTGAGGAATTCGATCAAGATCTTTCTTTCCTCGGGGTGAATTTCCATACCAACCTAAATTGTTTGCTCGAGATAGTGGATATTAATTACAACCTCCTCGAGCTCGTCGTTAGGGCGTATATCACTAATTTCACGATTATGGAGATAGTCAATAATGATTGGTGGTGGGGCGGATCTTGCTCCTAGGAGAGCGGACATGAAATATATGATCTCTCGATTTATGTCTCCCAAGATTCTTCTATCAACATATCCTCCTTCAATAGGAGAAATCCTCTTCGCCTTCCTACTTTTTTTAAGCTCTACCTTGGTGGAATGGAAGGAGAGCATACCTACGAACTCGGGCAGCGGGCATTTGTCTTTGCTTTTTCTCCACTTTGCTTCCTCATCCAATTGCGAGCAGGAGACTTGATTTTTCTTCTTCCTTTTCTCCTCCAATGTCCGGAGAAACCTCTCGGGCTGGTTTTTGATGACCGCAATTCCGCCCGAAGTGTTGAACTTCACCCTTTGATTGGGGATATATGCTATAATTCCTAATGTGGCCTGAGCAGTTACGCCGAGGATGGCATTGTATTGGGATTGTAGATCTATGACCATGAAAGTAACCTTAGCAGTTTTTTGTAGGTGTTTTTCCCCTAGGGGTCACTTCAAAATCTATCGTCCCTTTCACGCGGACAGTGTAATTAGTAAATCCCTCGAGCAAGCTGGCATAAGGAGTGAGATGAGCTTCAGACATTTTCATCTCTACCAAGGTATGATAGTAGAGAATGTCTCTGGCCGTGCCAGTGTCAATGGGGACTCTACTAATATTTGCCCGCGAAATCCTCATTCTGACGGTGAGAGGCTGGGTGGAATGGAAGAGAGTGGAGGCTAGTTTACTCCGCTTGAATCCTATTTCTTGCTAATCTTCTGGAGCCAAAGGGGGAATCAAGAAGATTTTTTCTAAATTCTTGATCGATGGGAGAGAGTACATTTATTGGGAGGGAGCCTCAATTCCAATGAAATTGATATCATAGGTCCCTTGCTCATCCTCATCATTGTTATCTCTTTCTCTTCTCTCTGGGCCACGCTGAGGTCGCGCTCTATAGGTGTTACGTTATTGTTGCTATTATCACCTTGTACCCACTTGGCCAGCTCGCCATTATTGATTTTTTTGCTGAATAATCCTTTTCAGCTGGAAGCAATCCTCTGTATTGTGACCGTGATCTTTGTGGTAGTCACAAAACATGGCTCTTCTCCTCTCACTTGGCTTTCGCCCTATTGGTGGAGGAGGAGGTACTTCCATCGCTTTTAAAATTGCTGCCCGCGACGCGGTTAGGGGTGTATAAACTGTTTCGTTCGCCAAACTTCTGAGTTTATCAGTGTTGCGGTTTCTATTCTTTCCCTGACATTGACCGCGGCTGGGCCCTTGGCCGGCATCACGCACATGCTCAAGTATGTCTTTTGCCGATTTGCGGGCAGCTATCTCATTGTGCTCTTCTGTCGAGGCAATAGCAGAGGCCCTCTCGTACATCTCCTCCACATTTTTAGGTCTGACCGAGGCAAAATTCATTTTCAAAAAGATGGAGGATAGACTGCCCTCAAAGCAGAGCTGAATATCGCTCTCAGACAGGTCTACAATCTGCTCGGACATATTCCTGAACTGAGTGATGTAGGATTTGGTGATTTCTGCGGTGGCCTGCCTGACTCTTATAAGATCAGTCTTTGGCCTCGCGGGCTCACCTGCTCTGGCAAAAGAGTTCAAAAAACTGTGCCTAAACTGATTATAGCTTTTGATGGATTTCGGCTTAAGGTCCAACATCCAAGACAAAGCCTTGCCCGTGAAAGAAGCAGCTAAGGCTTTGCACATCACGACCTCATCCGAGGAGAACATGGTCATTTATCCTTCAAACCTCCCTATATGGAACTTTGCGTTAGTGGAGCCATCATAGGTCTCTATTTGAGAAGGTTTTCCCCTTTGGATTGGCGCGCAGGCAATCTTGCCCACAAAAGCATCCATCGTGCGGCCACATTTCATGGAGCTTTGCTGATGGTTTTCCCATATTTGGTGCATGAAGTTGATAAACTCAGGGTTCGTGCTATCCATCTTGGGCTTTTTGGAGGGAGAAATCACGGCCTTCCTCTTGGCTTTAGCCAGGGGTTGTGCTTTGGATTTCTCAGGGAGAGGAGTATATTCTTCTCCCTCTCCCATCTCCTCATCCTCCTCAATTTCCTTGTGACAGCGGTCAGCAAAGGTTGGCTCTACCCTTTTTGTCCCTCTAGCTTGACTAGCTAGAGATTTCGTGGGGACTCTTTGGCAGAACCTTACTGAGCCTTCCTGTAGGGGGACACCACCATTGGCCTCTAACTCAACCAACTCGAGCTGGGCATCATTTATATCCATGGCCTCAGCCACTAGCTTAGCCCTCGAAGCTAGAGCTTGGTTTCTTTTGAGTATCAACTCAGGAGTGATAGGAGAGATGGGGTTTTTTGGACTTGGATTTAGGGGGTATTTATCCTTATGGACAACCTCAAGCTTTTCCCTAAAGTATTTTTGAGAAGGAGTAAGAGACCCTATATACACTGCCAGAACGGCCACCCAACCTATTAAAGGCTGAGGTGCTTGGTCTGTTAGGATTTAGTTGAGAGGGAGAAGCTTGATCATTACCTCGAGAAGTAATAAAACCAGCGTTTTGAAGAGGAATATCAGTCATTTTTGACGGAGAAAATCTGAAAATTTATTTTTTGGAAGCAAGTGTTTGGACAAGGTGTTTGTTTTTGACAAATACACAAGATTACACGAGAAAGACTAGACGTTTCCCGGCAATGAAACCACTGATGACGCCACGACTTTCAGGGGTCTCACTTGTATAGGGATATCTGGCTTGTATATTAGTTTGTACCTAGAACACAACAAAGATAGTAAGCACCGATAGATACCAAGTCGGACTTTAATCCAGCTCAGTCCCTCGGGTGTGAGAGTAAGATCTCTGAGGGTTTATAACTGAGAATAAGACTTGTAATGTATTGGTGAGTTGTGTGTTTAGGGTTTAGACAATGTGGCTTACAAATAATGATTTTGTACTTACCTTGTCCATGGGGACAAAGGTTAATATTTATAGTAAGAGGGAGCTGCTTGATGATGTCAGCCCTGTAGGATATCTTTATCTTTGACCTAGGACGCCTGGTGGACTCGTACAATAAAACAGATGCAAAGAGATGTCTCTGAATGGACCGATACAGAGGAAACATACACTAGTTGGCTTCGCGCCTTATTTGCATAGTGGGCGCCTTAGCCACCATTCAATGCGATGGGGACAAGCCGGCTTCTTGCTGTCAGCGTAGGTACAAGCTATCCTCTGACTAGCTTTGGCTTTAACCGGAGCCTGCTGAAATAACCGGGAGTCTGATAGGAGACCGCAGTCAATATGTTGATCGCGGTCAACATGTTTGACGCGGTCATTGATATCGCGGTCATGACAGCCGCGGTCACCTTGCTGACGGTTTATCTGCCCGCGGTGTTGACATTGCGGTATTAGGAGATAGTGGTATTGATTCTAGCACTTTAGATGTCCACGGTATTGACTTTGACGATTTTAGGAGATCGCGGTATTGACTCAGACGGTTTAGGATATGCCACGTGATAATTGACATTTGGATTAGATCGAGCTTTGGGTCCGGTCTGATGGTAGAAAGATTTTAGTGTGAAACTGCTAAATAATGATTGGAAATGAGATTTGAGGAATGGATCCGGAGATGGAGATTAAAGGGTGACGATTGTTTGGAAAGACGAGGTTTAACAGCGGCGGAGGTGTGGCGCCACCGAGTGTGTGTTTTAGTGTTTGAGAGAGAGAGAGAGAGAGAGAGAGAGAGAGAGAGAGAGAGAGAGAGAGAGAGGGGTGAATAAAAATAAAAAAAAATGAGTGAAAATAAAAATTGAACAAAAATTTTCATTTTTTAGATTTTTGGAAAAATCAATGATATGTATTAAAATTTTCTGGTTGGGGACATCGTAAAACATAACATTAAGCTTGAGTTTAATTAAAGGTTGTTTCATTTATTTGTTAGTCGATTAAATTATAATGATTCCTCCGTTCAAACCAAACCAAATGATAACAAAATATTTATACATCTTAGATATTAAAATTTACTTAAAGTTAAGTTTCTTAAATTGTCAAACATAGAAGATTGTTATTCATTTTTTTTTTTTTTTTTGCAAAGGGGTAACATTATTGGTTTAGATAAAAAAAAAATAAGAAGAAAAATATATGTTTGGGCCTTCCACCGCTTCGAGAGGGGCTGCGAATGAACTCGCGCACTGAAAACGAATTTGAACGAGAAAATCCAGCAAAGCGGGATTTGTCTCTCCATAGAAACAATGAACAGACTTTGCAAGAAGACATTGAACCAATTCAATGGAATAATCGGAGCTACATCAAAAAATTAAATGGAATAATTATTAACTTGCATTATAAAAAAAATGAAAAGGAATAATGATTAACTTTGCAAAGCATTTTTTCCTAGTTTTTGCATAATGCAATTTATTTGTTATTGTATTAACAAATGTACTTTCTCTATTTTACTTTAGTGAAGAATTATTTTCTTTTTCGTCTATCTCACGTGTGTGCATACTGTCTAAAATGACAAAAATATTACACCGTTTCTCTCACTCATTCTCTTTTATTTTACTTTTATACCTACAACACCAATCAATTTACTATTTCTCTCACTTATTATTTCTCCTATTTATTTTTTCATAATCACTAACACCTCTTCCCACTATTTCTCTCTACTACTTTTTCTTAGTTTTTTTATCATAATTTTTGTATCCACTCATGTGGGATGGAGGGAGTATGCAACATATTTTGGAATTCGTTATCAAAAAATGCAATTTTTTTTTTTAATTTATGGCGTCAAAAATCTAACGGGAATGCTGATGTGTCACTTTCTCCTCACCACCAAATCTACGATATGTTACCCATGATTATAAATTTGATGACGGAGTGATGACGTGACAGTAACACGAGTTAAAAAAGAAATTCATTGCATTATTTATAGCGAAGGTAAAAAGTACAATATCATTATCCTTATCGTTACAAACAAGTACGTTGTATCGTATAAAAAAATGCAAAAATACTTGCGTTGCCTATCTAGGTCCGATTGCTCGAAATGAAACAGTAAAATATTTCTGGGATACAGATGCTTAAAATAGCGTAATTTCTTGGCCAATTCTTCTTCGAGTTAGAGACCCAAAAACCCATAGTTTAAATAAATAAGCCATTTTAACCCATTTGAGATTGAAATCCCACTAAAACCCACACATCACGGACACAAACGGTTTGTTAACACCGCCGTTACCGCACATTCCAAAAAAAAAAGATTTTTTTTCAAAAACTCTCTCGTTATCCAAGCGGCGCCAACGAGTCTCCAACACCAAATCAAACCCTAAACACGCCATTGAAGGTATAATCGAACTGATTGAAGGTTTATTGCAAGTGGCCGTCTTCTGAGAACCCTCAATACTCGGAATCATCTTGAAATTTTAGGTATCAGAGTTGAAATTTTAGATATCAGAATTTTATTTTTTTATTTTTTTTTGGTTCTAAAATTTTAGTTTATATGTTTATTTTTGTCACTATCCCACACCAAATCAAATTCTAAACTCGATTTTTTCATTTCGTTTGTCATTAATCAAAAATTTTATTTATATGTTGATATTTGTTTGATAGATGAATAAAAGACGACGTGGTTCTTATGGAAGAATTGTAGGCATCAGACGTTACATATTATTAATGTTTGAATTGAAATTTTCAGTGTGAAATTGATGTTGTATATTTTGGTTGATTTTTATATAGTTGTAAAATGACCTGATGTGGGTCCTATAGCCCTATATATAGGACCTGTTATGACACATATTTGATATTGAGTTGACTAGCTCCATATTGGATGAGCATATTATTATAGGAAATATATAATTTAGGTCCTATAATATATGCTATAGAACTTGTTCATATAGCACTTGCTATAGGACCATTCAAATGAATTATAGCTATTTATATTATGTTTCCAGGTCCTATAGCACTTGGTATAGGACCATTCAAATGACTTATAGCTATCTATATTATGTTTTCAGGTCCTATAGCAACTGATATAGGACGATTCAAATGACTTATAGATATCTATTTTATGTTGTCAGGTCCTATAGCACTTGCTATAAGACCATTCAAAGGTCTTATAACAAATGTATAGGGGTGTTGTTAGTTCTTATAGTACATGTATAAGAAATTTTCAGGTCCTATAATACTTGCTATAGGACCATTCAAAAGCTTTATAGCTGTGTATATCATGTTATCAGGTCCTATACCATTTGCTATATGACCTTTCAAAGGCATTATAGCTTTGTATATGATGGTGCCAGGTCCTATACCAACTGCTTTAGGACCATTCAAATGTATTATGGCTGTGTATATCATGTTACCAAGTCCTATAATACTTCCTTTAGGACCTTTCAAAGGCTTTATAGATTTGTATATAATGGTGCCAGGTCTTATACCAACTGCTATAGGACCACTCAAATTTCTTTTTTAATTGTATGAAGTCTGATACCTGGTGTTTGATTTCACATATAATAATTGATTCCTTTCTTTCAATTTCAGTTTGATCATGTCAAGGCACTATACAAAGGGATAGAGGAGACTCAAAAGGACGTGGCAAATTTCATAGAGTTAAAACGCAGAGAAATTCCACAACAGCGATATGATAGTTTGGATTGTGGAATAATCGTCCTAATGGAAGCAGAGGAGATGTTTGATAAAGGAGTAATTAGCAAGACATATGAAGACGATGCTGTCTCGACGTATAGGGGGAAAATGATATATGACATTTTAGCAAGTCCACATTGTCCTCATCATTCATAAATTAAACATCTTAGTTTTTTTTTCTTTTTTTGATGGAATGATAAAAATTGGTTGTTGTTGAACAGTTTACTTGTATATTTGTTAAATGTTGGTTAAATATAATCCAAATATTTTTAAGGTCTCATATTGGGTTTTTTTGTATGTGGTAGACGAAAAAGTAGAGGTCTTTTACTTGTTGGTATAGAAAAAATCAATTAACCAAAATTCTGAAATTAAAAGTTCTGATTGGTTTGTTTACCTGGTACAATAATATACACAGCTATAAGACCTTTGAATGGTCCTCTAGCAAATGGTATAGGACCATTCAAAGTTCTTATTGCTTTGTATATGATGTTGGGATGTCCTATACCAATTGCTATAGGACCATTTAAAGGGCTAACACCTTTGTATATGATGTTGACAGGTCCTATATCAATTAGTATAGGACCAATTAAAGGACTAAAAAATTTGAATATGAAGTTGGCAGGTCCTATACCAATTGCTATAGGACCAATTAAAGGGCTTATAGTGTTGTGTATGATGTTGGCAGGTCCTATAACAATTACTATAGGACCAATTAGATGCCTGTTACTACAGGAATAAGCCTGTTACAGCTCCTTCATACGTTGGTTTAAAACAAAACAATTAACAACTATTTTAGGATATAGAAAAAATCAATTAACCAAAATTCTGAAATTAAAATGATGGTATAACATTCTAATGAACACATGTGTAATGTCAAATAGGACGTTTATAGAAACCAAGTCCAATTTTCAGTATCCTCCGATCCTATCACAGCAAATGCAACATGGAATAGGCCTACAACCAAAACAGTTCATAAAAATTAATTTATCATCTTAAAATATGAATAAAAATAAAAACCAAAATACAAAATGTTAAAACATTAATAAGTTGTCTCATATCATATGGTCTAAGACATTTGATTGGTCATATAGCAAGTGATAAAGGACCTGGAAACATCATAAACACAGCAAAAAAGACCTTTGAATGGTCCTATAGCAAATAATATAGGACCTGGCAACATAATATACAAAGCTATAAGACCTTTGAATGGTCCTATAGCAAGTGGTATAGGACCTGGCAACATCATACACACAGCTATAAAGAACTTTGAATGGTCCTATAGAAAATAATATAGGACCTGGCAACATAATATACAAAGTGATAAGACCTTTGAATGGTCCTATAGCAAGTGGTATAGGACCTGGCAACTTCATATACACAGCTATAAGACCATTGAATGGTCCTATATCAAGTAGTATAGGAACTCACACAATCATATACCTATGCTATAAGACCTTTGAATGGTCCTATAGCAACTGATATAGGACTTAACAACATCATATACAAAGGTCTTTTATTTAATGGTATAAGATCAAATTATTTCAAATATAACAATTGCGCCTACACCAATGCACATCCATATCAAATTTCAAATAAAATAAAATAATCTGTCAGAAACAAACAAAATAAAAAAAATTAATTAATTAAAGGTATAAGAACAAAAGTTATAATACATATATCAGGTCCTATATCATAGGTATATGATTTTGTGAAGTCCTATATCAATTGCTATAGGACCTTTCAAAGGTTTTATACCAGGGTTATAAAGAGCCCTTGAACATGTCATAACAGAAACATTCGGCATCAACAAAAATGTCAGAATCAAATAACAAATAATTTGATACAAATCGACAACGGAAGCAATGAATTTTATATGATCAGCACACAGAAGTCTATCTACAATCTATATAATGAACACTCGTGATGGAACAGAAAAGAAACCTTTGGTAGGAATGCATGTATGTCAGCTAACACAAACATGGAAAAAAAAGGAGTATCCTTGGAGCTTCATAAAAATGGTTTTCTGATTACATGAGAACTAAACCAAACAGGAACTATTCCCTCTCATATGATTCAAGTTACGGAGCATGGTATACGAATATATGTTAGAAGGGAGAGATTAAACAATTAATGCTATATTCCTTGGGTCCGTATCTTCAGAAATAATAATAATGGCCACCGATTGATTGATTATTCATGCACAATCAACCTCTGTAATTCACTAACTAAGAGAAATCTTCACATAAATGAGTTAATTCAATCAAAATATTCATCAAAAACTCAAAATTCTAAATGTAAAAAACCAATATTCAAACATATTCAAGACGGAATTCAATCAAAATAATAATTCGGATTTAATACCTTTTTTTCTTATTGATTGAATTGGATGAATGAATTGCAGGTTTGAAATTACTCCTGAGTTTCTTCAATTTTCAATCTCTTCCACGGCGCAATTTAGATCCGCAATGAAAGGCGCAAACTATGCGGCCAATAAAACAGGGCAGACGGAAGTTAACGGCGTCACTGGCCTGTACATGGCATAATGGGTTTTAAAGGGATTTTAATTTGGAATAACAAAAGAGGTAGTCTTTTTTTATTTGGGCTGGGTTTTGAGGGAATATGATCTGGGCTTTGTGGTTAAAAAGTGAAATTGTCAATGGCTTCACTGGAAAGAGATGTTACCGTAGATGTTACCCAACACCTTGGATAACACACTGACGGACAGCACACACACACCAAATAAAATGTTTTATAAAAAACTTTGTGCAGCGGAAATAAATAACACAAGATATAATTTTCTCAAGTTATATAAATATATAACTTGAGTGTGCCTAGATGGCGAAGACTTTATAATCAATATAGCAAAATTACAAAGCCGAAAGTTCCCTATTGCTAATACAATGATAATGCTCTATGGAACTAAATGAGACAAAGAACGAATCCTATCCTTAGCCAACACTCTCTTAAACACTCAGTGTTTAAGCTAGAATCACAAGGGAGGAAGGATATGCGAACCAAAGAACTTTGTCTCTCTTGTGCTATGGTGTGTGTGTTTGATATTTGGCATACTTCAAATGAAACACACCTAGCCTATTTATAGCCTTCCAATGCCTTGGAGCCTACTCCAAAATAATAGCCTTGGACCTTCAGTTCGTGTGTGAGGAGTGGAGAGATTTCTTGGCTTGAATTCCTCTTCATGCGTTAACTTCCCTAAAAAGTAGCAACCGAATTCTTGAAGCCCAAGTCCTTGCTTCATCACCTTGTACTCTCTTGCTTTCTTTGTATTGTACACTTCAAATAATCAGCAACAACTCCATGACTTGGTCTTCCCACGTTTTTCTTCTTCATCAACAAATATGGACCAAGCAATAGTTATCCGTAAATCTTTATTTACGAATAATTCCTTCACCAACTTCTTTCTTGATTTTAGCATTTAATCCAGCCATGTATTAACCTGAAATATGGACCAAAAAACACATATATCTTGCAAATAATATTAGACATTAGGATATAAATTAATATGGAAAGAATTATTAAATTACAACTCATTCCATTTCGGGTAACACCCAAGGCCGATGATAGCACACAGTGGTAACACCCATGATCTGCATTAACAATCTCCCCATAATTTATAATTTCTTTCCAAACTCTACAAAGGTCTTGATCCCCGCAAGATATTGTTAGTCATACCGAGTAACTTCCATAGTTATCAACTCCCCCATAATCAAGGAATTAACAACCACAATGATTTATCACAAAAATACTAGTTATTAACACATAATTTCCAAAATAAGTTTTCCAAATAACTAGCAACCTATAGTACCAAAGATAAACCAAAGTTACTAAGCTACTTCAAGTTCAAACAACCCTAAAAGTTTAAAAACCAAAAGCAAATAAAACAAAACCACCAAAGTATTTAAAACATGTTCCAAATAAAAACATAAAAGTAAATTGTTTTTCAACCACCAAAAATACCATAACCATAAGAGCGGCAACATCAACCTTCAGCGATGTATTGTGCTCACTCTTCTTGCTCATCATCGCCTTCATCTTCCTCCTGATTCATCCCTTCTTCATCTCCAAGATCTAAGTCACCACCATCGCAACATCTCGGCAGCTAGACCACCGGCATCTCCAACACCACCACCACTAGACCAGACTCCATCGCACTATCAACTCCCCCTTGGGAAGAAACCTGCTGGATGAATTCATCAGTAATCTCCTTGAGCTTTGTCTAACCTTGCACAATCTCGGAAATGGTAGAAGTTTGTTTGTGGAGAAACGCCAAAAATGTGGTCTTGGATATTGTTGGTGAAGCATTCCCCAACAAATTGTATACATTAGCAAAAACATGAGCTGCATATGTACCTGAAAAACTTGGAGATTTCGGAGTAACATTCGGGATAACAGATTGAGTAACACCCTTAGCACAAACCGCATCACTTGACCCAAATTCATTTATCTTTGACCAAGGAAGATCACACATTGTATCTTACACTCTTGATGTTCTTCTTAGTCACCGGGAATCTATAGCATAGAGATCAAGACTGGAGTGTACTCATCCAACTCTTCAATGGGCAATTTTTGAGATTTCAAAATTTGGAAGATTAAGGAAGGGTAAGGAAACATTGTAATGTCTTTTCTTCTACCCCCACGAAGCCAAATGTTTGAAGATCAATCTACCCAAGTTCACTCTTCGATTCTTTCCCAACTTATACAAGATTTCAGCTTGTTGCAATGTCACATATTGCTCGTTAGAAGTAGGAACCCAATTAAATATGCAAAGCTTGTGAAGCACGGCAAAGAGTGAAGTGAGACGGGAAGCAAGAAAATGAACTTTGGTTTTGGGATTAGGGTTCTGAGGCCATTCATGCACGACATCATGAGAGATAAACCTAGCAATTTCATCCTTATGAACAATAGGATCATCATCATCCAAATTTAGGAGTCCTAAAGTCTTGTTGATCAAAGAAGGAGTAATAGAAAAAATTTTGTTCCTTAAAAACACCTTTCCAAATTGATCGGACTTCTCATTATCTAGGTTGGCATGAAGGTTGGCATAGAAATTTTTGACAATAGCTTCAACAAATTTCAAAGGATGCAAGTTAGCTTTCAAAAATTTTCTATCCTCCAAGAACTGAAATACACCATGCATTTTGAAATCAACCTCGTCAATATGCTTTTCCTTGAGAATTTTCGTGTCACTATGTTTCAACCAAAACTCCATATTTTCTTTTCTATAGAATTCCAAAGAAAAGTAAGGTTTTGGAAAGCAACATTCACATCTTCAAACTCTTTCTCAAGAAAATCAAATGGACTCGTAATATGCAAACTCACTAATCGAAGACTTTGAAGCTTTAGAAACTGAGGATGTTACCTTGGGTGTTCCAATTTTCGGGTAACATCTTTGACAAAGCTGTTCTTGCTTTTGCCTTTAACGTTTCTTTTCACAACTTCATACAAGGGCTCTTCATCCTCAATCTCCCAATCTTCAAATGTCTCAACAAAATGGCTCTTTTCCGCACGGCATGGAAGTCTTCATCCGAAACATGAGCCGAGGAGAGACTGAAGATTCCTCGAAACTTCAACAATGGTCGGAGGATGTGTTGGATTTAGAAGTACCTTTGTGCCTCATTGCACGAGCCTACTTGAGCTCCTCTTTTGACGGGTTGTGCCGAGGGTTTGCGGAGCAATGGCTTTTCTTTTTGGCTTTTGGTTGATGGAACGGGGAAGAGGTGGTAAGGTCACAACGGGCAAGTGGTCGCGCCATTGTTGTCACCAAAGGAGGATCATCAACCGACATTGTCATTGCCGGAGACACATTGAGAGGGGTGGTCGAAGTGTCCATGAGACTAGGACCACTTGAACCAACACCCGGAGATACCTCCAAAGGGGCGGATTGCTCTTTGGTAGGGGTTGCCATGGTTAGGGTTTAGGAAGGGTTTGGAATTTTGGAAGGTTTGAGAAGGAGAGTGACGGTGACGGAGGGAGTATATACCGCCTAGAGAGAGAAGGGGGAGGAGGCGTTGGCTTAGAGAGAGATAGGGAGAAAAAATGAGAATTTAAATTAGGATAAGATTTTAAATTGATTAGACTTATCCTACCTATTTTTACTCATCTAATTAACCTCCTCCTATTTTCCTAGCCACACAAAATAATTACAATTAAAATTTACTCCCCCTATTTTCTAGGCCACAAGAAAAAATCAACTACAAAACTCCTCACACAAAAATAAAAACATCCGGCCATTATTTTGAAAAAATAATTTTTTTTTTATTTTTTGAATTTTGAATTTTCAGATTTTTTAATTTTTAATTTTTTTAATTATAAAAAACGGAAATAAAAGAAATAAAAAAAATAAACACAACAAATATACCAAGTCCAAATGGTTTTTGAAAATCAAATCCCTAAATTTTAGGACTTGGTTATTTGAGTAGTTTACACTACAAGAAAAACAGCTTTTAGCGACGGAAAAATCCGTCGCTAAAAGTCAAATTTCCGTCGCTAAAACGATTTAGCGACGGATTAGCGACGGATTTTTTCCCTCGCTAAAACCCTCGTCGCTAATGTTTAACGACGAAATTTTATATCCGTCGGTAATTTAGTGAGGGACTAATCCCTCGCTAATTGATTCCAAACCGTCGCTAATAACATGGAAGGGACGACGAATTATGATATTTTGCGATGGAATAATCCGTCGTTATTGTTTAAAATCCGTCGCTAAAATTTATTATATATTTTCACAATTTTATTAATTTTTTTAAATTTTCTTTTTTCAATATTTTTTATTTTTGATATACCAAATTACCGACGGATATTTCCGTCGCTAATTTGATATTTTTTTTTAAAAAAAATTATATATATATATATATATATATATATATATATATATATATATATATATATATATATATATATATATATTTATATATATATATTACAGTTTTTATTTATTGCCTTTTGGCATTTTTAAAGCCAAAAATTACTCCAAAATCCTAAATTTCTTTCTTCATTTTCATTTCATCCCATCTCAAAAAAATCCAATTTTTTTTTTTCTGTTTAAATTTGTATATATCTCTTGGTGGAGCAATGCTTGTCACCTACTCCTTTTTAGTTTCCATTCCCTTTATACTTCTTGAAAACACACACAAACACAAAGAGTGAAACAGTTATCAGATCAAACACACACTAGAAACACACTTTAGAACACATAGTTGAGTTGAGGGAATTAATGGAGAGTCATAGATGTAAGCTTTGTTTCAAGAATTTTGTGAATGGGAAAGCATTGGGTGGACATATGAGATCTCATATGTTGAATCTTTATGTTCCACCAAAAACAGAGCAACCCAGTGAGTCGCTGGCCGAGTTAGACTCGGTGTCGTCTTCATCAGATGAATAACTTGAAGCTGAAGCTGAAGATGATGAGGGTCTGTTTGGACGAGATGGGTGATTGGTTACCGGAATGGGAGGGGGCGGTAGATGGAGATTGGGAAGTGGGGAGAGAGAACCAACCGACTGGCCGAGTTAGACTTGGTGTCGTCTTCATCAGATGAAGAACTTGAAGCTGAAGATGATGAGGGTCTGTTTGGACGAGATGGGTGGTTGGTTATCGGAATGGGAGGGGGCGGTAGATGGAGATTGGGAAGTGGGGAGAGAGAACCAACCGGTTTTAGAGAGAGAGAGAGAGATGAGTGAGTTAGTAAATAAGGAAGAAAGAAAGAAAATGTGAGGGTTTTGTTGGGATGATTTTGGATCATTGGATGTATATGAGTTAATGGTTTAGATTGTGTTGGGGGCTCAATCCATGTGAACATTTGTAAGCCAATCAAATAAAAATGTGTTGTGCTTTGTATAGTTTTGTATAGTTATGTTTTATCGTTTCTCTGATTTTGTGTAATGGCTAGTACTGTAGCGAGTTTGGCTTTTCAGTCCTCGGCTGTAGTTTGAGTTCTTATTCTGTATGCCTATTAAAAAAATTAGTTTGTTTAATACAAGTTCATTTTAGATATTAAAAAAAAAAAAAATGGTTAAGATTTAGATTGACTAGTGATTTATGTGAATATATGTGTTTCATGTGAATATAAAAGAAAAATAATAATATTAATTATTATACTCATTAATTATTATATAAAAAACTATTATTTAAGTTTTTTTTAAAAGAAATGATAGTAAATAGAAATAATTCAAAATATAAATAATATTAGATAATAAAAAATATTTAAGATCTTGATAAAAAAAATACTTGATAATAATACTAGTAATAATAAATAATATCAAAAAAGTAAATATTTTTATATTATATACTTTTATTTCTTTAAAAAATATTAGTAATAATACTTAATAATAATACTAATAATGATTCTATTGTTAATTATTCAATTAAATAATTGAATATATTAATAATTATTATTATATAACTAATAATAATATTTAATAATAATATTTAATACCCTATAGGGTATACCCTATACCCTATAGGGTATATGGTATAGGGTATACCCTATAGGGTATACCATATACCCTATAGGGTACATGGTATAGGGTATAGGGTATAGGGTATATGGTATAGGGTATAGGGTATAAGGTATAGGGTATACCCTATAGGGTATATGGTATAGGGTATAGGGTATACCCTATATGGTATACCATATACCCTATAGGGTATACCCTATAGGGTATACCTATACCCTATGTGGTATCATGATATACCCCTATAGGATATACCCTATACCATATACCCTATACCATATGTGGTATACCCTATACCTATACCCTATATGTGGTATACCTTATACCATATACCCTATGCCCTATACTCTATGTGGTATACCTTATACCTATACCCTATACCCTATGTGGTAATGGTATACCCTATACCATATACCCCATGCCCCTATACTTATACCCTATAGGTATACCCTATACCTTATACCCTATACCCTATACCATATATCCTATGCCCTATACCCCTATGTGGTATACCCTATATCCTAACCCTATACCCCTATAGCATATACTATACCCTATGTGGTATACCCTATACCATATACCCTATGCTCTATACCACATATGGTATACCCACCATCTACCATATATAAACTATGGTATACCCTATAGTATATATCATACCCTATACCCATAGGGTATACCCTATACCATATACCCTATAACCCTATGTGGTATACCCTTATACCATATATACCCTATACCTTAGTGCATACCCTATACCTAGGCCCTATACACATATACCATCATATACCCTATATACCTATACACTATATTCCATAAAATATGAATTCAAATAATTTTATACTTTATAAAATTAATATTTGATATTCACTCTTCAAAAGATATATATTCATTTTAAAAATATAAATTACAATTAAATAATAAAAAAGTTATGTTTCATTTTTTTAAATGAAAGTTTATAAAATGAAAAAGAGAGACGGACAATAGCATATACTTTTTTTGATTTCTTTAAAAAAAATTACTTGAGAAGTTGTTAAGTAGTGATTTTTTTTTATTGTTAAGTACTGATTTTTTTTAAAAATGTTACATAAATAAAGTTAAGATTTAATTTTAAAAAAATAAGTATATAAAAGAAAAAAAGAGTGACGGATAATAGCATGTATTTTTTTTAATTTTTTTAATTTTTTTATGGCTTAGTAATATATTTGAGATGTTTGTTAGTAGTGATTTTTTTTTAAAAAAAAGTTAAGAATTTTTATTTAAAAATATATATTTTTTTATAATTTTATCATATTTGGCCTTACATCATTTACATTTGAGGTAAACTTAACAATTATGTATTAATAAACATCCATTAAATTGTATAATTTAAAAAAAAAAAAAAAAAAAAAAATCCGTCGGTAATCCCTCGTTAATCCGTCGCTAAAAGATATTGAAATAATATTTTTTTATTTTTCTAATTATATAGCGACGAAATGCATCCGTCGGTAAATTTTTTTTCAAATCCCTCGTTATTCCCTCGCTAATCCGTCGGTAATGAATAAGAAATAATATTTATTTATTTTTTACTTTATATAGCGACGGAAGTTATCCGTCGTTATATTATTTTCAAAATTCCGTCGCGTTAATCCGTCGCTAAATGAAAATAAAATAATATTTTATTTTTTTAATTCTATAGCGACGAAATACATCCGTCGGTAAAAAGAAATTGCAATCCCTCGTTAATCCGTCGGTAAACCGTCGGTAAAAAGAGGCGCAATTTTTTGGCGCCAATTTTACGACGAAATAGTGAGGGAATAGTGTTCGTCGTTAATCTGTCGTTAAATCCGTCGTTAAAGTTGTCGTTTTCAGCTTTTTATTTTTTATTTTTTATCCCTCACTATTCCCCCATAATCAAGGAATTAACAACCACAATGATTTATCACAAAAATACTAGTTATTAACACATAATTTCCAAAATAAGTTTTCCAAATAACTAGCAACCTATAGTACCAAAGATAAACCAAAGTTACTAAGCTACTTCAAGTTCAAACAACCCTAAAAGTTTAAAAACCAAAAGCAAATAAAACAAACCACCAAAGTATTTAAAACATGTTCCAAATAAAAACATAAAAGTAAATTGTTTTTCAACCACCAAAAAATACCATAACCATAAGAGCGGCAACATCAACCTTCAGGCGATGTATTGTGCTCACTCTTCTTGCTCATCATCAGCTTCATCTTCCTCCTGTTCATCCCCTTCTTCATCTCCAGCATCTAAGTCAGCACCATCAGTAACATCTGCAGCAGCACCACTGGCATCTCCAACACCACCACCACTAGGACCAGCTCCATCAGCACTATCAACTCCCCCAGTTTGGGAAGAAACCTGCTGGATGAATTCATCAGTAATCTCCTTGAGCTTTGTCTAACCTTGCACAATCTCGGAAATGGTAGAAGTTTGTTTGTGGAGAAACGCCAAAAATGTGGTCTTGGATATTGTTGGTGAAGCATTCCCCAACAAATTGTATACATTAGCAAAAACATGAGCTGCATATGTACCTGAAAAACTTGGAGATTTCGGAGTAACATTCGGGATAACAGATTGAGTAACACCCTTAGCAGAAACCGCATCACTTGACCCAAATTCATTTATCTTTGACCAAGGAAGATCACCTGTGTATCTTACACTCTTGGTGTTCTTCTTAGTCAGCTGGGAATCTATAGCATAGAGATCAAGACTGGGAGTGTACTCATCCAACTCTTCAATGGGCAATTTTTGAGATTTCAAAATTTGGAAGATTAAGGAAGGGTAAGGAAACATTGTAATGTCTTTTCTTCTACCCCCACGAAGCCAAATGTTTGAAGATCAATCTACCCAAGTTCACTCTTCGATTCTTTCCCAACTTATACAAGATTTCAGCTTGTTGCAATGTCACATATTGCTCGTTAGAAGTAGGAACCCAATTAAATATGCAAAGCTTGTGAAGCACGGCAAAGAGTGAAGTGAGACGGGAAGCAAGAAAATGAACTTTGGTTTTGGGATTAGGGTTCTGAGGCCATTCATGCACGACATCATGAGAGATAAACCTAGCAATTTCATCCTTATGAACAATAGGATCATCATCATCCAAATTTAGGAGTCCTAAAGTCTTGTTGATCAAAGAAGGAGTAATAGAAAAAATTTTGTTCCTTAAAAACACCTTTCCAAATTGATCGGACTTCTCATTATCTAGGTTGGCATGAAGGTTGGCATAGAAATTTTTGACAATAGCTTCAACAAATTTCAAAGGATGCAAGTTAGCTTTCAAAAATTTTCTATCCTCCAAGAACTGAAATACACCATGCATTTTGAAATCAACCTCGTCAATATGCTTTTCCTTGAGAATTTTCGTGTCACTATGTTTCAACCAAAACTCCATATTTTCTTTTCTATAGAATTCCAAAGAAAAGTAAGGTTTTGGAAAAGCAACATTCACATCTTCAAACTCTTTCTCAAGAAAATCAGTGGACTCAGAATATGCAAACTCACTAATCGAAGACTTTGAAGCTTTAGAAACAGAGGATGTTACCTTGGGTGTTCCAGCTTTCTGGGTAACATCTTTGACAGCAGCCCACTTGCTTTTGCCTTTAACGTTTCTTTTCACAACTTCATACAAGGGCTCTTCATCCTCAATCTCCCAATCTTCAAATGTCTCAACAAAATGGCTCTTTTCCGCATCGGCATGGAAGTCTTCATCCGAAACATGAGCCGAGGAGAGACCAAGTGAAGATTCCTCAGAAACTTCAACAGGGTCGGAGGATGTGTTGGATTTAGAAGTACCTTTGTGCCTCATTGCAGTGAGCCTACTTGAGCTCCTCTTTTTGACGGGTTGTGCCGAGGGTTTGTGAGCAATGGCTTTTCTTTTTGGCTTTTTGGTTGATGGAACGGGTGGAAGAGGTGGTAAGGTCACAATGGGCAAGGGTTGCGCCATTGTTGTCACCAAAGGAGGATCATCAACCGACATTGTCATTGCCGGAGACACATTGAGAGGGGTGGTCGAAGTGTCCATGAGACTAGGACCACTTGAACCAACACCCGGAGATACCTCCAAAGGGGCGGATTGCTCTTTGGTAGGGGTTGCCATGGTTAGGGTTTAGGAAGGGTTTGGAATTTTGGAAGGTTTGAGAAGGAGAGTGACGGTGACGGAGGGAGTATATACCGCCTAGAGAGAGAAGGGGGAGGAGGCGTTGGCTTAGAGAGAGATAGGGAGAAAAAATGAGAATTTAAATTAGGATAAGATTTTAAATTGATTAGACTTATCCTACCTATTTTTACTCATCTAATTAACCTCCTCCTATTTTCCTAGCCACACAAAATAATTACAATTAAAATTTACTCCCCCTATTTTCTAGGCCACAAGAAAAAATCAACTACAAAACTCCTCACACAAAAATAAAAACATCCGGCCATTATTTTGAAAAAATAATTTTTTTTTTATTTTTTGAATTTTGAATTTTCAGATTTTTTAATTTTTAATTTTTTTAATTATAAAAAACGGAAATAAAAGAAATAAAAAAAATAAACACAACAAATATACCAAGTCCAAATGGTTTTTGAAAATCAAATCCCTAAATTTTAGGACTTGGTTATTTGAGTAGTTTACTTAAGATAAACTAGGTTTGTTAAAGACTTTTTCAAACTTTGTAAACTCTTAATTAAAAAAGACTTTCAAAGTTTAAAAAAATAAATAACAAAACCGAAAATAAAGAAAAAAACATAATATAGCACATACAAATATGTTAATGGCAATGATGGTAACATCTATGATAACACATACGACAAAAATCCCTTGATAAATATATTCAGTTTCAAACACTTGAGGCATAACAAGCTTAGCCATTTTCAGACACTTCAGGCATAACAAGCTTGTAAAAACATGAGGCATAGCAATTTAAAAAATTCTTTTACACTTCTTTAAACAAGGAAGCATCATAGTAACGAGCTCCGTGCCCCGAGTTTTATTTCAAGTGTAAAGTTTCATTGATTTATGCCGTTCAAGTAGGGTACACTGTAGTAGCGAGCTCCATGTCCCTAATACTAAGCACAAATCACTTCATACATTCTCATTGGCAAGAGTGCATCGTCGCCACGAACGCCGTGCCCCGAGCTCGAGAGAATAGTATGGTATAAGAATTGCCTCTTTGCCTTTTATTTATCACATATCAACATTAGTGACTTTGTCACTTTGAGCACAAAGGGAGTTTTATCAAGTGTGTTATTCAGGGTGTTATCCTACCATAACAAAAAGGTCAGCATGTGCAGCCGTGAGAACTCTCATAGCTCACAGAACTATGGAAATCCTTACAGCAGAGAGAATAAAACCAAACAAGCAAAAAATATGTACTAGTATACATGTGTTACCCCAGGTGTTATCAGCACCCATGGTAACACCTAACAACAGATGACATTTTTTAGAGAATGCAAAGACCAAGAGACCTCTTTAGACTAGAGAATCTATCATGGTCTAAGGGTTTGGTGAAAATATCAGCAAGTTGATACTTTGTATCAATATGCTCTATATTTATTATCTTTTTATCTACCATATCTCTTAAAAAATGATGACGGATGTCAATATGTTTGGTACGGGAGTGTTGTACAGGATTTTTGGAAATATTAATAGCACTCAAATTATCACAGTATAAGGTCAAAATATTACTATCAAGACCATAATCATCAAGCATGTGTTTTAACCAAATTAGTTGTGAACAACAACTACCGGTACTGCAACATATTCTGATTCAAACTTGTGGATAATGAAACACAATTTTGTTTTCTACTATACCATGATACTAAATTATTTCCCAAGTAAAAACACCCCCACTTGTACTTTTCCTATCATCCATATCCCCTGATTCGAGTCACTAAAGCCTACTAAATTAGTATTAGTATCTTTACTATACCAAATCCCTAAATCACTAGTTCCGGATACATATTTAATGATCTTTTTCACAGAATTTAGGTGAGACACTTTAGGATTGGATTGATATCTAGCATATACACACACACTGTACATCAAATCAGGACGACTAGAGGTAAGGTAAAGGAGACTACCAATCATGGAACGATATAGGGTTGGATCAACATCTTCTCCTACTTGATCTTTTCCAATCTTGAGAGAAGTGTCCATAGGAATTTTTGAGCTCTTCGAACCTTCCAACCCAAACTTCTTCACCAGGTTCCTTGCATATTTGCTTTGGGAGATGAAAATCCCTTCACTTGATTGCTTAACTTGCATGCCTAGAAAGAAGTTAAGTTCCCCCATCATGCTCATTTCAAATGTTGATGTCATAGCCTCTACAAAATCATTTAAACAAGTTTTTGATGTAGAGCCATATACTATGTCATCAACATAGATTTGAACCACGACAAGTTCTTTTCCATGTTTAAGAATGAATAAAGTCCTATCTGCTTCTCCTCTAGTAAAACCATACTCTAGTAAAAAACTAGTTAACCTACCATACCATGCACGTGGAGCTTGCTTCAACCCATAAAGAGCTTTATCAAGTCTATACACATGGTCTGGTTGAAATGGATCTTCAAAGCCTTTTGGTTGTTCAACAAAAACTTCCTCATCTAAGTATCCATTTAAAAATGCTTTGCTTTGACGTCCATTTGAAACAATGTGATTTTAAGAAAGCAAGCAATGGCCAATAAAAGTCTTATTGACTCAATTCTAGCCACGGGTGCAAAGGTCTCGTCATAGTCAATACCTTCCACTTGTGTATAGCCTTGAGCCACAAGACGAGCCTTGTTCCTAACAATGTTTCCATATTCATCGGTCTTGTTTTTGAAAATCCATTTAGTCCCAATAACATTAGTGTTTCAGGGACGGGGTACTAAAGACCAAACATTGTTACGAGTAAATTGATCAAGTTCATCTTGCATTGCTTGAATCCAAAAATTATCTTTCAAAGCTTTAATCACATTATTAGGTTCTACGGATGAAGTAAAACAAGAGTATGTTACCTTTGAGTATGTGGTGGACATACACACATACCTTACCATGTCATGGTCACTAATGAGATTCATACGTCTTGTTTGTACACCCTCATTCACCTCCCCAAATCACTTGGGTTGTAGGATGATTCCTACGATTCTAGGTGGAGGATCTCTTCTCACATTCTCGTGAACCTCTGTTTCAACTCCTTCTTGATCTTCATTTGCTTTGGACTGGGAATCAGATGCTATCGAGGTGTTATCTCATCAATGGTAACACCACCTTCGGTTCTGTGTTACTATCGGTGTTAGCACTTGTGGTAACACACTGTGGTAACACCTATACAGGTGACTTCTTCCAACAGCTCCAAGGGTGTCTCTTGAACACTTTTTCCTGCAATACTTGAGTGATCATCAAAAACAATATTCATAGATTCTTGGATGGTTTTTAACCTTAGATTAAATACCCTATATGCACGACTATTTGAAGCATACCCAAGAAAAATGGCCTTATCACTCTTAGAGTCCAATTTTGCTAAGTAGTCCCGATCATTGAGAATGTAACACACACAACCAAAGACATGAAAATAATGAACTTTTGGTTTCCTACCATTCAAAATTTCGTATGGAGTCATGGTTGTGCCGGGTCTTAGAAAAACTCTATTGGCCGTGTGACAAGCCGTATTTAGTGCCTCTGCCCAAAATCTTTTCGAAATTCTTTTTGAAAATATCATCACACGAGTCATTTCAAGTAAAGTCCTATTCTTCCTTTCAGCTACCCCATTTTGTTGAGGTGTTTTTGGAGCTGAAAATTCATGGTGAATATCTTTTCTTTCACAAAAATTTGAAAAAGAAACATTCTCAAATTCCCTCCCATGATCGGACCTAATTCGAAAAATTGAAGCACAAAACATGTTTTTGATCTTAGAGTGCAAGATTTTGAACTTTTCAAAAGTCTCAGATTTTTCCCTTAAAAAATAAACCCATGTAAATCGTGAAAAATCATCAACAATGACATAAGTATATTTCTTGCCCCCAAAACTTTCTATCTCAAGTGGACCCATTAAATCCATGTGCAAGAGTTGAAAACAATGTGTCGTACCAGTGTGTTGCTCATTGTGTTGGGCATCACTATGGGTAACACGTGTTTGTTTCCCTTTGAGACAATCCTCACAAACAATTTTTGTTTAAGATCAAGACTAGGAATGCCTTGGACAGCATCTAGGTTAACAATCTTTTCTATGTTACGAAAGTGAACATGTCCCAACTTTTGATGCCACAATGTAGTGTTATCAAGTTTTGCCGAATGGCATACTTGCTTGTCTTCAACAAGATAACAATTATCACTAGATCTTGTACTGTCATCACACAATTGTTAATCTTGTCATAAACTTCACAAGTATCTTTATTAAATTTCACCTCTAAGTTGTCATCACAAAGTTGACTAATACTAATTAAATTAGTTACAAGTCCATCAACATGTAAGACATTCTTTAAGGTTGGAAATCCAGACACATTTAGTGTCCCTCTCCCAATGATATTACTCTTGCTCCCACCACCATATGTTACACTACCCCCATGAATCGTTTCATAGTCTTTTAAAAATAATTTTGTTCTGTCATATGACGTGAACACCCACTATCAAAGTACCAAGAACCTTCAATATTTGTTTTTTAAAGCAGTGTACACTACATCACATTTCGATTAGCTTTTGGTTTCCACACCTTTATTGAATTTTTACCATTCGATTTGGGTGTGTTATCACGTGTCTTGGGCAGCACCTCGGGTAACACCAAGGGAATTTGGACAATTTTCGAAACAATATGGCATTTATTTTTAAAATGTCCAGGTGTGTGACAATATTGACACACCTTCCCTTTGTCACATGGTTCTTTTGAAGAAGAATCTTTGTCAAAAAACCGTTCCTTAACAAAACAATTTTCATTATCATTCATAGACAAAGTAGAAAGAATACTATTCAAAGATTCTTGAAAACCAATACCTGCTCTGAGAGGTGTACTCAAGTTCAAGATCTCATCCAATTTGGTAGATCCGGTGTTGAGCTTCTTCAAGGTGGTTTCGGCTAGAGTCAAGTTGCCTTTGACTCTTTCAAGCTCGACTTCTCTCCTGGTTGCTTGAATCTCCATATGAGTCACATAGGCCTGGAGTCCTTCATTCTTCTTGGTTAAGGACTTAACCAAATTGTTCTCTTTCTTCCATTCCACGAGCAACGCCTCATAAAGGTCTTTTAATCCGGAAATGAGGTCATCTTTGCTCTGCTCATCCTCTTGTGTACTTCCTGTATCAGGGTTAGAAGAGCTAACAAAACAAACAACATTATTATCACATAATTCATCATACACATCGGGTGTGATCACGAGATGTTATCTCTAATTTGGATAACACCTTGGGTAACAACGTCCTTTTCCGTGTTACTTACGCGACAAACATGGTTGTTTGATCAGAATTCTTCCTCCTGAGATGGTCCTTCATCCTCATCATCGAGAGAGACCCGTAGGTTCTTTCCTCTCTTCCTTAGAGTATTTGCACACTCATTGGAATAAGTGACCCCAACCCGAGCAAGCATGACATTGAATGGATTCAATGTGTTTTGGATCATACCTTAGCGATGCGACGATGCTCTTCTTGGGTTCGACTTTGGGTTAGATGGGAAAGTCCTTTTTGGCATCGAATCATAAACCTTGGTTTTGTTCTCCTTTGCTTTCACCTGCATTTTTTCATTGTTATAATTTCTAACCATATAATTGTATTTTCTAGCAAGTAAAGCAACACTAGCATTTTCATCAATTTCTTCAAAAACCTCATCTTCATTTTCTTCCAAAGAACTAGAGGTTTGAGTTTTCAAAACAACATTTTTCCCCTTAGATGCTTCACTTTGATCTAGGAGATTTAACTTCAAAGTTTTTTCAAAATACTCATTAAAGAATTGATATCCATAGTTGAAAGATTGTGAGCCTCTTCAATAGATGAAACTTTCATATTAAACAGCTCAGGGGAAGGGTTCTAATTGCTTTTGAGACAAGTTGTTTGTTGGTAAAAGGTTCACCCGACAATTGACACTCATTAGCAATATCAAATAATTTTTCAAAATAAGAAGGGAATAGTTTCATTTTCACCCATCCATTAATCTTTCAAATCGGCTAAGTAAGACCCCTAAGCTTAGTTTCACGCTGGCACTGCCCGTCTACGCTTCCACAAAAACGTTGCTAAAATGTCCCATTGCTTCCTTTGCTAGGTGGAACTGGCATTTTGAATAAGTTTTGAAAATATGCATATCAACCACACTCAAAAATATGGCATTAAGTGCCTTTTCATTGAAACTAGCTTGGTTGAGTCTCTTACCCATGTTCCATTCTCTGGAGTTCGTTTAGGTTTGACTTGTCTGTCCACCCATCTTCATCGACAGGTAACATTGGTAAGGAGTAACCATTTGTTGTTATAAGATTCGCCTGATGCTCGAAGATCAATTTGATTTGATATGCGAGCGTAGACGGATAACTTCCAATAACAATAAGGTTCGAGCCATCCTAACACGGGAAGAGCCGCTTATTGTTAAGGATTAGGCCGGATCATAAGCCACATATTTGCTGACACCTGGAGAAGCACTTAGTATCGCGTCAGTGACATCGCTCTGATACCAAATTAAGAAATTGTCAATAACTGGCTTTCTTTGGAAAGAGAATGTTTACCGTAGATGTTACCCAAACACCTTGGATAACTTGCATGACGGGACGAGCACACACACACCAAATAAAATAGTTTGTAAAAAAAACTTTGTGCAGCGGAAATAAATAACACAAGATATAATTTTCCTCAAGTTATATAAATATATAACTTGAGTGTGCTACTAGAATGGCGAAGAGACTTTATAAGTCAATATAGCAAAATTACAAAGCCGAAAAGTTTCCCTATTGCTAATACAATGATAATGCTCTATGGAACTAAAATGAGACAAAAGAACGAGCAGATCCTTATCCTTAGCCAGCACTCTCTTAAAGCACTCGGTGTTTAAGCTAGAATCACAAGGGAGGAAGGATATAGAACCAAAAGAACTTTGCATCTCTCTTGTGCTATGGTGTGTGTGGGTTTGATATTTGGCATACTTCAAATGAAACACACCTAGCCTATTTATAAGCCTTCCAATCACGCCTCGAAGAGCTACTCCAAAATGACAGACCTTGGACCTTTCGGTTCGTGTGTAAGCAGTGGAGAAGATTTCCTTGGCTTGAATTCCTCTTCATGCGATTAACTTCCCTAAAAAGTAGCAACTAGGAAGTTCTTGAAGCCCCAAGTCCTTGCTTTCATCACCTTGTACTCTCTTGCTTTCTTTGTATTGTACACTTCAAAATAATCAGCAACAACTCCATGACTTGGTCTTCCCACGTTTTCTTCTTCGTCAACAAATATGGACCAAGCAATAGTTATCAAGTAAATCTTCTATTCACGTGAATAATCACCTTCACCAACTTTGCTTCCACTTGATTTTAGCATTGCTAATCGACCATGTATTAACTTTGAAATATGGACCAAAAAACACATATATCTTGCAAATAATATTAGACATTACGGATATAAATTAATATGGAAAAGAATTATTAAATTAT
>JAFEMH010000357.1:0-75000 GCA_022495995.1 Adenophora triphylla var. japonica
ATGCCTTCCATGTCTATAAATGGAACTTTACGGCCCTTTCTCTTTTCGAGATGTTTTTATTACATCTTGAAGGCGGCTTGGTTGACTCCCAGTTGGTGGAAATTGTTAACTGCGAGGCTACGAAAATGTTCTGGGAACATTATTCACCAATTTTGGGTGAAAAAGCCTGCATAGTCTTGATGAGCTGCATGAAGGACCGGTGCCATGACTCCCAAGGGAGTCCTCTTCTATTGACTTATTTGAAACTTGGGGAGCATCTCAGATTGATAGGAATTCCAGTGTTGGAATATTACCCTTTCACCTATCGCCATATCGCGAAAGTTGTTGATCCAGGATCTTTCGACGGGTGAGTGGGGTGAGTTGATTGCGAAGATGGTAACTCACCCGATATTCTTTGGTGCCCACCTTATTGGAGGCCGAACAAGTATGTTGCCCAAGCCACCAAGGGTTTTGACGGGGTTGTTCTTAGGGTTTGCGATATTCCTCCTTTTATTTTCCCAAGCGGGTGCTTTCCAATCGGTTTGGTTAGTCATGTAGGACGCTTATCTTTTTGAAGAGGAGCTATCTCGCGAGTTATCTTATGATTGGTGTAAGGAATTTGAGAGTGCTAGCTCAAGCATGGGGTGAAGGAACCAGTCGGGACCTGGCCGGTCGAACCTTCCCGGACTTTTAATAAGCTTATCTTCTTATCCAAAAGCAATGTTTGATTTAAAGGTGGTTTCTTACATCTTGGTCTACCACAGTGTAAGGAGAAGATTGATGATAAACTAACGGCTTCGGCTGTTAGGAGAGATTCTTTTGTAGCTAAGCGCGGTATTTTGCGAAGGAGTGAGAGGCTCGGTCCACAGATCCAGGTCACGCTGGGAGTGTCACCGGACCGATCCAACCCGTGTATTTTCTTGATGAGGGATTGGTACGAGAGGCGAGGCAAAGCGGATGCTGAAAAGACTGCAAGCTTTAGATAGGCCCCGATATGTCTTCGAGAGGCATTCGGAGTCTGTCTTTAATCGTCTCTGAGGGATGTTCACTTCCCGAGAGAGGTCCAAGGCGCGAAGGATCGCGAAGACGGTGGTGATCATTGTCCGCCGGCCTACCCCGAAGTCAATGAAAGGCACACAGATCTTAAGAAGTACCCGAGAGATTGCTTTGATAGATCAATGGTTTTATTTTATTAGTATTTTTTTCAAGTTTTGTTAGCTTAGCAAATTAAGTCGTTGTGGTTAGGATTTCCACTTTTTTGTTATGTCAATAAAATGCATTTGATTAATAAAAGGACAAAATTATATTTATTTATTTGATTAGACCAGGAATTTCCGGAGAGCCTGCTACGTTCCTCTTTTACGGCAATTCAAATAAGGAGGCTCGGAGTGCGTAGTTCATTTTTGAAGATAAAAAGGACAAAAATACGGTTCCGGGTCGAAGGGTAATCTCGCGCGAGACAAGGCCCTCTTTTTTTTCAATGCACACCACTTTCTTTTGCCCCTGAAGCTAGACCGCCGCCCAAGGGTTTTCAATCTAAGCGGGCTTCTTTTACGTGCGAGCTCTAATTTTGCCTAGGCCGTCCCCTTCGAGATTTTCAGCCTAGCGGCGATTTTACGTTAAGGGGCGAGTCACGCGAAGTATTTCTTGAGTTTGTCCATGTTGACGCCAGAAGCTTCGGTAGTTGATCTCAGTCTAAGTCCACCGCTGGTGAAGGGCTCCCCGGAGAATATCTTCTTCACAATGTAGGGTCCTATCCATCTTGGTCTCCACTTGCCTAGCGGGTTGAAAGGTCCGGACGATGCTCACGGAGAACCGGGTCACCTACTCGATGTTCCTTGTCTTGACCTTTTTGTTGAAAGCTCTTGCCATTCTTCTTTGGTAAGCTTGAGTGTGCTCGGGCTTTCGGTCTCCTTTCGTCTAAGCGGGGCTAACTCTTCGTATACGCTTTCTAGCAGTCGACTTCGTTCACTTGGTTTTCTAGGAGAACATAGTGATGGTATTTCCAATTCTATCGGCAAGACGGCTTCCATTCCGAATGTGAGGGCGTAGGGAGTCTCTCCTGTAGCTATTCGGAGCGAAGTGTGGTATCCCCATAGTGCGAAAGGTAGCTTGTCGGGCCGGTCTTTCCCAGTGACTACCATTTTTCGATGATGGTTTCGATTGTCTTGTTTGCGTCTTGGCTTGCTCCATTCGTTTGAGGCCTATAAGGAGATGACTTATGCCTTGTGATTTTGTACTCGGTTAGGAGGTGATCAGTTTCCTTCTCGAAATGCGACCCATTGCTCGATATCATCCTCTTGTGGAACCCCATATCGGCGTATGATGTTGTGCTTGATGAATTATGCAACCTTTGCGGCGTTCAAAACTTTGTAGAGGCGGCCTCGACCCATTTAGTGAAATAGTCGATGGCTACTAGGATGAAGTAGTGCCCATTGGCTCCTACAGGTGTGACCTTTCCAATCACGTCTATCCCCCATGTAGAGAACGGCCAAGGAGAAGTCATAGGAGTACAGCAGGGAAGGCGGTGCATGCTGAAGGTTGGCGTGTATCTGACACTTATGGCATTTCTTGACCATTTTGGTACAGTCGGCTTCCATAGTTAGCCAAAAGTACCCTTATCTGATGATCTTTTTGGCGAGCATGTTTCCGCTCATGTGGGTTCCACATATGCCTTGATGAACATGGTCCATTATTTATCGAGCCTCTTCCTCGGTGGCACAAAGGAGGTTTCCTTAGGAATGTTTCTTGAATAGACGGCCAGCGACGATGACGTAATTAGCTGCTAGCCTCTTAAGGGCAATCTGAGTCTTTTGATCTGTCTCAGGTGGGATGGTTCCTCTAGGATGAAATGCCAAATATCATGGTACCATGGTTTCTCTTCGGAGTTCTCAACGATGGTACAGTTGGATAACCATTTGTCTTTGCAGTCATGGAGATCTATAACAGCGCAGTAGGCGGGAGTTGAACGTCGTGTTATTTTGATGGGTTTGACTGCCTTCCCTTTTGGAATTTCAACCAAGGAAGCGAGTGTGGCTAATGCATCTGCCAACCGATTCTTGTCTCTAGGAAGATAGTGGAATGAGACATCCTGAAACTGTTGTGCCAACTCCTGGAGGTGGATGCTATATCTTTGAAGGGTTGAATCTTGGATCCTCCACTTCTTCAGTGTCTGATTGATGATTAGCTGGGAGTCCCCAAATACCTCGAGTTCGGTTACGTTGCATTCTAGGGCTGCCTCAAGCCCCGCTATGCAAGCTTCATATTCTGCGGTGTTGTTGGTTGCGTCAAAGTCAAGACGTATTGCCAGTGGAGTATAGATGTCGTCAGGGTCTACTAGCAACATTCCAATGCCGAAACCTCTTTTGTTGGCTGCGCCATCGAAAAATAATTGCCACTTATTTTCTTCAATACTCATGAAGTCCTCATCACGGAATCGCGGGTCTTCCCCCTTCACTTCGTCGCAAGGAAAGTCGGCCAACCGACCTACAAATACACTCCCCACGATGGATTTTGAGTGAGCGTAAGTGATATCATATCCCGCGAGCATGAAATACCACTTAGCCGAGTCTCGAAGAAAAATTTGATTTGTCTAGGATGTATTTCAACGGATCCATTCTTGCAATGAGACGAACGAGGAAGGCTTCCATATAGTGCTTTAGCCTTTATGAAACCCTAATAAGAGCAGTGCAGGACTTGTCGAGTGGAGAGTCGTTGATTTCACTTCCTTGAAATCTGCGGCTGACAAAGTAGATGGCGTTCTCTGTGTGTGAGGTAGGCTGTTCTTGAGCGAGCATAGCCCCTAGTGCGTTGTCGATGGCGCGAGGTACGGCTTTAAGGGCTTTTCCTTGTGTGGTGGAACCGGGGATGGGTGGGGGAAGTTAAGTAATGCTTAACTTCCTCGAATGCCTCTTGACATTCTTTGGTCCACTCTTGAGGTGCGTGTTTCTTTAGTAAGCTTGAAGATGGGATCGCACATTGTAGTCAGTTGATTGATGAATCGGGTTGATATATTGGAAGTCTACGCCCTTGTGAATCCACTTTACTTCTTTTACGTTATTGTTTTGGGTGAAGGCATGTCTATGATGGCTTTTATCTTGGCGGGTTACGCTTCTATGCCGCGCTCACGAGGTACCATGTACCCTAAGACTTTCCACTTTGACCACTCCGAATGAACATTTGGCGGGATTGAGTCTCATCTTGTCTTTGTCTTGAGTCGATTGAAGAATTTTCGAGGATCTACGAAGTGCTTGACCATCTGTCCCCTTTGAGTGAACAATCATGTCGTCCACGTATACCTCTATTTCCTTGTGGATCATGTCATGAAATAAGCGTAGTGGACTGCCACTTTGGTAAGTAGCCCCGGCGTTCTTGAGACCAAACGGCATGACCATATAACGAGAACATCCCCGAGGTGTGGTGAATGTTGTCTTGTGCTTGACCCTCCTCTGCCCGAGGACTTGGTTATACCACTGTGAAGCCGTCGAAGAATGAGCGGACTTCGTATGCGGGCGTGGCGTCGACCAACATGTCTATGTTTGGTAGCGGGAAGTCATCTTTAGGGGATGCTTTATTCAAGTCTCTAAAATGAAACCTGAGACTCGTATTTTCCCATTCGACTTGGCTACTTGCCTTTGTGTTTGCCGGCCATTCGGGTATTCGATCACTTTGATAAACCCTACGTTCAAGAGTTTCATGATTTCCTCTTTTACTTGCATTGACCATTTCGGCTTGATTACGCGCAGTTTCTGTTTGGCTTGGCTTGGCGTTGGGTATGGTGGTATCTTGTGCTCTACAATTGGCCCGGATTCAACCCAGGCATATCTTTGTAGGACCAGGCGAAGACGTCGACATATTCTCTACGAGGAGCTAAGTCAAAGTTTCTCTGTCTTCCCCCCTTGAAGAATCTCTGATCTTTGTTTCTGCAGGGTCTTCTATTGTCCCAAGATTAACCGTTTGCATTTCCTCATTGTCAACGGGGCCATTCTTTCCTGGACGACCTACTTGCTTAGCTAATTCTTTTAAGATTTGTTCATTTTCTTGATCCTATCTCATCGTATGATTCATTATTAACGTGTTCGTTATATTGATTATTATTAGTTAATTCATCATTCACGATGTTAGCAATCTCGGGGTACTCGGAAAGATCAAAGTTTTCATTAAGGAAGTAAGGAATACATGTTCATCCACACGCCTCGATTTCCTCTTGAGTGAGATCATCGAGAGGTGGAGCACATCTAATGTGAAAGTTACGGGGCCTATCTTCCTGCGGGGATGGGGAGTACAACCAAGCTCTTTGATCATGAAGTCTTCATCAACAAGCTGGTCCTCCGGTGACTGCCCGGTTTAGAATTGGCTCATCACATTTCTGTATTAGCCTTTTGTAATCAATAGTTGGAGCGTCCCCCTTGGAGATTGCATGGATCTGGTTGTCTTCTAACCGGCACAGGTCTTCAAATTGTCGCAGCATGTCTTCTCCCAACACAAAGTCCCATTTGCTTGTCAATTCTGCCTTCGTGCCCCACAAATCTTTAGAGATTAGCGGGACGGAGTTACATTTCATATGGTGAAGCATCGCGATCGCCGAAGATTTCAAAGCCCGGTTGGCGCTTTCCTTTATCATCAGTCCATGGTTCTGAAAAGATAAAGTAGGGAATGCTTTCCCCTTCCCGGACGAAGTTGCCATTGAGTGTCTTTCGATATGGCTTGAGGTTGTAATTCTTGACCTTTGGGTCATTGTAGCTTTTGTATGCGGTTCCTTCCCACTTGATTTGAGTGAAGTCCCACTCTTCTTCGTCATCCCCATCGTGGATGGAAATGATGTATCCTAGACCATGCTTTGTGTGAGGTGGGGGAACCGGTGGTGGTTCCGTTATCCCTTGCAAGTATTTTCCAAGCCCCAAGCCAGGAAAGTACCCTTTTGCTTGCATCATTCTCCAAAACGGCAATGAGTTTCCGAGGAAAACCGAAGTGCCTTGGAGTAATCTTTTTCGTTGCAAGTTTCTATGACATTCACGGCGCTTTCTTCCTCTATCTTAAATAAATAATCAGAATTGAAAAGGGAAATACTGACTAACTATTATTAAAAAGTAAACTTGATACTCTTGCCCACAAATGAGGATTTTAGGAAAGTAGTATCTAAACTAAACTAGACTACTACCCGTTCCTTTTGCAAATAAAAGTAAATAAGCGAAAAGAAAAGTGATTCCTCATTTGCTTGAATTCATCCAAATTATTCCACCACTTGGGCAAATTCTGATGGCGTCATTGTCAATTAAGTCATGGTGCATTCTTGAGTTGAAACAATCGTTGGTATGAGTGGCCATGGCACCGATGGTAATAGCAATAGAGGTGTGGAGCTCGACCTTCCCTCTTAGGTATGTATCCTTCTATCGGTTTCGGCTTTCCATCCTTGTGAAGACTTGAAGAGATGACCGAGGAGTGATATTTCCGATGTCGGAGAAAATCCTCCCCTTTCTTTGCTTAGCCATTTGATTATGGAGGTCTCGGATATGATTCTCATAGTGTTGCATAAAGACGAGGTGGCGAGGCTGATATTCTTCTTCCATTTGTTCTTTAAGGTCACGGTAGAGAGTATTGAGGCAATACTTGACCCTTTCATCAATGTCATCTTCAATGTGGGCTTCGAGAGTGATACACTTTTGGGTCATAGTCTCGAGGATTCGCTCTTGACTTCCTCGAGCTCTTCAATCGGTATCTTTGTCTTTTCGGCTTGGATGGACTCTTCCATGTGATGCCACGAGTCATTGTCGTTAATTTCTTTGCGAGGGCTTTGGCAAGTTGAGTCTTGATGTCACTTAGCTCTTCTTGCACGAGATGATCGCCATTTGTCGGAGTCGCTTTCCATTTTTCGGAAATCCCTAGCAATGCGAGTGGTAGGCAAATCAAGGCTTCTCTCCAACCTTCCACATGCTCCATTTCGGCGACAAGAGACTTGGTCAAATCTTGGAGAGTGTGTTGCTCGAGGTCCTTCTTGGTGATGACATGCTTTTGATAGACATTGTGTTGGGAGTCTTGAAGTTGAGTAGCTTCGGAAGCGACGGAAGAGATGCGAGAGACGATCATCGGGATCAAATCTATCCCCAGCTGAGTCGAAAGCTGAGCTTAAACAGTTCAGGCTCGGTTTCAGCAAACGAGAGACATTATCCGCGCGAGATATGTAATCCCGCGTGAGATAATCACACGGAAAGTCGATTTTTATTAGACCTAATTTTTGATCGGAACGGAAAATTCGTTTTGAGGGGTTTCTAAGGCCTTTATCAGAACCTAATGACTAAGCAATCAATCCGATTTTTGTAAAACAAAGCCATGTAAAATCGTTTTTTTTTTGAAGGATTATATTTTTCAAAGGGAAATCCGAAAGGGTCTTTCGAAGGGACTTTTCGAGGGACTTTTTCGAGGGGACTTTTTAGAGTCCTTCTTTATTGTCAATTTTACATGGCTTTGTTTTGGTCAAAAGCAAGAAAAGATCACCGAGTCAAAACCGACCGGTCACGGAGTGATCCTAAAAAGACAATCTACATGAAAATGTGGCGATGTAGAGTTTGGAAGGCTAGGCTCCCGCGATATGACAATCTAGGTGGATTGAATACGCGGAGTGGGATGATCCAACCGGAGAGACCGGCGACTAGGTGGTTAACGTCATCCGTCCTTAGTGTGGGTCCCGGGTTTATAGAGGGTATGCAGTGCAATGACAGATATATCATGAGTGCGCGTGTGTGATAGTCAATCTAGGTGATAGATAAAAATAGAGATATTTTTTTGAAAAATAAAAAGAAAGCAAATAGTGGCCGCACCAAGTGGTTGCCTACGTTTCTCCCAATTTAGGAAGACTCAGGCCGTCGTAGTTCCAAATAATGAGAGAGAGAGAGAGAGAGAGAGATGAATAAATCAAATTACAACTCCCGAATCCCCATTGGACCGGACTTTAATAAAATAAAACTCAATCGCACGCAGTTTATAAATAATCACTTATTTATCGAAGATACAGATTCGAGTTCTACATCTTAAGGGAGGCCTTAAGATGCGGGAACTCTGCAGATAATGAATTATGGGATCCCCCTTGCGTGTTCGACCCTCGTCTTGGACCACGGGATGAACAGGAGAAACCAGAAAGCAACCAGATTGCCGAGGCAATATCTCGCGCGAGATATGATATCTCGTGCGAGATATGCTGATACTGGGAACAGAAAATCGATTTTTTTGAAAACCTCTCTTTTAATTTTGGCGCAAGTTTAAGCCTCTTAATTTTAAGTCCCATTGAGTCGCCCTTAGCGATAGCGTGTGTTTTTAACCATATTTTTGAGTCGCCACCTATATTATTCATTTGGAAACATAGAAAAACTATTTTGAAAAGAGATTTTGGGTTCGGGGCTTAGGTTATGGAATGGGAAGGTCAAGGAGCACCCATTCTATCCAATCCGGAGATCGGTCTTGCTAAATAAAAGAGAGGTTTTCAGAAAGAGGAAAAGATTTTAAATAAAAAGCAAATAAAGATCCATTTAACAAGGTTAAACGGAATGTAGGATCGATTGCTTCGAGACCGTCTCCATGATTTGGAGAGGCTCTAGGCCGATCCTAGATTCAATAGATTTATACCACTCTAACAATCAATTAGAAATGGATTTAGGGTTTACCTTGCGTGAGGTGATTTGGGCAGAGTTTCTACTCAAGTTTAGAATCGAATCTTGATACGGACAGAGCTTCGCCTCAGTCCTTTGACATGGATCTTGATGTTTGTTTATCAACAAGGTTGACAAACAAACTTTGAGGTGGTTATAGAGTGATTTTGAGGATTCTTTCAAGGAAAGAAACTAGTAAAATGTGTGTGTGAATTGTGGAATTATGGACCTCTGAACCCTTGGAAGTCACCAAGTATTTATAGGTGTCGGAGAGGTGTTGAGGATGAGATCAAACACTCCAAGAAGTTTCCAGACTCCAAACTCTATTGGTTGGCCGGATGGATGAACTTTTATCCGAAAAGAGGTTGAAATCGACGAGGAAAGCTGTCATCTGCATCTTTGCGAGAGGGACAATATCTTGCGCGAGACACGCGATTCCGCGCGAGATATTGCTCCCTGTGGACAGTGCTGTCCTTCCCTCGCTGTCTCGTATGCAGTTTAGTCCCAAACTAACGGTAGTTAGTCAAAACTTAACGAAACATGACGAAATGGTGGATTTCTACTTCTTGACTCAAAGCGAGACTTAGAGTGGTATAAATATGATCCGATGTGTTCAGAATGGGGTGTCTACACAAGGAGCCTACATGTATTAAAGAAATGCAGTGACTAAACGGTAGGGTGGCAGCCCTAGGTCGCTTTATTGCTAAATCAGCGGAGAAGTCTCTCCCCTTCTTCAAATCTTTGAGGGGGACAAAAAACTTTGAATGGACGATCGAATGTTCATCGTCGTTTCAGAAACTTAAGGAATTTCTTGCCTCTACTCCTTTACTGAGCAGCCCGGTCATGGGGGAAACCTTGTTCATATATCTGTCAGTTGGCGACCAAGTTGTGGCCGCCGTGCTAGTTAGAGAAGAAGGGGGGCTTCAGAAGCCTGTTTATTATGTGAGTGTTTGGGGTGAAAAACTACGGCAACATGTTACATCTTGAGATATCATCTTAACAGTACAACCAACCAGACTATCTGCTCTGCACAAGATGAATGGAAGGCGACATTGTAGGAACCGTTTTGTAAGGTTCGATGGATCAAGTCAAATAAACGTCTACCAATAAAACATTTACTCAGAAACGGATAAGAAAGCTACCTCAGTAACCTCCTGTGAGATCCTAGGAGCAGAAAGAGGAATTGCATTTATTTGTTGGACATCGTTACTATCCTTTATACTTTAGATAGATGAACATATGTAACAACACACACAACACAGCTTTCTTGGCAACATACCTGCATGCGATCATCCATCCACCACCATCTCTCTACTAATAAAATTCCATCTTTCCAGGGTTTTATGCCGGCGAACAAGTTGTTGAGGGCTTTCCTCGTTAAATACTCTTGTTGACATCTTGAATTTACATTGTCTTATTCCATTATACCCCATTTATCTTTTAATAAGTTGAATTGCTCGAATTTGACCTAAACAGTTTGGCGCCGTCCGTAGGAACTTTGGTCTTTTGATTGACTAATGATCCTCAAGATGTCTACCGGAATGTCGTCGGCAGTAACTTCAGTAGGAGCCACCGTCGGGACAGCTACTTCGGGATAAAATGTTAGTGCCTCGGCAGGCTTGGGTCAAGGTCACGGAGGATCTTCTGGGGCACCTACACAAGTGATTCCAGTAGATATCCTCTCCCGGCTTGGCCGAGGCACGGATGGCCGAGCTAAGGCGCCAGGTGATGCTACAGACTGATACTTCTAACATATTGATGAACAACTTTTTCAGATTGCAGCGTGAAGTATCTGCTCTGCAAGCTGGATCATCTGGATCACACCCTTACGCGCCGCTTAGAACCTTCCAAGGTGCAAATCTCGCCTCAGGCTCCCGCATGTTCTCTCCAATCCAACCCGGGAGACTTGCCTTTGACAGAGATACGGGGACACCGGCCAGATAACGTAGGTTTCATACCGATGATCACTGCCTCCATTCGGCGATAGTGTGATCATCAATCCGAGGCTAGCCAATCCAAGCGACGACTTGCGTGACACCCGTTCCTCCGGACAGCGGGGAGTGTTAACCCCCAAGTTGATTTTAATACTTTTTATCTTTTACTTGCTAACCACGATGCAAGAAATGCAATGAGCAGGGCGATTCTGAGGGCTAAGGGAAATGGTGATGAATGTGCCGGGATAACCTGCCCATACCATCAAGTCTCTCCAACTTGTTACAATGAGTCACAATTTAGTCACTGCTATCGCCAACATGGTGATACCAAAAAAGTTACTATTCCACACATGAAGTAGTATGATGGGACGGCCGATCCTTTGGAACACGTCGTCTTATACCGGGGAAAAGATGGATGTGATTCATATCCCCTTGCGATTCCAGGAAGCCTACCTTTGTAGAGGATTTGGTTCTACCTTGATGGGCGACCTACGTTGGCTTATTAACCGGCCCCTAGGCTCCATTGGATCTTCACGCTCAACTTATTAACACGTTTACTAATCGAATTTTCTTGTAATAGAGTCTTTGAAAAACTAACCAGTGATTTATACGGGGATCGTTCAGCAACCTGGCAGAATCCTTGAAGGACTACTTAAGCGGGTTCAACAAAGAAGCCGTTGACATCCCCAACATGGATATGTCTACCGCAGCGGAAGCTTTCAGAATGGGACTCAAGAAAGATTCCCCCTATTATGAGGAATAAGTAATGACTCCTTGCAAAATACTCGAGGAAGTCAGGATGAGGGCCATAAAATTTATTTGGCTGAAAGAGGACAAGTTGATGCAAGAGAAAGCATCTAAAAGAACTGTTACCCCCGAACATTCTGGCAGCAAGATGGAGACATCACACTCTAAATTCAATAGGGGCAAACCCTACTCTAAAACTGAACACTCTAGCATCAATGCCATCATTGATAGTACTAATGAAGATGAATTACCTTACCCTAAGATAGATGACTCTTTGTTTCTCTGTTGACATTGCAGGACTCATACACGCCCTGGACAACCTGGGAGAAAAGGAAAGATGGCCTAAAAAGTCTGACAAAGGCTCCGAAAGGAAAGATAAATCTAAATGGTGTGCCTACCACGAAGATTTTGGGCATACCACTGAAAATTGCATTGCCTTAAGGAGGGATATTAGCCACCTCTTGTCCAAGGGTCACCTCAAAGAATTGTTGGGCAAGCGGCATGGACGGAATGACAATCAAGAGCCACAGGCAGAAAGCCCCTCGAATCCTCCATTCCAAACCAAGGTGGTCAACATGATCAATGGAGGATCAGACATATGTGGTACTTCTTACTCCGCCGCCAAACGTCATTGCCTCGGAATCAAGGAGGACGGGGATGAACTTGCCAACTAGACCGGCAATGAAGGAGAGTATTCAGGAGATCACGTTTGACGAAGACGATAAGGGTGACATCCTGGACCCTCATCATGATGCACTAGTTGTTACTCTCCAGGTGGCCAATTGTTTGGTGAAGCGCATCTTGGTCGATAATGGAAGCTCCATCAACATAATAACCACCGACAGCCTAGCAAGTACGGACATCCCACTTGAGCATGTTACGAGAAGCTCATCTGTTCTAGTTGGGTTCAGTGGGGAGACCAAGCATACTTACGGGGACATCAAACTGCCCGTATATGTGGAAGGAGCAAACTCCATGGAGAAATTCAGCGTTATCGAATGCAAGTCATCTTACAACATCATTTTGGGAAGGCCCTGGATTCATAACATGAAGGCAATTCCTTCTAATTACCACCAGTGCATCAAGTTTCCCACTCATTGCGGAGTAGTCAAGGTAAAAGGCGACCAGCAAATAGCGAAAGAGTGTTACAAGATATCCATGAAGGCAACAAGCGCTCCCAAACAGGCATAACAATTAAAGAAAAAGGCTCGGGACATCCTGGAAGTTGAGGAGAGCGACGTGAAAGAAATTCAGCTTGACCCTTCCAATCCCGATGTCAAGGTGTTACTAGGAAATGATATTCCTCCCGAAATAGAAGAGAGCATACTTGAATTCTTAAAAATCAGGGCCAGTTATTTCGCATGGAAGCATGAGGATATGACTGGAATTAGCAAGGATATCATCACACACAAGTTGAACGTTGATCCCAGCATCAAACCTGTCCATCAGAAGAGAAGAAAGTTCGCACACGAGCGTAATCAAATTATAAAGGAAGAAGTTGCACGATTGCTCAAAGCCAAGATGATTAGGGAAGTTAACTATCTAAGGTGGCTGGCCAATGTAGTCGTTGTGAAAAGAAGAATGGCAAATGGCGAGTATGTGTAGATTTCACAGACCTTAACAGAGCTTGTCCGAAGGATCCCTTCCCTCTACCTCATATTGACTCTTTGGTAGATGCAACGGCTGGCCACGACATCTTGACTTTCATGGACGCTTCCTCCGGATATCAGCAAATCCAGATGGAACCACGGACCAGGAAGACACTGCCTTTATTACTCCAGAAGGTATATATTGCTATATCGCTATGCCTTTCGGACTAAAAAATGCAGGTGCCACTTACCAGAGACTAGTAAACAAGATGTTCAAGGATCATCTTGGGAAAACTATGGAGGTTTACATTGACGACATGGTGGTAAAGTCAAAACGAATGGAAGACCATGTTGAACATCTTAAAGAAGCATTTGACATCCTAGAGATTTTCAACATGAAGCTCAACCCATCAAAGTGTCACTTTGGAGTGAAGGCCGATAAATTTCTCGGTTATATGGTAACTAAAAGAGGCATTGAAGCAAGTCCGAGAAAATCAAGGCTATAATCAACACTGGAATCCCCCGAACCATTAAGGACATGCAACGGCCCGACTAGCGAGTGGCGGCCCTTAATCGGTTCATCTCCAAGTCTTCTGACAAATGCAGGTTGTTCCTTGAGGTGCTCCAGAAAAACAAGTTGTTCCAGTGGACCGGCGTACATGAAGCAGCTTTCCTCCAACTTAAAGAATACCTCACAATGCCACCACTGTTGTCCAAGCCCAAACCGAAGAACCGATTTGTTCCTTTACCTCGCAGTTTCGGAGACTTCAGTTAGCGCTGTATTGGCCATAGAATGAGAAGGTACCCAACACGCTGTCTATTACATAAGTAAGGCTCTACTTGACACCAAAACAAGGTATTCTCATCTTGAAAAATTAATACTCGCTCTAATTACTGCTTCCATAAAATTACTTCACTACTTTGAAACTCATTTTATTATTGTCAAGACTAACTATCCTATCCGAAGCGTGATGAGAAAACTTGAGATGTCAGGAAGGATGGCTAAATGGTCAGTACAACTTAGTACTTACGACATACATTATGAAGCAAGGACTGCCATCAAATCGTAGGCCTTGGCAGATTTCGTGGCGGGCTTCAGCCCCAACCTACAGCCTGAAGTTGAACTCGAAGTCCAGCAACTTGAAGGACTTTGTTCTCCTAGATACTGGACTTTATATACAGATGGAGCTTCGAATGCTAGGGCGTAGGTATGGGAATCGTCCTAAGATCCCCCCAAGGGGATCTCATTCCCCAAGCTGTAGCTTGCGAATTCAAGGCTACAAATAATGAGGCTGAGTATGAAGCCCTCATTATGGGATTAACCACTGCTTTAAATTTAAATGTTAAACATATTAACGTATTTACTGACTCTCTGTTATTAGTTAACCACTTCAATGGATCTTACACTGCTAAGCAGGTTAAAATGACGAGTTACCTCCACTATGTTAAGTTGTTAGCCGGTCAATTTGAAGACTTCGTCTTTGAGCAGATCCCTCGAGAAGAGAATACTGAAGCAGATGCCTTAGCCAATTTAGGTTCAAGTTGCAGGAGCATGTTGAACAATAAAATCCCTATCATCCATATCCTGCATCATGCCATTGATCAAGTTGAAACGTGCCAGCTCAACGAACAACGTGAGGCCGTAATCATGCCAGTCAGCAGTTCTACCTCTTGGACGTTACCCATAATCCAGTACTTGCTGAATGGCACAATACCAGACGACATAAAGAGCCTTAGGTCATTTAGAATTAAGGTATCGCAATATATTTTAATTAATAACATTTTGTTTAGAAAGTCCTTCTCAGGAATGTACCTAAGGTGCTTAGAACCGGACCAAATTGAAGAAGTAATGAGCAAATTGCATGATGGTGACTGTGGAAATCACGCTGGGGGTAAGTCACTATCCTCAAAGGCATTGTGGATAGGATATTACTGGCCAACCATGCGGCAAGATACGATGAAATATGTCTAAAGATGTGACACATGTCAGAGACACATCAACATCCTACACCAACCCGCCGAGCTAATGCATCCCATCTTGTCACCTTGGCCCTTCATACAGTGGGGAATGGACATAGTAGGCAAACTACCTAGGGCCCCTGGGGGCAAAGTATTCATGCTGGCTATGACAGATTACTTCACCAAATGGATCGAAGCTGAAGCCAACGTGTAAATCAGAGACCGAGAGGTGACATCTTTCATCAAGAGAAACATCATCAGCAGATTTGGGGTACCATCAGAGATTATATGCGACAACGGTTCTTAATTTATTAGCAATAAAATGCAAGACTTCTGCACAAGAGGGGGAACTAAGCTCATAATGTCTACACCAGTACATCCTCAAGCCAACGGACAGGCTGAATCTAGTAACAAGTTAATAATGAACAACTTGAAGAAGAGAGTTGATCAGAAGAAAGGAAGATGGGTCGAGGAGTTACCCCTGGTACTATAGGCTGACAGGACCACTCCGAAAGGAGCCACTGCCCAAACTCCATACTCGTTAGTGTTTGGGACCGAAGCTGTCCTCCCTGTGGAGTTTTCGCTCCCTACAGCCAGATATGATCTATCGTCTATAAAGGATAATCAACTTGTCCTAGAAGATGATTTAAACACTCTTGATGAACTAAGAGATATGGCTAAGATCATGATGGAAGACTACCAATGAAGAATAGCTCAGTCCTAGAACAAGAATGTCCGCATCAGGAGATTCCAAGTTGGAGAGATGGTCCTAAGGAAAGTCTTTCAAAACACCAAAGAACCAAATGGTGGAAAATTTGTCGCTAAATGGGAAGTACCTTACTTAATTGACGCAGAGGCTAGAAAGGGAGCATACAACCTCTCAACCTTAGACGGGATACGAATCCTGAGGAACTGGAATGCCATTCACCTCAAGTTGTACTTCATGTAAGTGGCCAATTCCCTGATTTTTTTCCCACAATCAGGTATGATTCAACCAACTTTACTTTTATGTTATTTCAATTTAATTTACACATTTTATTCCTTTACTGACTTAAGCATCGGAGGGGTGTTAGCCCACCCTAACCTGTTTCTGTTTTACAAGATAAGATGGCATCGACAACCTGCATAAAGGGATAAGATGGCAAGTATTCCAATCCGTATGAAACGGGTAAATTTGTATATAACACATTACTGTTTATCGAGTCAGCTTTAAATTTACGTAAATAATTTCTTCTAAAAGGGTTTTACCCCTCCAAAAGGTTTGAAGAATTAGCATTCTTTTAAGATAAAAAGGTCATTAACACCTTCGCCCGAGATGCACGTTTTCTTATTTTAGCTAAGGTGTAGGTGGGACAATGTGTCAAGTACATGTTGATTACCTTCTTGCCCTTGGTTAAAATTATGGACTTAAAATTGAATCATGGGTAGCAACATTGACATGTTGCCAAAACGAGACATCTGGTTGAAAAGAAAAACATCTTTTCCATTTATTATTATTTCTAAAGACATAAAAGGAAAGTTCATCAAGTTATCCTGAAAAAACAGTTGCAACATCAAATATTTGGGAAAATAGAAGTGCCTCTTCAGTCAAGAACAACGTCCTTGCCCTTGTTCATCCTATTTCCCTCCAACGTCTCGCCAACCCTCTCCAACCTGTCCTCATCCCTAGAAACCATTTCACATGGCCTTTCACAAACAATCCTTCTCTAAGCAACCAATTCCTCCTCCAAATTCCAGGATGAGTGTTGTCCAACTTGGTACTCCTTGATCATCTCGATTCTGGAGTCGAAAATGGATTTAGCAGCCTCAGCCACCAGTTCGTCTCGCAGGTTTTCCATTTCTTGAACATGCTTCTTCCTCATCTCTTCCATTTCTTCTTCCTTTGTCCTAACCATATCAAAAGCCACTTTCAAATCCGCCTCATAATCCTTCTTCTCCATAGTTGCAGATACAACCTTATCCTTCCACCATTTGATTTCGTTAACCATCATTTTTACCGCCGTTATTTCCTAAAATCAAAATATTTTTTTTATCAAAACTTGGTATGAAAATGAGAAGGAAAAAGTACTATACCTTAGTCTCTAACACATCTTCGTTGGAGCCAACTTCCTCTACGTCTCTTCTCTCCCACCTCTTCCATTTTACTCCTGAGGCATTTCCCAACTCCAACCTGGGTGTAGGGTGCATGTCATCGCTAGTCCTTCACTTGTATTTAGCAACCAACGCTTTCACAGCGAACCTAGGCTTTGAACGGACAACTGCAAAGAAGATGATAAACATTCTGGTGTATACGAAAAGATAAAAGGTAATACTAAAGAAGACATACCAAATGACATTTTGCCTTTCTTGATTATTCGATAAAATCCTCGACATCTACACACCGTATATATAAGAGAAGGTTCATCATCTATGGCAAATTTCATGCTAATCTATACCTCAAATTAAGCCAGACATCATCCGTGAACCAACCAGAATATCTCGCCTTTCAAAAATCAGTAACTAGGCGGTTAGAGATAGAATTTTTGAAATTCAAATTTATACTTTTGAGATATTTCAAAAATTCAGGGGCAATTGTTTGGGGTGAAAAACTACGGAAGCATGTTACATCTTGAGATATCATCTTAACAGTACAACCAGCCAGACTATCCGCTCTGCACAAGATGAATGGAAGGAGACATTGTAGGAACCGTTTTGCAAGGTTTGATGGACCAAGTCAAATAAACATCTACCAATAAAACGTTTACTCAGCAACGGATAAGCAAGCTACCTCAGTAACCTCCTGCGAGATCCTAGGCGCAGAAAGAGGGATTGCATTTATTTGTTGGACACTGTTACTATCCTTTGTACTTTAAATAGATGAACACATGTAACAACACACATGACACAGTTTTCTTGGAAACATACCTCTGTACTGATCATCCATCCACCACCATCTCTCTACTAATAAAATTCCATCTTTCTCGAGGTTTTATGCCAGCGAACAAGTTGTTCAAGGGCTTTCCTCATTAAATACTCTTGTTGACATCTTGAATTTACATTGTCTTATTCCATTGTGCTCCATTTATCTTTTAATAAGTTGAATTGCTCGAATTTGACCTAAACAGTGAGCAAGGCCCTGTCTGACATAGAGGGCAGGTATTTTAATGCAAAAAAGGTGGCCTACGCCTTGGTCGTTGCGTCCAGGAAGCTACGAGCTTATTTCTTGGCTCACCCTATTGTCGTGTTAACCAACGCTCCCCTGAGAAAGATTTTACACAAGCCAGAAAGTTCAGGCCGACTACTCAACTGGTCAATAGGGCTAACAAAGTTCAACATTGAGTATAGGCATCGAAAGGCATTGAAAGCTCAACCTTTGGCTGACTTCTTGGTCGAGCTTACGTTCACCAAGGAAAATAACGAAGTGAGAGACCAGAAGGAAAGTGTGAAGGGAAAGGAACCTGCAAGTCAGCCTGCAGTAAGTTTGCCCGACGATTGCTGGAAAGTTTATTCTGATGGGTCGGAAACCAAGAATGTTAGTGGGGCTGGGATTGTTCTAGTCGAGCCAGAGACAGGAAATTTTTTTGAGGAAGCACTGAGGTTCAAGCTTGAGGTTTCCAACAATCAAGCCAAGTATGAGGCCCTGGTCGCAGCTATTGAGTATGCCAAATGTTTTGGGGCGACTAAAGTCATGGCCTACTGTGATTCTCAGTTGATCATAAATCAAGTTAGAGGGGAGTATGAAGTGCTAAACCCTACCCTAGTCAAATACTGCGACCTAGTGAAGGAGTTAGTCAAAGACTTGGAATTTTAGGAGATACAAAGGGAAGGTTGAGATGATAACGAGTTGGCCGACCTACTCTCAAAGTTGGCCATATCAGACTAATAGCATGGAGAGCCAATCTCTTACCTAGAGCATCCAGCCTATGAAAAGATTCAGATTCTTTGCTCAATTGATGACACTAGCGGCAGCTGGATTAATACCAAGTGCTGGATCGAAGAGATAAAAGACTACATAGAAAAGGGCGAGTTACCAGCGGAAGGGCAAGCAGCTCGAGCGATCAATAAGAAAGCTCTGAGGTATGTCATGCACGGAGACGTGCTATTCAGAAGGTCTTTCACAAAGCCTTTATTAAGGTGCGTTCACCCAATGGAGGTTACCCAGCTTTTGCACGAGGTACATTGTGGGGTTTATGGTGGACACCCAGGGGCCAGAACTTTGGCCAACAAATTGATTACTTTGGGTTACTATTAGCCTCACTTGAGAGCAGACGCTCATGATTTTGTTCAGCAGTGTGACAAGTGCCAGAGATTTGCCGACCTACCTAAACTGCCTAAAACCGAGCAAACTCCAATGGTCGCAGCTTGGTTGTTTAGCATGTGGGGAGTTGATTTGATTGGTCCCTTCCCACCCGCCTAGGGAAACTGTAAGTACGTGATTGTAGCCATTGACTACTTCACCAAATGAACTGAAGCCAAACCTTTAGCCAAGATTATGGAGGAAAATGCCATCAAATTCATTTATGACTATATTTGGTGTCGATTTGGGATTCCACGAGCTATTGTTTCAGATAACGGGCTACAATTCTCCATAGCCTTCAAAGAAAAAATGAACAGATTGGGCATCAAACACTGGAAGTCGTCAGTCGCATATCCTCAAGGTAACGGGCAGGCTGAAGCAGCGAACAAACTGGTCCTATCAGCATTTAAGACGGGCTTAGTTGGTCAAGCTGGCAGATGGTTGGACGAACTTCCCAATACTCTTTGGGCAGTCCGCACAACCACCCGGGGACCTACATGTGAAACCCCATTTGCCCTTATTTGGGTCGGAGGCCATGGCATCTGCCGAGCTACAAGTTCCTACAGCAAGGGTAGTCTTCTTTGATCATGATCAGAACGACCTCAACAGATTGTTCGATTTAGATTTGCTCAATGAGGCGAGGGCTACAGCTCAACTACGAATGGTCAACTACAAGTAGAAAACCCTAGAAAACCAAGGGTTACCACAACAAAAAAGTCAAGAAGAGGTCGTTCAACATGGGGGATTACGTGTTGAGGAAGATCGAGGTAATATTGAAAGAAAGTAGAGCAGAACAAGTTATCTCCTAATTAGGAAGGTCCTTACGTTGTCACTCGAGTTATCAGAGAGGGCACGTATATAATTGGTCATCCAGAGGGTGACTAGTTGAAACATTCATGGCATGCTAGCCACCTTATTAAGTATTACTTTTAAGTTACAGCTTTCTGTTTTCTATTTAACCGATCTACTACATCAATAAAACGGCAGTTCTAGTCAAACGAGTTGTATTACTTCTATGCTTCATTCAAATCAGGTCCGACTCTTTGGTCGACCACCAAATTATCTTTAACAAGTCCGACTCTTGGTCGACCTCATTCTAAAAGATTCGACTCATAGTCAATCTCGTTATTCTAACAGGTCCGACTCCTAGTCGATCTCGTTCTAACAGATTCGACTCATAGTCAATCACGTTCTTCTAACAGGTTCGACTCTAAGTCGACTGTGTTCTAACAGATTTGACTCATAGTCAATCTCGTTCTTCTAACAGATCCGACTCTTAGTTGACCTTGTTCTAACAGATTCAACTCCTAGTCAATCTCGTTCCTAAACGAACTCGACTAAAGGGCTTGGTCGACTTCGTTCTTAAATGGGTCCGACCAAAAACTTGTATCAGTTTCGTACATCATTGAATCTAGTTCAACAAATAAATACAAGCAAGGATAAAAAAAAAGTGATTCAAGTATAGTCAACTATGATCAAATAAATAAAGTCCCCCAAAAGCGGGCCAGGACTTGAGCAAACAAATGTTACGAGTTAGATACCTCCCAAAACTGGGCCAAGGCATTAATCAAAAAATATTTGAAACTTGTTTCATTACATCAACGAATTTGGCGATTCAGAATTGAAATTCTCAAATAATTCCCAATTGAAATTCCCAAATAAGTATTCTAAAATTATTTGGGAATTTCAATTGTGAATCGCCAAATTCATAATTGAAATTAGACTTGACTTGATAGTAACAATTCATTGAATCTCCGCCAAAAGATTCGTAAGAATTGTGGTTTTTCTAGTATTGTTCTTAAGTTCTAATTGGGTTCCGAATTAATCTATTAACGGGCCAAGAGAATAGATTAATTGGAAACACTTGATTGCAAATCACCCGCCAAAGTGTCCCAATCATATTTTTGTAAGAACAAAACCCCAAGTATACTTTGATTGATGAATAGTGAAACTTGAGCATAATTTGTGAAGCCAATTCCGGGAATTTTCTCCTTATTATTGAAATCTTTTTTATAATCAATTTTACTTAATTTTTGCAAAAGCATTAGTCTTAAAAATCAACAAATCCTTCACTTTACAAGTTTTTTTTGACATAGCAGTAATTTTATACACTTTAAACTTCGTGTCTCGGTGGTTCGACCCGACATACCCTATCTACAAATCAACTGTAGATAGTTTGAGTTGGAATTTTTCCTTTGACGTTTCGACACTCGTCAAATATTTGGCGCCGTTGCCGGGGACTCGATTAATTTAAAGTTGATTAAATTATTTGCTATTGTGAATAGTCTTTTGTATATATATTTTTTGTTCTGTTTTAACTTGGTGTTGCAGATTTGAATGTTTGGTCGTAGGTCGCTACAACCAGATTTGTTACCAATTGACCACAACATTCATCGCATCAACAAGAGAAAGCACCCGGAACCAAGTGATACAGAAAGTGAGTCGGTTTATTTTGAACAGTCCGAGAATTCCGATTCTGAAGAAGAAGTTAAAATGGCGGAACCACAAATGATGGGTGATTTTGCCCGTCCGGTAATTGAACCATCACCATCGTGCATAGTGCTACCACAAGCAGCGAGGAGTTATGAGTTGAAGAACCTTCATTTCAACATGCTCCCTTCATTTCATGGGATGGCATCGGAAGACCCAATTACCTTCATGAGAGAGTTCTATAGCACAGTGCAAGGCTTTCCATTGGGGCAACTAACTGAAGAGCAGTTGAGAATGAGGTGTTTTACGTATACATTGAAGGATGCTGCTAAGACATGGTTTATGGCACTTGCTCCGGCTTCTCTAAACACTTGGACGGAAGTTTACAACAAGTTCATGGCAAAGTTTTACTCTCATCAAAAGACATCCGACTTGAGGTCCAAGATAATGTCTTTCAATCAAGAGCCAGGTGAAGCTTTTCATGAAGCTTGGGATCAATTCAAGATGTTATTGGTCCAGTGTCCTCATCACGGGTTTCCTTTAGCTCTCTTAAATCAAGCTTTCTATGACGGGTTGACCCAACAAGGTCAAGCTCAAGTAGATAATGCAGCCGGGGGTGCTATGGGTGAGAAAATGGCTGATGAAACAAAAGCCTTATATGAGAGACTTGGCATGAATTCGCAGCATAAAAGTGTGAGAGGAGGAAGAAAAGGTGTTTATGAAGTTGAGTCTAATGATGTTCTAGCACAACAAGTTTCGGCATTGACTACACAAATGAAGAATTTCATGGGGATGATGACGGCTCAAAACCAAGGTCAAAACCAAGGGCGAAGTCAAGGAGAGAGTAGCTTGGGCACAAGTTGTGTAATTTGTAATGTGAATACCCATGATATTATGGGGTGCCCATTGAGAGATCAGTTCCCGGAATTTCTTGAGCAAGCAAATGCAATGAATGCTTTCCAACCAAGAGTGAGGAATGATCCGTTTTCCAACTCTTACAATCCGGGTTGGAGGAATCATCCCAATTTCTCTTGAGGAGGAAATCAAGGGCAAGGGAGGTCAATTTCAGCAACAATACCAACCACAAATGCAACAGTCGCAGCAACAAGGGCCTGCAAGGCCAAGTGTGGAGGAAACGTTGCAGAAGTTTATCCAGGCCTCTCAACAGAATCAGGTGATCATGGACCAAAGAATGGGGAACCAAGAAGCTTCCCTGAAAAAGCTCGAAAATCAGATGGGTCAAATTGCCGAGGCACTCCAAAAGCACAATCCGGGTACACTTCCAAGTCAACCGGAACAAGCAAAGGCCGTCACCCTGAGGAGTGGTAAGACTCTTCATGAGGGACACTCTTCTCCTTCTAAATTAGATGATAATAATGTGCATGAGAGTGAAGTGGTGGTTGAGGAACGAGTTGAAGTGACTCCGAGGAGAAACTTCCAACTCCACCTCTTAAGCCGTATGTGCCTCTTGTCCCTTTTCCGTAGATTGGTCAAGAATAAGGTCGAAACACAATTTAAAGAATTGTATGACATGCTTTCTAAGGTGAATGTAAATTTACCTTTGCTCAATGTGATTAAGAATATTCCTTCATATGCTAAATTTTTCAAGGAATTGAGCACAAATAAAAGAAAGTATGCTCCGAATGAAAAAATTGTGGTTTCGGACCAAGTTAGTGCTGTTTTTGAAAAAGATTTGCCTCCTAAGCTTAAAGACCCCGGTAGTTTTAATGTGATGATTTCTTTGGGGGACTCTAAGAAAGTGAGGGCAATGTTAGATTTAGGAGCTAGCATTAACTTGTTGCCTTATTCTTTGTTTGTGGAGCTTGGGTTGGGTGAACTAAAACCTACTACTATGACCTTGCAACTTGCGGACCGTTCGGTCAAATATCCAAAGGGAATAGTAGAAGATGTTTTAGTTCAAGTTGATAAACTGATTATCCCGGTTGATTTTGTGGTTCTTGATATGGAGAGAGAGGCTAGTGATGTGAGTGATGTCCCTATTTTGTTGGGGAGACCTTTTATGGCTACCGCAGATGCGGTAATTAATGTGAAAGATGGAAGTTTGTCTTTGGACTGTCATGGATGAAATTGTTAATTTCTCTATCTTTGATTCCATGAAAAAGCCATATGAGGTCAATGAGTGTCTATTTTGTGATGTTCTTTGAAAATTACGTGTTACTTGAGCCTGATGTTGAGGGCTCTCTTGTTTCTGAGTTTGTGGATGAGTTAGTTATGGAAGGTGTTTTTGATCAAAATGAGGCGAGGGCCATTCTTGCTGAGATGGATGTTATGGAGGAAATTACTGAAAAGGTTCCTTTGGAATCTCTAGGTAATTTTAATCCTAAGCATTTGCCATCTATTGTCTCTCCTCCCGAGTTAGATCTTAAACAACTTCCATCTAGCTTAAAGTATGCTTTTCTTGGTGCAAATGATTCTTTGCCTGTTATTATTGCTTCGGACTTAACAGAATTGCAGGAAAGAAGGTTGTTGGATGTGTTGAAGAGATATAAGTCCGCACTTGGTTGGAGTATTACTGACATAAAAGGAATTAGCCCAACCATGTGCATGCACAAAATCCATATGGAGGAGGATGCTAAGCCAGTTCGGCAGAATCAAAGAAGGATGAATCCTCACATGCTTGAAGCGGTAAGAAAAGAAGTCTTGAAACTGTTGGATGCAGGTATTATCTATCCTATTTCCGATAGTAAGTGGGTAAGTCCTGTTCATGTTGTTGCTAAGAAGTCCGGAATTACTGTTGTTAAGAATGAGGATAATGAGCTTTTGCCTACTAGAATGGTCACTGGTCAACGCATGGTTATCGATTACCGAAAACATAATGCGGCGACTAGAAAGGATCACTTTCCTTTGCCATTTATTGACCAAATTCTAGAGAGGCTAGCTGGTCAAGAATATTATTGTTTCTTAGATGGTTTTTCAGGATATAATCAGATTCCCATTGCTCCGGAAGATCAGGAAAAGACCACATTCACATGCCCTTTCGGAACATTTGCATATCGGAGGATGCCCTTCGGTTTGTGCAATGCTCCTGCTACATTCCAAAGGTGCATGATGTCGATCTTTTCTGAGATGATTGGTAGGTTTGTTGAGGTATTTATGGACGATTTTTCGTTGTATGGTGATTCGTTTGATGCATGCTTAAATAATTTGACTTTGGTTCTTAAAAGATGTTGTGATGCCAATTTAACTTTAAGTTGGGAAAAGAGTCATTTTATGGTTAAGCATGGAATTGTGTTGGGTCATTTGGTCTCAAGAAAAGGGATTGAAGTGGACAAGGCAAAAATTGAGATAATATCTAAATTGCCTCCGCCAACAAATGTTAAAGGAATTCGTAGCTTTCTTGGTCATGCGGGTTTTTATCGGCGTTTTATAAAAGATTTTTCGAAAATTTGTAAGCCGTTAACAAACTTGCTTGCTAAAGAGACGGAATTTGTTTTTGACCAAGAATGTCTCAATTCTTTTAATTTGTTGAAGGAAAAATTGACTTCAGCCCCTATTCTTGTGGGTCCGGATTGGACTCAACCGTTTGAGATAATGTGTGATGCATCCGATTTTGCGGTGGGTGCAGTTTTGGGTCAGAAAATTGATAAAAAGTCACATGTGATCCAATATGCAAGTAGAATGTTAAATGATGCTCAATTGAATTATACTACAACCGAGAAGGAATTCTTGGCTGTGGTATTTGCTTTAGAAAAATTCCGTTCTTACTTGCTAGGATCTAAGGTGATTGTTTATTCGGACCATGCTGCATTGCGTTATTTGCTTTCTAAACAAGATACTAAACCCCGATTGTTAAGATGGATGTTGCTTTTACAAGAATTTGATATTTCCATTAAAGACAAAAAGGGTTGTGAAAATGTTGTGGCGGATCACTTGTCTAGACTTGAAAAGGGGTGTGTGAGTGAACTCCCCTTGAATGAAAATTTTCCTGATGAGCAGTTGTTTGTTGTGAAGGATTGTGAGCCTTGGTATGCCGACATTGTAAATTTTTTGGCTACGGGGGTTCTAAATCCAGATTTTTCGAGTCAAGAAAGGAAAAGATTTTTGTCAATGGTTAAGCAGTATTATTGGGATGACCCATATTTGTTTAAACATGGTCCCGATATGGTTATTCGTAGGTGCATTCATGAAAATGAGCAACAAAATGTTCTTTCTTTTTGTCATGAATTGCATTGTGGAGGTCATTTTAGTGGTAAGAAAACCGCTCAAAAAGTGTTGCAATCGGGGTTCTTTTGGCCTAGTCTTTTTAAAGATGCATATATTTTTAGTAAAAGTTGCGACAGGTGCCAAAGAACCGGTAACATTGGTAAGCGGGATGAAATGCCTCTTACGAATAACTTGGTTGTGGACTTGTTTGATGTATGGGGCATAGATTTTATGGGTCCTTTTGTTGTTTCATGTGGTTTTGAGTACATTTTAGTATCGGTGGATTATGTGTCAAAGTGGGTGGAAGCAATTCCTACCCGAACTAACGATGCTAATATTGTTGTCAAGTTTGTCAAAGATGTGATTTTTAGCAGGTTTGGTGTTCCAAGGGCGATAATAAGTGATGGTGGTTCTCACTTTTGCAATAAAATTTTTGGAGCACTCATGAAGAAGTATGGGGTGAATCACAAGGTTGGAACCGCGTATCATCCTCAAACTTCAGGTCAAGTGGAAGTGAGTAACAAGCAAATAAAGGCCATTCTTGAAAAGACGGTGAAGCCAAATAGGAAGGATTGGGCCTTGAGGTTAAATGATGCATTGTGGGCGTACCGCACCGCTTATAAAACTCCAATTGGAATGAGTCCATACCGGCTAGTCTTTGGGAAAGCTTGTCATTTGCCGGTGGAGATAGAGCATAAAGCATTTTGGGCAATCAAGGAGTTGAATATGGATTTGCAACTAGCCGGTGAGCAAAGGTTACTTCATTTGAATGAGCTTGAGGAGCATCGGTTGGAGGCATATGAGAATTCACGGTTGTACAAAGAGAGAACAAAAAGGTACCATGACAGAAAGATTGTGCACAAGGAACTTATTCCGGGAAGCAAGGTGCTATTATTTAATTCAAGATTGAAGCTTTTCCCGGGAAAGTTACGTTCTCGTTGGAGTGGTCCGTTTGAGGTGGTGAACGTGTATTCTCATGGAGCCGTGGAGTTGGTGAATCCGGTTACTAACAATAGGTTCAAGGTTAATGGGCAAAGAGTGAAGCCATATTTGGATGGAGGTTCGGGATCAAGGAATGTGGAATGGATCGAGTTGAAGGATCCATAATCGTTGAGAAGGTCATTCCGTCGAGCTAACGACGTTAAACAAAAGCGCTGCTTGGGAGGCAACCCAAGGTAAGTAGTTAAATTAGTAGTGCCCTTAAAGTTAATTTTTTCTTTGTTTTTATCACTTTGAGGACAAAGTAATCATTAAGTTTGGGGGTGTAGAGTTTTCATTTCATTTTTATGTTTTTCTTAGAAAAAAAAAAAAAAAATTTGTTTTCTTGCATTTCGGGAACGTGTCGAACTACGGTGACCTGAGCCTATTTTTGTTGGGTAGTCCGCCCGCATCAATGGGGACGTAGGCAGCGAAAGTGCGGTCAAAATATGGGTTGAATTTTAAGGTGTCAATAGGTATTATGCTTGGTTTTTGTTTTAGTGGTGTTGTGCAGAGTAAGAGACAACCAGAAATCCTCCTGCTGAGTTGGGCGACCGCCTATGGTCAATTGGGCGACCGCCCATGGTTGGTTTGAAAAAGGTGTGGAGTTGCTGTACAATTGGGCGACCGCCCATGGTTCTGAGGGCGACCGCCCATGCTTGATTGGTAAATAGATTGGATCTGCTGGACATGTGCGCGGCCGCCCAGGAGTATGTGTGCGACCGCCCATAGCTGATTGAGAAAAAAGGGAAAAATTGCTGTTAAGGTGAGCGGCCGCCCAGGATTGGATAAGCGACCGCCCACGTTGAAATTGGTAAAATGGTTGAAGTTTCTGGACATGTGGGCGACCGCCCAGGAGGGGGTGAGCGACCGCCCACCTTGAAATTGGGCGTTACAGTTTTTGCCCTAAAACACCTCCGCCGTTTCACTTTCTCTCTCTCATTTCAAATTTCAAAGGCTTTCTCTCCTTCTCTCTAAAAGACCCGCCCCTCTCTCTTTATCTCTCTAAAAATCCTCTCCCCAAACACCCAAATCTTCCATCATTTCTCCCTAATTTGCTATCCTCCACTATACTTAACCCACCTAAACCAAGATATAAAACTCTTTCCACCATTGTTGGCCAAGAATTTTGAAGAGACTTGAAAAATATTGCAAAGGGTGAAAATGGTTGCAAGAGGTTGATTTTGAAGTTCAAAAACAAAGGGTTAGTGTGGGAATCATTGTGCAAAGAAGGGGCCTTTCTTCTCCGACCATTTTCAATTACTCCGGCGAGATTTCGGCCAGATTCCGGCGAACTCCGGTGACTTTTCCGGCGAAGTAAGCTTTTCAATTCAATCTTCTTTAGTACCTTCTCTGTGGAAATTTGTGAGTGTATTGATTCTAAAATGCCTAGACAAAGAAATGCTCCCGTCCCGGAACCAGTTGTTGAATATGATGAAACAAAGTTTGTGGGTGGTAAAGCGAAGTCATTTTATGATAAATATGCAAACAAAGGTTTCACAATTGAAAATGAGTTTAAGCCGGATGAACTTGGTTTGGATGATATATTTGCAAGGTATGGTTGGGGTAATTTATCGAGCCGTCCAACTAATAGAGGTTCGGCGGTGTTGGTTAAGGAATTTTATGCAAACGCATATGAGGCTGGGCAAAGTAGGAAGTGTGCTTGGGTTAGAGGCAAGAATGTATATTACAATGGGGAAGATATCAATAGCTATTATGGGATGGATTCGCCTGGGTTTGAGAACAGTGCTTGTGATTATTACAACAGTGCAAAGATCATGGAGCTAAATGTGGCGGGGAACCTTGACAGGTTGGCTCCGTATTTTGTAGATATTGATGTGACACTATTGAGAAATGGTAATGTGAAGAAGGCTAGGGATATGGATTTGAGGATGCGCGCTTTGCATAGATTTATTTGTGAGCGTATCATGCCTACTTCGCATTACAATGATGTGCACTGGAGGAGAGCACTGTTGATGACCGTGGTGTTGTCCGGACAACGTTTTAATACGGGATAGGCAATGTCAAAGGAGATTGTGAACACAATTAAGACTATTGGGCGGTGCAACTTTAATTTTCCGCTATTGATATCTGGATTGATTGAGAAGAAGGGAGTGAATTTTACTCGCCTGCGTATTGTAAGGGATATTGGGTCGACTGGGACGACGGTGAGTAAGAGGTCCCTTACTATAAAGGGGCATGCCCAGTTGCAGCCTGGAGAAGGTTCATCTAGAGGAGCAAGAGGGAGTGAAGAAGATGAGGATATGGAGGAACAGCAGTTTACTCCAACTGAGGCGGCTTATTATGTTGCGGGTCATGTGGACGCATTGTCAGAGGAGATTGGTCAGCTTCGGGGACAGTATGGTGTGATGGATCAGCGGTTAGCAGTAATGGAGGAGAATCGCAGGCAAACTGCAGTCTATGGCTACTGAGGAGTATTACGCTGCGAGTATGTGGAGGCAGCGTATGGAGGACGCACAGATGGAGATGTTTCAGGATATGAGGGACAGACTTCCTCCACCTCCACAGCCTCAGCATATCCCGTATCAGCCGCCTTTATATCGTGATCCTGAACAGATGAGAGGATGGTCCTCGTGGCAAGCACATGAACAGCAACAGCAACAGCAGCAGCATTACAGCACGGGATCGAGCGGTAGTGGTTCGGTTGGTCTGTGGGATCAATTTTGGAGATGATTTTTGGTTGGAGGTATTCCTATCCCTTACTTTATTTTGTTGATTTAGGGACAATGCATGATTTAAGTTTGGGGGTGTGGGGTACTTGCTTGTCTGTTTGTTGATTCATTATATTAGTTAGGATTTACTGCTTTTGTAGGTAGGAAAAAAAATATATAAAAAAAAGAAAAAAAAATTTGAAAAATTTCCTTGAAAAAAATAGTTAGCTATGTCTTTAACATTCTTGGTGTTCCCCTAATTGCATGTGAATGGTTGTGACCGCTAGGGAGGATAGTTGGGTGTGATAATATGTTTATGCAAGTTGGTATATTTTTGGTTAATTGTGGTACATTACTTAAGAGTTATAATTGTGTCCTAAATCTCTTAGTTGTAGTTTTGTGATCTTGGAAATATTCTCTTTGTTGATTATTTTTGATCCATTGTTTATAATGTTTATAGTACACCATCATCTTTTAAGTTAATGAATTTGTTTATCAAGTAGCAACATTAGGCAAGTCTTCAGAAAATGAGTATTCTTTTGATATGAATGAAAATACCCCCCCTTGTTATCTTGAGAAAAAAGAAAAAAAGGAAAAGAAAAAAAAAAGAAGGAAAAGGGAATGAGAGCAATGGCAATGTAACTTATACTCGGTGAAACCTCCAGACGCGTAGATTAATTGGTTAGGGATTATTCTAGCTTAACCAGATTTCTGGGTATGCAGTAGCGTTATGGAGGAAGAGCTTTATCGCCGTGATGGTCCGTACCAAGCTCGATACCGAAATGGCTAACTCTCAAAACCTTAAAATAAATCTCTACCTAGTATTAGGGGCATGGAGTTCGCTGCTACAGTGTTCCCTACTTGAACGGTAGAAGATTTTAAAATGTGCTTAAAGAATCAAGTTTGGGGGGGGGTGTAAGCGGTTCATGGGATATTCATGCTTGGTTTTTAAAAAAAAAAAAAAATGTTGTTGTTTGATAAATAGAGTCAATGAAATAAAAGATGGTTGGTGTACTTAGCTTTATAAATATGGATCTTGGTTGTGAGTAAAGAGAAAAATGATAATGCATAAAGAGATTTATGATGTAATTATAATGGTTAAGTAAGATACTACCAATTAATGGGAAATATATTGATACTTGCATAGTGAAAAGTATTATCCTGCGGTTGATTGTAATGTGTGATTTGTGCAATTGTGGAACATACAAGAATGTGGGGACATAGTTGATTATTTGGTAGCGTAGTTTGTTTTTAGTTTTGTATTGTTTATAGTTTATTTTGGTGTTTGCTCGAGGACTAGCAAATGTTTAAGTTTGGGGGTATTTGATGAGTGAGTTTTACACTCATCCATTGACTACTTTATGAACTTATTATTTGCTTAATCCTTGAGTTTTGTGGGTTCTAATGGATGTTTTAGTGTTTTTTTAGTTTCAGTGGTTCAAGTTAAGAATTTGGGGAAATTGGAAGCAAGTTGTGAAGGAATCAAAAAGAGGAAAAAAAGAGACGTTGAAATTATGGGACGGATCAACTTCAAGATGGAGATTAATCAAAAGGGCCAAGGAAATTGAGGTTGGGCCAAGATGAGAAGGAAGGGCAAACATCATATGGCAAAGGAATGCAGTTGGGCCAAAGGAGTTGGGCCAATTGTTGAAGCCTACCGAAGGAAAAGAGAAGAAAATAGCCACAACATTCTGGGCGTGTGGGCGGTCGCTCAGGTTGTTATGGGCGGCCGCTCATGAGATCAAGTTTTGAAGCCAAAACCTTCTGCCAGTGTGGGCGACCGCGGAGGAAGAAGTGGGCGACCGCCCACGAGGCGTTTTGCAGATGGAGCTGAAGCACTTGGAACGGATGTGGAGTAACTAAGGCATATTAATGGTGGTTGTTAATGGTTTTTATTGGGGATAATTACAGCAGACATGGGTTTTTAAGGGGAGAACAATTACTATTTTAAATATTATGGTTTTTTTAGGATTTTTATGAATTATCTTCTCCATAGTTTTTTTGTCTTCATCATCAACAATTTCTTGGGTGTTCTTTACTTTTCATGGATAGCTAAATTTCCTAGTTCTTGGAATTGGAGGTAACTATTATGTTTTAAGTTTTACTTTTTATTAATATCATTGTATTACTTGGGATTGTCAAGTTGCTTTTAATTGAATTTTAGAATACTTATCTTGATCACATAATTGTTCTTGAATTATTTGGGAATTTCAATTGTGAATCGCCAAATTCATAATTGAAATTAGACTTGACTTGATAGTAACAATTCATTGAATCTCCGCCAAAAGATTCGTAAGAATTGTGGTTTTTCTTGTATTGTTCTTAAGTTCTAATTGGATTCCGAATTAATCTATGAACGGGCCAAGGGAATAGATTAATTGGGAACATTTGATTGCAAATCACCCGCCAAAGTGTCCCAATCATATTTTTGTAAGAACAAAAACCCAAGTATACTTTGATTGATGAATAGTGAAACTTGAGCATAATTTGTGAAGCCAATTCCGGGAATTTTCTCCTTATTATTGAAATCTCTTTTATAATCAATTTTACTTAATTTTTGCAAAAGCATTAGTCTTAAAAATCAACAAATTCTTCACTTTACAAGTTTTTTTTTGACATAGCAGTAATTTTATACACTTTAAACTTCGTGTCTCGGTGGTTCGACCCGACTTACCCTATCTACAAATCAACTGTAGATAGTTTGAGTTGGAATTTTTCCTTTGACGTTTCGACACTCGTCAGTAACCTCGTCCTTATCCATTTCATCGACCTCCACCAATTCCTCAAGAATAGTATCAAAATTAACTTGATTGACTGGAGGGGGGATCCAAGGCTCAGTTCCTTCATCCTCATCTTCTTGAGCGATGGCAGCCAGATCGTTGGAGTTGTACGGCACGATGGGATGACCACGTCGAGCTTCCATATCATACTGGTCCTCTGAAGCCCACTTAGCGGTTTTCAACCGCGGTGTCGACAGAAGGATCACAATAATTCGACGGGCCATGTGTCATCTCCCGACATCAAAAAAGTTCCTAGCTCGATCCATTGTGAAGTTGAAACACTCATCACTATCTTTGTAAGCCTCCACCGCAGCCTTGCTCGCAGCTTCTTTGGCAGCCTCTACAGCGACCTTCATTCTGGCCTGGGCCTCCTCTTACCAATTTATTCAAGCTGTTTTGTGATCTTCACTTTGCTTGGCTAGCAATTCATTGCTCTCCTGGAGCATCTGGGTCACAGCCTCTAGCTCCTGCTCCACCCTTTCTTTACTCAAACAAGCAGCAGCAACATCATTCTTACAAGTAACGAGCTCTTTCTTGGATTCATCCAGGTCGACCAATACTTCATCCTTGGCCTTTAGGGCATTCTCTTTAACCAGCTTGAGGACCTCATAAGCCGCATCCAGATGGGCATGATGTTCCCTCATCTCTACTAGCTCTGCAGATTTTCGATCATACATGGTCGTGGCAAGCTTTTCTCGCTTCTCGGCAGTCCTCCAGCTGCTCTTCGCTAGCTCGACCAAAGCAAGAGACTACAAGAAGAACAAAAGTATAAAGGGTCAGATCGACAGTTTGTAAATGGATGTGTGAACAGAAGGGAAAGCGAAAAGTATGGGAAAGCTAAAGGGTTACCTCAGAATGAACCATGCCCGACCTAGCACTGAACTCCTCAGCACGCAGGCCCTTCTCAACATATTTGGCCACTAGGTCTCGGTTAGCAGCTTGCCTCACCACCACCTGCTCATACTTCAGCTCCGGATATTCCAGACTAGAGCTATCAATGCCCGTGGGAGGGGGAACATCGCTCAGCTTGTCCACTCGAGCTCATACAAACCCGGCTTAAGAAACTTGGGAGGTTTTGGGTGGAAGAACTTTTGCAATTGAGCTCGATGCTCGAAGAGAATCATCCCCCTCCGGTCCTAGGTTGAACCGCGATCTCTTCCTTTTACTGACAAGAGAGCGGTCATCTTCATCTTCATCTCCTTCGTCTTCAAGGTTGACAATATTTGGATTGGTATTATCTTTGGGGGCCTCCCTTATGGGCTCAAGTACTTGCTCGGATCCATAGTTAAGTTCGGTTGAGATACCAGCCCCCTCCTCAATCCTGCAGTATTATTCTCTGGGGCGTCACCAAAAGTTTTCTCCGGCTCAACTGCTCGGCCTCTTCCTCAGTGGGGATCATCTTCTCAGTATCCTGGGGTACCGGGTGCAACAGCTTATGTCTCTCCTCAGCTTCTTTCTGCCTGCTAGCCCGGGCATTAGCAGTGCCATGGGCCTTCTTGCTTTTCTTCACATTTACGTTCATAACCCGCACCTTGTTGGTCTCCTGCTCCGGGGTAAGAACTGCACAGATAAGAAGAACTGTTAGCTCGAGATGATCGATACAAAAATCAACGAGTAAAAAATGTGCGAGCAAAGTATGAAATACGCAAGTAAGAATTGACGAGCTAAGTGAAAGGGCAAGTAAATACTTACCACCAAAATGTTCTTTGTTCATTTTGCAAAAATCTTTAGTCTTTTTACAGTCATGGCATTGACTCTCAAACCTAAATCTATCTCTCTCATGAATGACCCAATCGGGGTACCTCAAGCTCCTAACAATTGGAATCAAGGGAGCCACTTTACCACTACCCAGCATCATACCAGCCTGGATATAATTATTCTTTGTGGTTCCTAAGATCTCTCAGCTAATAGGACCCCTATGAGCTACCTCTACCAATTTTTTTGTACAAACCCTTACTCCAGTCCGGCAGCCAATAATCATGTTCTTTAATCACCTCAGAAGAATCAGGCAAGGGAAATTCCCAACCTCTCCTGCTCTCAACTACAATCACATGGGTGTTCCATCCCACTACTTTGCCAGGAAGGTTGATGAATAGCTTGGGGGCATGAGGTTTTGAAGGGGTGCTAATCCCCAAGGTCGACTTATCTACTGAAACTTTGAAAAACATCCTAAAGACATGGACACAAGGCTCGAAACCTAGAAACCTGCATATCATTGTAAAGCATACAACCACTCTACAAGTGTTAGCTCCCAACTGCAGGGGAAGAGCATCCATACACTCTAAAAATTCATTGATAAATGGGTCCTAGGGGAGCCTTATCCCGGCCTCAAATTGACCATAGATGAAGGCCACCCTAGTTGGATCTGTGGCATAGGTCGACCCAAACTTGGTCACGAATTCTTTCTTCGGATAATGGGTTAGTCGGAACTCATCCTTGTTTATCTCGCAGAAACCATAAAGAATGTTTATTCGGGAATCAGAGCCATTTTTCCCCAAAGAATCGGCTTGGGGCCACATAACCCCTTTTGTTCCTCCCTTGTGCAACTGATGAGTCAAAAGCATCCACAATCCTGGGGCTCGACGAGGTAGATGCGTTAGCCTGCACTTGATCTCCCATATCTACAGAGGAAGAAATAGGGGAATCAGTCCTACTTACAGACTCAAGCGACCTACTTAGGGGAGACCTAGATTCCCATGAAAATCCTTTTCTGTTTCTAGGGAAGGAAGGGTTATTAGGTCCCCTAATGTAGAACAGAACTAAATGGTCGAGCAGCTCATGGAAAGATGGAAGGAAACAACTCTTTGATCGTCTACCTCTAAATCTCCCAGGTTTTCTCCTACAGGAAGGTCTAGCTCACTAAAGCTTAAACCCCACCTGATCAAGATAGAAACGCACTCTTCCTTGGTCATCTCCTTCCATACCCCGCTTATATGCTTGTATACCCTATGGTTAACGGTACAATACCATACCAAACCCCTGGTTCGTAACTAAAGGTCCTAGACATGGCAAAATCTACAAAAACCCCGAATTTAAACCTAAGTTACAAGAAATCAGAAGGGTACCTTAATTGATTCGTTGAAGACGAGTTTTGTAGAAGAAACGAAGAATGATTACGCCAGAAATCAAACTTTTGCCTTGCTCTTGATCTTGATGTTTGATTGATATTTGGGGGTCTGTAAAATTGGAAGAGAAAAAGGTTTTTCCTTTTATACCTTGCCCCAATCCTTTCCTGAATAGGAAACACCTTTGGGGGCATAACGGATATTTCCCCATTATTGGAAACGGCAGTTCCTAATGCAGTTGTCTAATCATTCGTACATTAAATACGTGTTTGACGGTGCATTCAACACCTGTCCATTGGCGAGCTACTCCTACAGTCAACCTTTCATCAGCGAGCTACTAGAACCTTCAAGCAAAGAAATTTTTATAACTTCCTGGTCGACAAAGTCAAATCAGAAAGTTAGGGGCCACTGAATGGAATAAAAGTGACTGGCTAGGCCCAACGAACGAAACCCCACTATTCAAACATTATTGCCACCACATCCTTAGTGGGTCGACCCAATTATTACAAGGCCCAACAGCAAAGATCAGTCAACCTAGCTCATTTTCCGACCTCCTTGATCCCGACCTAGTTTTGTCCGACATATGATCCGTATCTTATACGAGCATCATCCGGCTATATCAATCAGTCAGGTCGACCTAGACCCATGCAGGCAACCTCGACCTACCAGGTGTACATCGACCTACAGAGTCATAACGAACCTACAACTCTTTCCATAAAAGAATTCCTACAAATCAAGAATTATTTACGTACGTCAACTCTTACACGTTCTGATCCACGATTCTATGGATTTATACAATCCTACTCCAATTATAACTCATATCAAAGCCTACAAATACTTCACAACATCAATAGTTTAAAGGTAATTGCTACTTGTTATTTTGAATGCACCTTGTTCATTATAATTTATACGCTAATACACCATACTTACTCTCACGCCCGAGGGTCTAAGACGGAGACCATTCTGGCTAGTCGTTGGTTCTTTGTTTCAGGTCAAAAGCTAGGAGATCAGTCCTGATTGCTGTACGTAGGCTGATTCAACACGTTTCTTGCAGAATCACATTCCTTAACAGCGATTTTGTTGTTCGAAAATGAATCTGAAATTCAAACTTTGAATCGTTGACGAACCTTTGATCTTCTTCTTGTTCTTCCTTGTGATGTATTGATCTTCAAGCTTTAGGTGATAACGGAATCACCCTCTATCGGTAATTCACACGCGAACGAACCAAGATCTTAAATTTTGTAAGATTGCTAGATGATCACGATTTTTGAATCATTATTCAACAATCAATGGCTGTTTATGGAATTGATTTGGGGTATATTGATCTATGATTCGTAATCAAGATCAATGATTTAGTGTTTCAAAAAACCCTAAAAAACGTGTGTCTTGGCTGAGGAGAAGGGGGCTATTTATACTTTATAAATATCCCTAATCTTTAGGGAGAAGGGCCCTAATCCAAAGCCAAAACGGGTCTGCTGATGCCGCTATGCACGGTCGTGCACTTAAGTATGCACGGCCGCTCCAGCCCTTTTGCACGGGCGTACAGATTACAATGCATGACCGTGCAACCCATTTGCACGGGCGTGTCCTTTAATCTGCACGGTTGTGCAACATCCCCATATTCCAATTTCCAGATTTGAGCCATTGTTCAATCCGTTCTTTGTGTGTGACTCTTTAGGAATTATATTTATGTTGGTAGTGAGTCGAAACATCGATCCTCAAAAGACATAAGTGGTTTCTAGCAAGCCATTATGTCCACCCAATTAATATAACATCAAAGCTTGATTCCTTGATAGATCATTGTCACAATCCCATTGTCACACGATGTCATATTGAACATAAGTCATAGTCCACGTCAACTTATATTGTTCAATGCTTTCTCGATTCTGAATATGTTGATAATCCAAGTGCATTTGATCTCTATCAAATCTCTTGAGTTTGGCCACACATTTTATCAACACTATTCATCGAGGGGCCCAAGCAGACATCTCTCTTAACGAGGGACAAATCCTATCTTGACTTATCCTTCTTTCCTACAAGAATCCAATCGTGCCAACATAGCCCTTATTGCTATCCTATTAAATATAGTGTTAGACTACATCAAACACAATGTTCATCAAGTGGAAGACGATGATAATCTCATGTACTAAGGATTCCAATGACACGACTATCAGAAGATTTAATCATGACATATATGACCATAGACAATGTCATAAATCTCATAGATGGGTCGGTCCAGTAACTTGTTCTTTAACAAGTACCCATAAGTGTAATGTGCATTCCCATGCATATAATCATCTCTATGATTATCCATTACCAACTTATACTAGTTATTCACAATAACTAGGGACATAGAATATTATAACAAACATGTAAATTATATAATACTCAAGATACACATTCTCTATAATTATAAATGGTAAAGACAATTACATAACGGTATTAGTTATGAGTCAAAATAACTATACGCCTAGGGATTTACACCAACAGGTCCTTGCCCCAGTTGTTACAATGGATGTAGGCATGGCGGAAGTTAGATTACTCATCTTGATTGAGACCTAAAAAACTAAAGTTCTCATAGATGGCGCCAAATTATTTTGGACAAATTTCAACGATATGAATTTGTACTTATTGAAGTTTGGTACAAATGGAATATGATCACACAGTCAAGATGAACGCGATTATGTAACGAGGAAAGCCCTTGAAGAAACATTCTCCGGCACAAAACCTCGGGAGGTTTTAGGAAAAACCTACCTCAACCAAATTTGTTTATTATTTGATGTTTTTTAATACAAAGTGCAGAGTAATGCTGTGTATGAATGTTAGCTAGGAGTGCGTGTGTCTACAGGTGTTGTCTTTTTTAATATATAATAAGATCCAAATAACGTAACAAAAGAAATAAATGTCCACCCTGATCTTTCGCCCATAATCATGCTTTTGCTGTTGATCACGGCCGTTACAAAGCGTACGAATTGAAGGAGTCTTTATGCAAATATAATTTGAGTAAAGTCAACGCCTGCTCAAGCCTTTAATGCATAATCTTATTCCTGAAAAATAAGGAGAACAGACAAACAGTTTTGCAAGGTGTTAGTTCAAGACGTAAACCCAAGATGTTACCTCAAGATGTACTGTCAAGACGTAAGAACATGCTGAGTTGGATTTTTAACCCCAAACAGACATGTAAACAATTAACAATCAATTTATAATTTATGAATAACATTTAGTAACTATCCTAATTTTAAACTGCAATCACGATGACAATACGTGAGACAACATCAATGCAAAGTCCAAATATGGGCAGCCCATTTTTGAGCCCGAGCCAATTTGGTCACTGCCCACTCTAATTCTCGACTTGATCCATCTCGCCTCTTAATTCAGCTTGCCCAGGATCTCGATTATTCTGTAGAATCAGGCCATATGGACCTCAAAGTCAGCCTTGAGCGGGGTCTAGGGGACTCTTTTAAAAACAGGAATAGAATGCATCATGAAGGTGCGTGCTACTAACTAGAAACAAACAAATAAACACGCTCTTTTCCCTTACTATTATTATTCAACAGAATAACACATTCATTACATGACCTTGCCATTGATTCCCATTACAATAAACAACATGGTGTAAACAATTTCAGATACAAGCCAATTAATACATTCCAAGGCTTAGAGAGAAAATGACCCTCCTTCTTGATTCATAGCTACATATAGTAATAATTAAACAAATACGTAGGGATGTTTTATTGATACGTTGGCCTGGACGATTGATTCATGAGATCAGAACACTATGTAAAACAACGGTCTCGACAGTTAGACCCGGTCCAAACCCGAATAGGACACCCCAATCCAAACCTTCTCCAGTGGTGGTCTGTCCCTCCTGAATAGATTTCTTTCTCATTTCATCCAATATGAACAACACGCATGCGCTTGACATGTTCCCATACTCACTCAACACCTGTCGTGTCGCCTTCAGCTTCTCCTCTTTAAGTCCTAGCTTCAGCTCCACCTGGTCAAGTATTGCCGGACCACCCGGGTGTGCTATCCAGAACAATGAGTTCCAGTCACTTATCCCAAGCGGACTGAATGCTTCATTCAGAGCCTTCCCAATGTTCTTCGATATCAGTCCGGGCACGTCCTTTAGAAGATGGAATGTCAGCCCCACTTCTCTTAGATGTCCGTCTATAGCTCCGTCCGAGTCCGGCAGAATTGTTTGGGCGGCTGACACCATCTGGAACAACGGCCGCTCCACTGACGTGTCAGGATCGGCACCCACAATGATGGCTGCCGCTCCATCACCAAACAAGGCCTGCCCCACCATGGAGTCCAAGTGGGAATCCGAGGGCCCACGGAAAGTGACTGCCGTGATCTCAGAGCAGACAACAAGGACGCGAGCGCCCCTGTTGTTCTCAGCCAGGTCCTTAGCCAGACGAAGGACAGTGCCCCCAGCAAAACAACCCTGCTGGTACATCATGAGGCGCTTGACAGAGGGGCGGAGGCCTAGGAGCTTGGTGAGCTGGTAGTCAGCGCCAGGCATGTCAACACCAGAGGTGGTACAAAAGACAAGATGGGTGATGTTAGATTTAGGAAGCCCCCATTCTTTGATAGCCTTGGAAGCAGCTTCCTTGCCCAGCTTAGGAACTTCAACAACGACCATGTCTTGACGGGCGTCTAGAGAAGGGGCCATGTATTCACACATGTTTGGATTTTCTTTAAGTATGTCTTCGGTAAGGTGCATGTACCGTTTCCTAATCATTGATTTATCACCTGCATTCATTCATTCATTCATTCATTCATTCATTCATTAAAACATGACATGCAGAAGGGGAATGAAATGAAAATAAAGCAACAGGTAGTACATACACATGCGCTTGAATTTTTCTTTGAGATCAGTCATGTGGTCGCTGTTGGTGATGCGGAAGTAGTAGTCGGGATAATCGGCTTGGTAGACGCAGTTGGAAGGGGTGGCGGTGCCGATGGCAAGAATGGTAGCAGGACCATCTGCACGTTGGGCATTGCGTATTTCCTGAATGCTTGCTCCAGCCATTTGGGAGTGATATGGTTGGAGTGAGTACGAATGATAGAGAAATGGGTTATATATATATATATATATATATATATATATATATATATAGAGAGAGAGAGAGAGAGAGAGAGAAACTATTAACATGGGACTGCTTGAGGGTGAGGAAGCGGAGCGGGGCGGGGGTTAGGTTGGACAGACGGGCAGCTGAGGACCACGTGGAGAGGGAGTTAGGCTCTCCAAGCAAGGGTTCTTATTTTGCCACATCCCAATCCCTCTTCCTCCTAACTACGCTACATCTACATGGAAGTAATTGTAGGGTAGGGACAAGCGGAGGACTATACTGCATTTTTTCCTCTCCATTTATTTAAATCTTGATACTTTAATAGCATAAATTTTAGATTGTCAAATTTTTATTTATTCCTTATTAAATCAGACTAATTAATTAGTGCTTTGGCATATATAATAAATTAACATATTACGAGTACTCTTATTGGAATATCGTATGTATTCTATTTTTCCTTTTCTGATGGCACATCACCGACAACGTTATTATAGTACGAGGCCATTGAAATATCCTATGTATTCTATTTTTCCATTTCTAAGGGCACATCACCGTCAACGTCATTATACTACGAGATCAACGTTCACCTACATTTATTGGCATTAAACAAAACATGTACTCCCTCCCTCCGTACCAACAAAAAAATCACAAATTTTCATTTTGGGCTTCTCATTTATAAAGGCACACTTTCAAAATAAAAACTTTTTAATACTTCTTTATTCGTAAAACTCAGTTGTCATATTCACACAATAACTATCCACACTACAAGAAATATGTCTTTTAGAGACACTTTGCTTGGGATAGAAATTAACAATAGTCTCTGTTTATAAAAATTTGAGGCAAGCGATTTACATAACGCTTCTCTCTTTTGAGACAACAATTCTCTAATAGTCCCTAATTTGGGACAGTATTTTCTAATGGTTCCTGTTTTAACATGTAATATTTATGTCAGGGACGGTAATTGCCGTCTCTAAAATATTTGTGACACCCACTTATTGAGACCCCTATTTGTCCCTGTTTTATCCTAATTAGAACAGGGACGGTACTAGATCCTATTTTAGGCAACTTAATGAGACCATTTCCCGTCTCAATAAATATGATTTTTAGTAGTGCCACTAAATATTCACTACCACATTTTCTCCCTCCCACCTTACTTTTCATTCTCACAACATTTACTACACTAGAGACACCCTCCTTAATTCTTGTGTAAGAACAAATTTGTGCATTTTTTTTGTGGTACGAATATATATAGTTATAAAGTTGTATAAACTGCATGAAAATAACATATTTCATAATAGGCAAGATAACATTAACTTTTCACGCGGCGGGTGGTTTGGTTTATATAGTGATGACATGTGATGAATATGAATCCCTAAGATCACGTATATAATGTTGGCGTAACTGTATGCGATAATGTAGGAGGCAGTTAGAAATGGCGACGTGGATAGACGCACATGCTGCTTGGTCGGGGTCGCATGAATAGTCGTGGTCGACCTGAATTCGTGCATTGGTTAAGCAGAGATAGCACAAAGAGTGGATCGTATGTCGGACGAAGATAGGTCGGGACCAAGAAATGTTGGACAATTAGATAGGTCGACTGATCTCCATTGATGTGTCGGTAAAATTGGGGTTGCTTGATAGGCCTACTTTGTTTGACAAAACTTTGGGCTAACTTTGACATGGGGCCAACCCGTTGGGCTTGGCCCATCACTTTAATTTCGTTTATTGGCCCCCAACTTTCTGGGTCGACTAGTCAAGTATGAAGTTATAGAAAAAAATTATGATGACTTACTTGAGACGACGGTTGAAGGCCGACTTGGTCACTGTAAGTCGTTCTAGATGATTGACTTTTGACGGTTGAATAAGATGCCCTTAATGCGTCATAATATCTGCCATAATGGTACGAATTCTGGCGATTGGACGTCTGCATAGGGAAACGACGTTTGCCTTAAATTCGGCCCACATTTTGACAGTTGAACGGTTTTGTCCCCCATGCCTTTCCAATTCAGGTAAAGAGAAGAAAGTATAAAATGAGAATTTCAATTCCTTCTCAAACTTTACCATCTTCAAATTCTCAAGAACCCAATGAGAACAAAGGCGAGGAAATCATCTCTGGTGTTTAGCAAGCTTCTCCCTTGTACTACAGTTGCGTTCCACCTCTCCGAAATCACAAAGGTATCCTTCAATTTCGCTGTTCTAGGTATAATTTTGAAGTTCCTTTTTTTCCACCATGGCTAGTACCTTTTGCTTCGAGTTAGGGGTTCGATATAGTTACAACTGTGTGAATGTTAGAATTTACATAACACTTGAGGATCCATGGAAGGATTTGGCTTTAAAGGAGTGTATCACCATCCTAGATAGGTGGAGTTTGTTTTATGGTTAAATATGTTTCCAAACAGGTGAGGGTATGGGAGATTTGAAGGTGAACGATCTACGGATTGTCCATTTACGCCTATTTAATAAGTTTATTGACCACCGAATCATCTTCTATATCAAGTCCAATAAACCACCTTTTCCTCATGATAGATTAGCTTTCCCAGGGGAATCTAGGTCATCCTTATATATCTCAGAATTTTCATCTACTAGGTCTGATTCTCTGTTTCTGTGTCTTCTGTAAAAATGGTGGCCAACGACAAACAATCTGCGGGTTCTACATCGTCGAACTCCTCCTCTGGCAACATCGTGGATAAGTTTTACTCGAAGCTGGTCCCACGTCTAAATGAGAGGGGGTTATGTGGCCCCCAAGCCCGCTATTGGCAAGAAGAATGCTGAGTCTCGCATTCGAATCCTCCTTGATCACTTTGAGGTGCCTCGTGCAGACTTCCAGCTAACCAACTTCACTGAAAGGCAAAGGAAAGTTCAATCTTGGTCGCATTAGACCCTCAATATGACCTAATTGGACCTCTATTATGGCCAGTTTGAGGCAATCTTGAAACTTTCGTTAGACCCCTTCATATGCAAGTTCCTTGAGTGTATGGCCGCGATCCCTATGCAGCTCAGAGCTAATACGGTCAGAGTGTTGGTGGTTTTTGCCATGATCATCAGGTTCGTAAGGTACGAGCCCTGTATGTACTTTTTTAGGAATTTTTAAGGTAGTTATGAATGAAAAAAACCTGGGGAATTAGCACCCCGGCCAAAGCCCCTAAACTATTCATCAATTTTCCCGACAAAGTGTCAGGGTGGAATAGCCAACTGATCTTGGTGGAGAGTAGAAATGGATGAGAGTTGTTTCGCCCTAAAAATTTCACTCAGCATGATCTACCTCCTGATCATCCACTTTGAGGTAACATCTTGATTTACGTCTTGAACTAACGCCTTGAATCGTCTATTGTGTATTTCTCTACTTTTCAGAGAATAAGTTACGATTCGAAGCGGGATAACCTTATCTTTGAAGACCTTGTCAACAAAGGGTTTAACTTCATAAACGGCCATTGTTTGGGTAGAAAAATCAGCATCATGACATTCCATCCTGACATTACATCTTGAGCGTACAACCTGAGCGTGCAACTTGAGCGTACAACCTGACCGTACTCCCTGAGCGTACAACCCGACGTTTCACCTTGAGCATACGACTTGATAGTACAAACCTGAGTTCACATCCTGCAGGGCTATTATTTTGAGCCTATTTCCTAGAAACCGATATTAAAATATGGAGCAAGAAAAGGGGCAGTTATGGACCAAGTCAACCATCATTATCTACATTTACTTCCTAGCCACAAATGAAGGAGGAAGATGAGGAACCGTTATGACAAACATGAGACCAAGTCAAAGATCATTTATGTTACTTTATCTAGTATTTAAACTAGAATAGCAACACATATGTAATCACTTGCACCAACAATACACAACACACACTACACCAAGAACACACACTCAGAACACTCACATTTTCGTAATACTCTCTGTACTCAAACTCACACTCCGATCATCATAGTAATAAAATTCCATTGTTCCGAGGTTTATGCCCGCGAACAAGTTGTTCAATGGCTTTCCTTATTAATTCCTTTGTCTCTTTATCTTGAATTTACATAGTCAAATTCAATGGTGCCCTATTCTCATCCTCGAGGTCAAAGTGCTTAAATTTGGCCGAAACAGTTTGGCGTCGTCTGTGGGAACCCATGGTTTTTTGATTGGCAAAAGAATTCAAGATTTTAACATTTCCAACCCCAAATGATTTTTCGCAGAAACCTCCATCCAACCAACAATGGCCGACACCTTTCTCCAACCCACATCTTCTCCAACTCCGCTACACTCCTCTCAGTTTTTCTCTCTCTGAATCTTTCTTCTTTCCCTCTCTAACCCAATTGGCTTTTAGAGTGTTCAAAACTCTTCTCGTAATCTTTCTCTTTCTCACTGATCACTCTCTCCTTCACCAAATGGGCGGTGACGGCGACGGCAAGGTCTTTACTTTAGCCCAGGTCTCCGATCACAACTCTCCTAAGGACTACTGGTTCACCATCGGCGACAAGATTAACGAAAATGGCAGCCATGCTGCATGGAATCAGAACAGTATCAGCATCGAAAGCACGACTTTCGCGATTTCCATCTCCAGATCGAGCTTCTAAATTCAATGTTTCCTCTCTCTCTCTCTCTCTCTCTCTCTCTCTCTCTGTCTCTCTCTCTTTCTCTCTCTCTCTCTCTCTATCTCCCATTTTCTCTATTTTCTCCACCCAGTTCTATTAAAAAAAAACTTACAAAATCCTCAAATTCTTTGTAATTACACCCACTCTCAAACAATAAAATCACCTTTTCTCCATCCCCATCTTCACAGGGCTAACTTTCATGTAGTTTTTATTGCCTAACTCTCCATAAGTCCTAAGATTTTTCATTTCTTGGGTACCCTTTCGATTTCCCATTATGCTGTCTAGATCCAGTTTCAATCCGTTAAACCTTGACGATTATTCAAGTTTTGATAATCCGACCAGAATTTCCAGATTGTTGAGCATACCAGGGATTTTATCAGAGTTTGAAGACTCCTCCTTTAATGGCGGAGCCCCTCAATCTCCGTCGGTTACTCAAGAACGGAGAGTTATCATCTCCAACCAGTTGCCGTTAAAAACCCGGCGTGACCTGGATACCAATAAATGGGTCTTTGATTTGGACCAAGATGCCTTGGTTTCACAACTGAAAGATGGGTTTTAACCCAATAATTAAATTGTTTATATCAGATCTTTGGGCGTGGATATTAACCCGGCTGACCAAAAAAGATATGGCTCAATTGTTGCTAGATAAGTATAGGCTTTGACACAGCAGTGGACACCTGCCAAGGATGAGATGGGGTGGTTCAGCAACCTGATGAATTATTAAAAGACTACTTAAGCAGGTTCAACAAAAGAAGTTGTTGACATCCCCAACATGGACATGTCTGAAGCTTTCAGGATAGTACTCAATAGGGATTTCCCTTACTATATTGGTAATGACTCCTTGCAATAAACTGGGAGGAAGTCGAAATGGGGGCAATAAAGTTCATCAGGTTGGAATTGGACAAGTTGATGCAGAAACAGGAACGGGGGCTTATAGATTATCAACCTTAGATGGCACAAGTCTTATAAGAAGATAAAATGTAATCCACCTCAAGCTGTACTTCATGAAAGTTGTAGCTTATCTATTCAATTCTGAGAATCAGGTATAATTTCCTACACTCTATTTCAATTATGTTACTTCAATTTTATTTATATTTCCTAGACTCTTAGTGACTTAGGCATCGAAGGGGTGTTAGCTAAAGCTGAACACCCACCCCTAATATGTTTCCATCTGCAAGGACACTTAAGGTTTATATTCAAGATGACAGTTCAAGTTGCAAAATAACCCAGGAAGACATAGTGATCTTTCAGCTTGCAAAAAAGTCAAGGTTACTAAAGCAGTATGCAGTCAGTCTTCAAGTTGCCACAATCTGAGTCAGATTTGCACCAAAAAAAGTCCAAAGTTACGATTAAGATATAAAGGTGTACACCTTCCCAAGGTTTGAGGATTTTGCATCCCTCTCAAATTACTAAAGGTTATTACACCTTCGCCCGGGACGCACGTTTTTCATATTTTTGGCTAAGGTGTAGGTGGGCCAATGTGTCAAGTACATGTTGATTACCTGCTTGCCCTTAGTTAAGATTATGGACCTAAGATCGAATCATGGGTAGTGACATTGACATGTTACCAAACGAATACAAGAATAAAAAATCAAGCATCTTTTCATTTCATCCCAAAATCGTAGCTCCAACTTGCTAAACATTTCCAAAAAATTTCTAACAACAAACATGATACGCTTAAAAATTCAACTATTCATTATAACCAGAATACCCAAAACATGTCCAAACAGACATATCAAAACCCCAAATTGCATCCTAAATTATTAATTAGAGGACGTTCCCTCTATTGAAATACTTAATTAAAACATAAAAACTAATTGTTTTTACTGACTCCTACATGCAGGAATACAAACTAACTGTGCTCGCCGACTTCCTTTGTGGTAAATAACAGTCAGATTCAAGTTATTGGTTGAGTAGAAGGAGTTTTTGACGGTTCAAGAATCCCATTATGACTCTGCAGCTTCCATTCAACCGTTGCAAACCTATTACGTCAATATCTCCTAAGAAGATACGAGGGCATACTTGGCAAAATAATAAAACTTTCCATATTCAACATGGAAAGCCTCAATATTTTGGGGGCAATTGTTTCGCCCTAAAAATTTCACTCAGCATGATCTACCTCTTGTTCATCCACTTTGAGGTAACATCTTGATTTTCGTCTAGAACTAACGCCTTGAATCGTCTATTGTGTATTTCTCTACTTTTCAGAGAATAAGTTACGATTCAAAATGGGATAACCTTATCTTTGAAGACCTTGTCAACAAAGGGTTTAACTTCATAAACGGCCATTGTTTGGGGTAGAAAAATCAGCATCATGACATTCCACATCTTGAGCGTACAACCTGAGTGTGCAACTTGACGTTTCACCTTGAGCATACGACTTGATAGTACAAACCTGAGTTCACATCCTGCAGGGCTGTTATTTTGAGCCTATTTCCTAGGAACCGATATTAAAATAGGGAGCAAGAAAAGGGGCAGTTATGGACCAAGTCAACCATCCACTACAAGGAAAATCGATTTTAGCTACGGAAAATTTCGTAGCTAAAATGAAGATTCCGTAGCTAAATCGTGTTTAGCTAGGAATTTGTTCCGTAGCTATTCCGTGGATGCAGGTTTGTCGGTAAATTGGGCGTCGCTATTTTGTAGCTATTTTAGAGACGGATATGTCCGTCTCTAATTTAGAGACAGATATGGCTGTCTCTAAATTAGAGAAAGATATGTCCGTCTCTAAATTAGAGACAGATATGTCCGTGTCTAAATTAGCTACAGATATGAACGTCTACGGATTAGCGAAAGATTTTCCGTCTCTATTTAAATTCTCGTTTTATTTTCGAACCATTTTAGCGACGGATATTTCCGTCGCTAAATTGATAATTTTTTTAAATATATATATATATATATATATATATATATATATATATATATATATATATATATATATATATATATATATATATATATTTAAAAATATATATTAATATATTTTAAATATATATATATATATATATATTTAAAATATATTAATATATATTTTTAAATATATATTAAATCAATCCCTTAACTTTTCTTATTCTCATATCAGTCCCTTAATTTTTATTAATTTCAAATCAGTCCTTGATACTTCATAGTTACACTTTGCACCCCTAAACTTCTTTTATACTCAAATCGGTCCTCACAAACTTCCACCACCGGCAACCATTCACCGCCGTCTAACCACCGGCAACCATTCACCACCGTCTAACCACCAAAGAACCACCGCAATCCACCAAAGAACTTCAAAAACTCAGATATAGTATTGATTTAGAATGAATTAAAGGACAGATCTCAGACCATTTATTCAATCCCTCGACTTCTTCATCCATTACCTGACCTCCAAACACCACCTTACTGATCCCATCCGACGTCTGTCAAATTCCACCCAAAAAACAATCAAATCATGTAAAAAATCGTAAATATCACCATATTTCAAAAAACAAAAAGATATATGAACAGACCTCAGATGAGAACGGGGAGCAGAGCGGGCCGAACCGTTGGCAGGTGAATCGGTAGGAGGAACTTTCGACCAAGTGAGCAGATCTGCGGTGGATGTGTGAGGCTTCCTTACCGGAGTAGCTCTCTCCATTTTACCTTTTTCCGGTTGAATCAAAACGAAGACAGTCGAAAATGTTGCTCGAAATGGCACAGATCAGTGATTGAAATGAGACGGTGGTGGCTGTGGTGGCGCCGGAGGAGGCTGAAGGGACGGTGAGGGAGCTGAGGGAAATGAGAGAGAGAGAGAAAACGGTGGTGGCGCAGGCGTTGTGTAAATTGAAACTGAAGAGACACTACTAGAATCAGGGGCATTACCGACGGACTTTTACCGACGGACGAAGTTCGTCGGTAATACAGACGGAAAATTTTCATTTACCGACGGAAATTTATTTTAATTTACCGGGAATTAAATTTTTTAAAATTTCGTTTTGTCCGTCGGTAATTGAGTAAGTTTCGTCGGTATATCCGTCGGTAAAACCGGCGGACATAGTCCGTCGGTATTACCGTCGGACTCTGTCCGTCGGTAAAAAATCCATATATATATAGCGTGCCTTCCCCATTTTTAATTACGTCTCATTTTTATTACACTCCTCCGTTCCATCCTCAGTGTTCGCGAACCCTAACGTCGCCAACGCCAAGCCGTCGCCGCCGAGCCTTGCCGTCGTCGGTAAGTCTTCTTTCTCTCTCTCAATCGCTTTCTCTCTCTCACTCGATTTCTCTCTCTCTCTCTCTCAGTAATTCGCCAAGAAGAACACGCCGTCGCCGCCGTTGCCGTCCATCGCCGTTGCCGTCGCCGGTACGTTATCTCTCTCTCTCGCTTTCTCTCTCTCAATCGTTCTCTCTCTCACTCGATTTCTCTCTCTCTCTCATCGGTTAAACCGTTAATTTTCAAAACAATATTACCTTTTTTTCTCCTTCAACCTTGACTGTATGTGTGTTTGACGCGTATATAGTGTGTTGTGATTTCATTGAAACAAATGTAATGGATCAAAATAATTTATATAGGATATTTTGTCCCTTTTTATTTTATTTTTTCAAGTTAATCAATTTGGTTAATCGAATTTGTATCTCGGATGTTCCAAATTTAGTTAATTGCTTATTAACTTTGTGATTCCTAGTTAATGATAATTGCAATATTTTCAATGTGAGAAAAAAGGTGTTTTGTTATATTGTACAATAGCCTTTTAGATTATATGTTCAGTGCGTATAAACTAGAATTTGTGATTGCATCTATATTGCTTAATAGAGACCGACTAAGAAGTGATTTATATGGTTTAATTTTTGTAAAAAAATATAAAATGATATCTTGTTAAATTTTGTAAGAACCCTAATTTTTTTTTGATTCTAATGTTCATGATTATTGATTGGTATTTGTGTGAATTTTCAAATATTTGAATGTTTGATGCTTGATTGGTCCTCCGATTTAGGTTGTTTGCATTTTCTAACTAGTTTATCAAGCTGGGTTTTGGAAGTGGCTCTTCATTATACCTAATTGGTTGTTAATTAGGCTTTAAATAGATTGAGGTACACCTCTATTTAAAATATAAATAAGATGAGAGCCTTTTTCACCCACAGCTATCAAAATTCGTCTTCTTTGACCAAGGAAGACAGAGCAAACAAGTTCATTGCCGTTTGAGTCAAGGATTTTCTGTTTAATAAGAGTTTTACAAATGAAACCGTAAAACTCTTATTAAACAAAATCCTTGACTCAAACGGCAATGAACTTGTTTGCTCTGTCTTTCTTGGTCTAAGATGAGATTGGGTTTTGATAGTTGTGGATGAGAACGACTCTTATCTTGTTTATAAATGTTAATTTAATTCATCATTGTAAAATTTCAAATTTTACAATAAAGAATTAATATTTCAAATTATTCACAATATTAATAATTTAAAAAATATGATAGATATGTGTGTTAATTCATTATTGTAAAATTATGCATTTTACGGTAATGAATAAAAATTAATGTTACGACGTGACGTTGTGACGGTTGAAACACAAAAGCTTAGAAACCCGTTTAAGAATCTTTAACTTATCATGTTGAGGTCAACATGTAGTCATTGATTCTTAAATTGTCCATGTGGACAGTCTTGAAATGCACGATTATATGTTTTGTAAATATCATCATTGTCTATTAAAATTGCTTGAATAGTCGATAGTTGAGATATTTCGGTTGCATTAATCCTATTGTTCTCTCGAGTGTATACTAGACATATATGGTTGATTACACCGCCGATTATAATCGATAGTGTTTGATTGACCTAGTCTACGTCGTGCACTTGGAGACCAAGGGGTTATGCTGCCGAAATTTCTTGATTTTCGATTATAAAGCAAGTAGACAAGGTGATATTTGCAATTCATATGTGTATTTCGGGATGGGATAGAAGCCAACCCAATTCTAAACCTAATGGACATGAATTGTCCTTTCATCATAGGGAATGATATACTTTACAACAAAGAATTAAATATTAATATTTAAAATTATTCAAAATATTATGATAGATGTGTGTGTTAATTCATTATTGTAAAATTATGCATTTTACGGTAATGAATAAAAATTAATGTTACGACGTGACGTTGTGACGGTTGAAACACAAAAGCTTAGAAACCCGTTTAAGAATCTTTAACTTATCATGTTGAGGTCAACATGTAGTCATCGATTCTTAAATTGTCTGTGTGGACAGTCTTGAAATGCACGATTATATGATTTGTAAATATCATCATTGTCTATTAAAATTGCTTGAATAGTCGATAGTTGAGATATTTCGGTTGCATTAATCCTATTGTTCTCTGAGTGTATACTAGACATATATGGTTGATTACACACCGTCGATTCTAATCGATAGTGTTTGATTGACCTAGTCTACGTCGTGCACTTGGAGACCATGGGGTTATCTTTGCCCGAAATTTCTTGATTTTCGATTATAAAGCAAGTAGACAAGGTGATATTTGCAATTCATACGTGTATTTCGGGATGGGATAGAAGCCAACCCAATTCTAAACCTAATGGACATGAATTGTCCTTTCATCATAGGGAATGATATACTTTACAACAAAGAATTAAATATTAATCTTCAAAATATTAATAATTAAAAAAATGTGATAGTTGTGTGCGATAAGCCAACCCCAATTCTAAACCTAAAGAAACATGTCTTGTTGCTTTTAAGTTTGTAATCCAAATTTAGGGAATTGTAATGCGTTAATTACATCTAAACCGTTAATACATTATGAAATGCAGGAGTTAATTATGTCCTGGAGAAGATCGTAGTTGGATGGATAATCGTAGTAATCCCGGTAGAAGGGTGTCGGACCTCAATTGCGTAGAAGGTTTAGAACATTTCGTTGAGTTTGCTAGAGCGCATCCCCAGTGCATGCGTGGTGATAAGATCAGGTGTCCTTGTAAAAAGTGTAAGAATAGAAAATATCTGAGTGTTGGATGGGTAAAGAAACATGTGTTAGAGGCAGGGTTTGTTGATGGTTACAAGGTATGGGTAGCGCACGGGAGCGTTATGTGGTTGAAACAAGTGTTCGCAATCATCCTAATGTATCAAGTGGTCCGCCAAGGGAACCCGAACATTTGATTGATGAAGAGGAGCCGTCTGTCGGTTTGGATGATATGGTTCGAAATGCGGCCGGCCCGTAGTTTGATTGGAACCCTAATCCAACAGAGGCACCAAATCCCGTTGCAAAGAAGTTTATGGATTTAATGGACTCTCGCAAATGAGAAAATTTATCCTGGTGCAAAGGCTACGGTGTTAGAGCAAGTGAGTGAGCTTCTAACTATCAAGGCCGATACAAATATGAGCCAAATATACTTACGATCGTATAATGTCATGGGGACATCGGATGCTACCTCGAAGAAAATAATATGGTTCACAATTTTTATGAGACGAAAAGTTGGTGGGGCAGATCGGTCTTGGGTATGTTAAAATTGATGCTTGCAAGAATCAACAGTGCATGCTTTTTTATAAAGAAAATGAGGGCCTCGATACATGTTCAATATGTGGACTTAGTAGGTATAAGCCACAACGCGTGGTAGTGCCAAGCACAAGAAAACGTGCCTCGGGCAGCTTACGTTATATGCCGCTAATTCCCGTGTTGCAACGAATTTACGCATTGAAAGAAAGCTCGAAGCCATGCGTTGGCACAAAGAGTGTCCTCGTGAAGAGGGTGTGATGACTCATCCTTCCGACGGTGAAGCATGGAAACATTTTGATGCCACTTACCCCGATTTTGCCGCGGATCCTAGAAACATAAGGAGTGGGGATATGTATGTATGGGTTTTCTCCATTTGGACCAGGGCAAAATCTTATTCATGTTGGCTCGTTATAGTCACAGTGTATAATCTTCCCCCGTGGTTATGTATGACTCGATCCTTATATGTATTTGAGTTTGTTCATTCCCGCCCTTCGAATCCAGTGCAAAAACATTGATGTGTATCTTCGACCTTTGATGGATGAACTCAAACAAACGTGGAATGATGGTGTCCGGACATGGGATGCTTTCAAGTTGCAAAATTTTAACATGAGGGCCGCAAATGATGTGTGGACAATTAATGACTTTCCCGCTTATGGTATGATGTCGGGATGGAGCACACATGGGAGATTGGCTGTCCGTATTGTATGGAAAATACGTATGCATTCGTACTTCGCATTACAAGAAGCAAGAGCTGTTGGTTTGATTGCCACGTACGGTTTCTTCCTAGTGACCATCCATTTCATAAACAGAGGAATGCTTTCACCAAAAATAGAGTTGAGCAACGGCCCCCTCCTCGTCCGAGTGGGGAGGATATTTTTGAGCAGTGTCCGAGGTGTCCGATGTCGGGTGGGGAAAGAAGTTTTCAAAGGATAGACCAGACGGATTTGGTAAAGACCATAACTGGATTAAAAAGAGTATATTTTGGGAGTTACCGTATTGGAAGACGAACTTGATAAGACATAACCTTGATGTCATGCATATTGAAAAAAATGTGTTTGACAATATTTTCAGTTTTTTCTTCTCCTGGTCGATTCCTTGGCAATAGAAAGTGCACGCGCATGCTAAGCAAAAAAGAATTAGATGCGGCTAAACTCTATATTCTCCTTAACGGTGCTGAGGTCGAGGACTACTTGAAGTAAGCATTCTTCATTTGTTACTAAGTAATGTTAATCCTAATAACTTTAATACGAACTAAGCAACTTTATGTTCTCCTTGAATGCAGTATGTTCGAAGAACAAAGCCGAGACATTTGCGCCCGAATTGATTTCAATAAGGACAGACAACGAATTTCCCTCCTGGTTTAATAATTATGTAAATGCCAATTCATTAATTCAATGTTTTTAATAGAATTTGAAGTATGAGTTTTTTACTATCTATGTGTTTTTATTTAGATTTTGAACAACCTTGGAGATGCAAAAGCTGGGAGATTACAAGCATTAGCACATGGTCCATCCTTAAGAGTGAATGTATATAAGGGATATTTTGTCAATGGCTATGTATTCCACACCGAAGAATATGGCCAAACGAAATCAACTTGGAATAGCGGGGTCAATCTCAAGGGAAATCTCGATTATTATGGCGTATTGAAAGAAGTTATTGAATTGGAGTACTTGCTTGGAAATTCTGTAGTTCTTTTCAATTGTGAGTGGCGGGACGCTGAGCGAGGCATTACAAAACATGGCACTTTTGATCTCGTTGACTTAAAGCATTCTTCTAGGCATAATGGTGATGATGTGTTCATTCTTGCATCTCAAGCACAACAGGTGTATATGACCCCCTACCCCCGTCGACGAAGAGAGTCTAGCGGATGGTGGGCCGTATGGAAAACCAAAGCAAGAAGCACTTTTGATATACCATTGCGTGCAAAAACGTCTACTTCAAATGTTGATTCATCATTAAATGATTGTTATCGTGAAGAGGAAATGCCTATACCTCCGATTATTGACTTGAATGATAATGTCGAGGAGGATGAAGCATTAATGGCCGAAAACACCCGTCCACTAGGGAGGAAGTCACTTTCAATGAAATCGATGATGACAATGTGGAGGATGAGGAAGGAGAAGAGTATATATCCGGGGTCCGATGATGAAGATGAGGAAGAAGACGACGACGAGGAAACTAGTGAAGAAGAAATTGAATTTTGTAGTGATAGTGATCAAGATTGTAATGAATGAATCGCTTTAGTTTTAATTCGTATAATGTTTTGTATATAATGTTTACATTTTATATCACTTATCACCGTAATATTATTTCAAATTCAAGCAAATTCAAGTGAACTCCATTATTTTGCTTCTTTTTGTTTTTAGTAAAACAACCTTATCTCGAAACCACCGGTCCATGTGAACTCCATTATTTAATGTTTTCATATTGTCATTTCTATTTTAAAGCCGCAAGAAGTGCAATGCGACAGACACCAAGTCCAAACCGTTACCCACATTTTGTTTACTTGGTTACTCTTTACATGCTATGTAATATTTAAATTTTGTTCTACTTGATAATATTTTCTGTCTACATATATAATATACTAGTTTAGATATGTCGGGTCGAGGTGGCAATCGTTCAAAGAGAGGGAAGGTTGCGGGTTTTGTCCATCGTCTTGTTTCACCAAGGACGGGAGGGAGGGGATCTACTTCTGGTTCTGGACGTAGTGAACCATCCGAGCGGGTTAATTTGGACGCAATTATTAATGAGGAAGGAAAAATGGAAATATCTATCTCTCCCAGTGGCCAGTAAGTATCATTTAATTGTAAATGTCATATATATAATGTTTACATTTTATTATTGTCTTTTTATTTGTATATATATTGATATACTCCCTCCGTCCCACTATACTTGACACTTCTTTCCATTTTGGGCCGTCCCACTATACTTGACACCTTCCAAAAATAACCAAGTTTTTATATTTTTATATTCACTCTACCCCACCACTCATTCTCTCTCTTCATTTTCCACCACTCAATTTATTCAACCAACACTACTATTTACCCCACTCATTCTCTCTCTTCATTTTCTACCACACATTTTTTTTATTTTATTCTTTTTTCTTAGTTTTTGAACCCACCCCTTGGGTGTCAACTATAGTGGGACGGAGGGAGTATTGTTTTTTAATTAATATCTTGATAGGTTTATACATGCATGGTGGTGGTAGCGGTAGCAGCAGTGGCAGCGCTCGTGGTTGTTAAACATGAATTTTCATTGACATGTAATTAAACAAACAAACAAACAAACATATGTAGTTTCTTTTTCCCCGGCCTTTCCCCGGCCGTTTCCCCTTCCCTTTTCCCCTTTCCCCGTTTCCCCTTTCCCTTTTCCCTTTCCCCTTTCCCGCCGTTTCCCTTTCCCCTTTCCCTTCCCCTTTCCCCTTTCCCCGGCCGTTTCCCCTTTCCCCTTTCCCTGTCGCTTGATTTGGACAAACATATGTATTTTATTTGATGTACAAGCGAAACAGTTGTTTGTGTGTGTTTGTAGTTTGTAATTGGGTTGTTTGTGTGTGTGTTTGTAGTTTGTAGTTGTTTAAAACAAAGTTGTTTGAATAGGTTAACAGTTTGGCGCCTTTTACAGTGTGGTTTAATAATAAAACAAATTTTTTTTTTTAAATTGCCAGATTACCGACGAAAATTTCCGTCGGTAAATTAATACAAAAATAAATAATTCTATTTTTCCCATGGAAATATCCGTCGAAAAATAAAAATTAAAAATAATACTCAAAATACCGACGGACATATCCGTCAGTTTAGGGTTTATATTCCGACGGACATATCCGACGGTAAATATTATGATTTCCGACGGTTATAACCGTCGGTAATGGTTTTTATTTCCGACGGATAATTCCATCGGTAACCTCCTAAGTGAATGCTCCTAAGCAACCTGGCCGGCGTAACTCATTTCCGACGGACGTTTTCCGACGGAATTTTAGATTTTTCGGCGGATAATCCGCCGGAAATACCGGCGGAATTTGTCCGTCGGTATTACCAACCAATTATTTCTGACGGAACTCGACGGACGAATTTCGTCGGTAATATCCATTTAGCGACGGATTTGTAGAATTACCGACGGAAATTTCCGTCGGTAAACGGCCTTTTTCTAGTAGGGAGAGAGAGAGAGAGAGAGAGAGAGTGAAATGGGGAGAGAAGATAAATAGGGAGAGGGAGTAATTTTGTTTGTTTGGAATGTTTTGGACCGTTTGATCGAATGTATTGAATGGTCAGATCTTGCTTTGGCCCATAATCCGCGTGAAATTTTAAAATCCAATCAAACAATGCCACATCACACGTACTTATATTTATTTCACACTATATTATACACTAACTAAAATATTTATGTCTAATATTAAGAATAATAATATTTATTATTAATAATATTTATTAATAAATTATTAATTATATAATTAATTAATTAATTAATATTAATATTAATTATATAATCAGTAATGATATTAATAATAGTATTAGTAATAATTAGTAATTTTTATTATTTTTTATTGAATAGGAAAAAATATTTTAGATTTTTTTTATTACTGAAATTTATAAAAAGTTATCTAAAATATTTACATGCTTTTATTTGATTTATTCAAAATTTTAGTTATAGTAGTATGCCTAATATCAAGAATAATAACATTATCATATAATTAGTAATAATACTTAATAATAAGGCTAATAATGATGTTATTGTTAATTATTCAATTATATAATTGAATACTATTAGTAATTATTATTATATAATTAATAATAATATTAATAATATCTAGTAATAATACATAATATCAAAAATAATAATGTTATTAATTAATAATAATACTCATTAATTTAATTATTTTAAATTTATTAATAATAATTTAATAATGTATAAGGATATAGGGTTTAGGGTTTAGAGTTTAGGGTTTAGGGTATAGAGTATAGGATTTAAGGTATAGGGTATAGGATTTAGAGTTTATGGTTTAGGGTATAGGGTTTAGGGTTTAGGGTATAGGGTATAGGATTTAGGGTTTAGGGTATAGGGTTTAGGGGTTAGGGTATAGGGTATTGATGCCGCAGTAAATGTGCTTATCAATCTTCCTCCACGTGGCAGGACTGATCACCTAGCTCCATGACCTGAAATCAGAACCCACGACTAGCCGGATGTGTCTCCGGCTTAGACCCTCGGGCGTGAGAGTAAGTATATAATTTGGAGAGCAAAAATGTATTGAATAAAGATAATTCAAATGACAAAATTGCAGTTACCTTATAACCGTGGTAGTGATGAAGTATTTATAGTTGATGAGTGCGGTTATTTTTGGTAGGGCTACATGAGCTCCGATATTTTAGCGGCAGTTACTTGTAATGTGAACGTGCCTTTAACTGCCCCTGATTTGTAGGGATGTAGTTATGGAAAGAGTAATGGCCCGTACGCCTGTAACCGTTAGGTCGATGCTTACTTCGGCAGGTCGAGGTCGACACTTGTGTTTGGGTCGACCTGACTGTCGGGTAGAGTTGGATCGTACCCGAAATATGACTGAGTCATAAGATCGGACTAAGTTAGGTCAGGACCTAGTAGGTCGGACAATGAACTTAGTCGACTGAGGCATGAAATGGGCCTTGAGCCATGTACTGATTGGGCCTAGCCCACTGAGAATGGGGTAGATATAATTGCTTGAGGACTGGGCTTTACTCGCTTGGCCCAGTTAGATACTTTTGGTATGTTCAGTGGCCCCCAACTTTCGAGTTGACTTTGTCGACTAGGAAGTTAAGGAAACTTTTGATGAGGATGGCTTCATTCGCAGGTCGCTACCCGCTCTGAGGTTTAGTCGACCATAGATGACGTGTCACAATCTGGATCGTTGGCGATGAACGGTCAGATCTGAAGGAGCGCCATTCTTCTGTAATCATTACTGTTTTAACGTTTGGGAGTTCGCCTTGGAAACTGTTTCCGCATTCAATTGGGAAAATAAAACCTTTGAATTTTCCTTTTCCTCTTCAACCTTGGAACATATAAATACCAGACTCCTTCCAAATTTAGAACTTTTGTTCTCCTTGAACTCTTTCACGACTCCAGTGACAGCAGCGGAAACAGCAATTGCTTTAAATTGAGCTTTCGTCTCCCATTGTTTCATTCTTCATTCAACTGCTTAAGGTATTCTTCTTAACCCTTAGAATTAGGGTTTAATTTCTGCAATTTCTTTGATTTCGCCATGGCTAGGACCTTTAGCTGTGAGCCTGGAGCTGGGTATGGTTACTGTAGCATCAATCGTAGAGTCTACAAACACTTAAATGGAGAGTGGAGAGAGATGACCATGGAGGAGTGTACTTCAATTTTGATCCGTTGGGGCATGCGTTTCACCGAGCTAATTTTGCCTGTGGGAGAGGATTTAGGTGTTCTAGAAACGAACGACCCAAGAGTTGTGTCCTTTCATCTCTTTCATGAGCTTCTTGACCATTTGGCTGTGTTTTATGTCCAGGATGCCAACAAACCCTCTTTTATTAGAAATAGGATTGGATTTCCAGGGGAATCTAGGTCGCCCCTTAGTGTGTCTACTAGGTCCCATGAAACCATGTATAGAACTGATTCCCCTGTTTCTCCTTCTTCTTGTACAGATATGGAGACTCAAGGTGAAGCTAATGCCTCGACCTCATCAAGCCCACGCATAGTCAATGCTTTCGAGACTTCTGTGGTGCCGGGCAGAAATGAAAGGGGATATGTGCCTCCAAGGCCAGTCAGGGGAAGGCAGAATCTCCCATCCCGGTTGAATATGGTGTATGACTTTTGTGAAGTTGATAGGAAGGAGTTTGACGTCACTTTGTATAGCAGGAGGGATTTCTTCGACCAATTTGGGATACCTATGAGGAAGATCCCACTAGGGTGGCCTTCTACTATGGCCAATTTGAAGCTGGCTTGAGGTTACCCTTAGACCCTTTTATAAACGAGTTCTTAGAATGCTCCGATGCACTGCCACTTCAACTAGGGGCCAACACTTGCAGTTTACTAGTTTGCTTCATTATGGTTTGCAGGTTCTTGGGGTATGAACCTTGTATGAGGGTGTTTAGGGAATTCTTTAGTATCAAATTTGACAAGGACAATGGAATAAGTACCCCCTCCAAACCAAAATCCCCAAAGTTGTTTGCCAATCTCCCTAGCAAGGCCAGTGGTTGGAATTCTTATGTGTTGGTAGTGGAGAGAAGGAGAGGGTGGGAGTTCCCTCTACCTGGTGCTGAGACCACTGAAGTGAGGGAGCAGGACTACTGGGAGCCAGTTTGGCACAATGATTTGCGTAAGAAGTTGGTGGAGCTCACCAAGAGGGGACCTATAAGTTGGGATGCTTTGGGGACCAACAAAAACAACTACATCCGAGCTGGAATGATGGTCAGCGAGGGAGATGTTGTGCCCATGGTGCCAGTAGTTAGATGCCAGAGGTATCCAGATTGGGTCACCCATGAGGGAGCTCGATTCAGATTTGAGAAAGAGTACCATTTTTGTAAGAAGACTGCCAACCATTGTAAGGAACGGGTAGAGCACTTTGGGGGTAAGAACTCGACCATTCACTGTCCCTTGATCCTTCCAACATTTGCTGTCATGCACATGTTTTGCTCATACACAGAACCAACGGCTCGTATGTTGAACTTAGTAACTGGCACATGTTTTAGCTCGCATATTGATTAGGTCGCACATGTTTAATTCGTACATAGAACTTGTTGTTCGTATGTAGAGATCTCTTGCGTCGATCTAACCCTTGATCATTTCAACTTTGGTGCAGTTTTAACTCCTGAGCAAGAAGCGAATATGGGTCGAGCTATTGACGTCAGAAAGAGCAAGAGAAGCTGTGGGGCAGCCAATGCTAGGGAACATCGGGAGAGAGAGGGTGTTCAATGCCAGGAGATTTTGAAGACTGTAGACGTGGACCCTGTCAATTCTATCCCGGTGGAGGATAATCTAGAGGAATTGGAGGAGGACCGAGCAGGAGATGCTGTTCAAGGCACGGATGAGGTCGACGCTGCTGAGATCGACGTATCTGATCAAGCTTTGGAGCCAGCTGGGGAGGTCAGTAAGACTAGGACCCGTGCCCAAGACAAAGCTAAAGCCAAGTCTAAAAAGGCTTCCAAGGCCAAATCGCCTGTAATTGAGCTTGATGAAGAGGAGGAGGATGATGATACTGCCCCTCTTAGTAAGAAGATCAAGATTGGTCCCTCCCAAGTTGGCTCTGTCCCCGACCAAGTTGATGCCACTGAGCATGTGGAAGCTGAAGCTAGGGGCCCCCAGTCTTCTCCCATTCATGTTTCGTATGCTGAGTTGATTCAAGCCCGTGTTGACGAGCTGAGTGATGTGACTCCATTGACAAGGATCAACTGTTTGGCTAGGGAGTACCCCGAGCTGGAATATGGACAAGTTGTAGTTAGGAGGGGAGCTGATCAAGACTTGATCAAGGAATTTACCAACAAGCCTTTGACTCTGGAAGCTTGCAGAGCTAGGGTCGGACTAGCTACCTCCGAGGTAAATCTTTATGATTTTTGTATTGCTTTATTCATTCTTCTTGTCTTTCTCTTTTCTTTACCTTACTTCTGCTCGATCTAATCTCTTGTTCTTACTCGTCATTTCAGTCTCTTGCTATGATAGACCTGGCTACCACCTACTGGAAGGCTGCAGAGGAGCAGGAGAAGCTGGCAAAGACTATGCTGGCTCACAAGAATGAAGAGTTGACAAAGCTGGATGAGGAGCGAGCCAAACTGAAGGAAGAGCTTGAGAAATCGAAGGAGGCGTACTCTGATCTGGACAATTCATACGATGCTTTGAAGCTCGTCAAAGAAAATGAAATAAAAGCCAAAGAAGAAGCCTGGGGCCAGTTGGAAGAGGCTAACAAGGAGCTCGTCGCGCTTAAGGAGGAGCAGAAAAAGATGGCTGCAGACCTTGAACTGGAAACCCAACAACTTGCTGAAGTTCCGGTTACTTTAGCCCAGAAGCAAGAAGAACTAGAAGCTGCTCGACTTCAGTGGGGGGTGTGTTGGTGTTATGCCCTAGGCCTATGATTGATAGACTTATGTGTTGACATTATTTATTATTATATGAGATGTTTATTATTTGATTATTATATGTTTTGTATATTTGTTTATAATAATCACTGTCCCTAATTATTAAGAGAATAGATTAGTATAATTGTCAATGGATAATCATGTGATGATTATATGCATAAGAGATGCACATTGAAATTATGGGTACTTGTTAGAGAACAAGTGACTGGACATGACCCGCATGAGATTTATGTAATGGTCAAATGTCATACTTAAATCTCATACGGTTACTTCATTTATTTCCTAGACCTGAGACTATCATAACCTTACATATGATGAAAGCCATGTTTGATTTTAGTCAAACGATATCTTAACACGATATCTATAAAGGCTATCATTGGCATGATCGGATTCATGATGGGAAGGATGATAAGTCAAGAAGGAGTTTGTCCCTCGGAAGAGAGATGTTATGCTTGGGCCCCTCGATGAGTGATAATGATGAAAGTGTATGGCCGTACCCCAATATGATTGGAATTATCATTATACTCAAGAATCGAGAAAGCATTGAACAATAACAAGTCGACAAGGACCATGACTTGTGTTCAATATAACATCGTGAGACAAAAAGGGATAAATGGAAGTACACCGTTGGAAACGTGAACTCTTACGTTGCATCATTTGGGTAGACATAATGGCTTGCTAGAGTCCGCTTATGTCTTATGAGGTTCGATATGATCGATCTCATTGCCAACATGATGTAATCCTATTGGGTCACACACAACTAGAATGAATTGGTTAAACCGGAGGAAGAATGATTGAGAGACACAGAAACTGGCTACTTATGTCACGCGACATATCAAGCCAATGGCTTGATATACCGCGCGACATAATAGGCCAATACGCGGTATTGACAGCCTGTCTCTCCTAATACGATTAGAAGAGGTATTTACACTATTTTAGTATAAATACAAGGGTTACATCGGACCTAAAAGCCTAGCCGAAATTTTAAAGCAAAATTCACAATCAAATTCTCTCAATATTCTTCAAGGTTTAGATCTAGCAATCGACAAGAAATTGTTCTTGGATTCATTCGAAGGTGTGGATACCAAAAGAGGGTCTTCGCTCGTTCATCGATCAAGACCTAGAGTTCAAGCAAGTTGAAGAACGAAGTTTGTGATTCAATATCACATAATCAAATCGTTCGATAGCTCAAGACCTAAAGCGTTTCAAGGTTGGTTTAATTCTATTTCATTGATATTCAAATTAATTGTATAGAACGGATCCTAGGGCTTCTTGGGTTTTATGTTTTAATGCTTAATTCCGCTGCGCATGGACCCGTAAAACCCAACAGTGGTATCAGAGCCCCGTTCGTATGATTAAGTTTGAATTAACATGCTAGGTTTAAGATATAAATTGTTTATATGCTTATTGCATGTTTTGTATGTGATAGAATTTTAATTGTTTATGTGAAACAATGTGAAAATCGTTTTCAATTTATGCTGAATTAAATCTGTAAAAGAAATTTGTTTTATGTGATTTAATTGGCTGTAATCTGTATTGGTTCGAATCTGGAAATCCTGTAACCTGGCTGCCTATGTCGTGCAACATATCGAGCCATGTGGAATTCAGGTTAACTGGCATGTTAGGTCGCGCGACATATTAAGCCTATGGCTGATGTTGTCACGCGACATAACAAGCCAAAAACTGGGCAGAATCTGTTTGTTCAAATTTTCTGCTATTCTATGATTGTGTTTACAATCTGATATGTTAATATGAAAAATCTGGATGTTATAAAATTGAGTTTATAAGTCCGCGATAGATTGATTCATTGATATACATGATTAATTGATTAAAATATGATTTTAATAATTATTGCAATGTGTATGAAAAACTGGATGTTATAAAATTGAGTTTATAAGTCCATGCTAGATTATTCATTGTTCATGCATGCTTAATTAATTTAGATTTGTTTTATTAATTGTTGCGATGCATGAATTATTTGTTCTTAATTGTTAAGAATTATTAAATTAGATGTTTAGTTGAAACATGATATTTAGTTTCCTAATATGTTTAGATTTAGACATTGTAAATTTTGGATCTTATGATTGTTTATGGAAACAAGTCATAAATACGCGAAATTTAAAAGGAAACTGATTGTTTATAAAAGGTAAGGATTATGTTGCCTAATCGTAGTTGATTTCTAATTATGCATGTCTAGGAGAGTTACGTCTAAGGAAGAGTTGGTACTTAAGAAGTCCTTGCGGCTCACCTATCTTCCCGGGCACTTACAGTGCATGATTTTGACTATCTTTCTGATATGCTTATGATCTACCTTTAAAGAACCTTCATTTAACTTTTAAGTTCTTTATGCCAATTCATGATTAAAAACACTTGAGACCATTCGGATAGTTTTGGGTGGGCTTGCCAAGCAAGGTGCTTTGATTCTATTCGAATGCGAGCAAGATGAGGAAATGGTGGTTCCTATACGTTTTAAAGTGAATGAACTTAATTGGGTTATCAAAATGGTTTTGGACCCAAGGCATAAGATGAGATTAAAATATGCCTAGACATATGATGTCTTGAATTGATCTCATAAAAGATCTAAGAGTCATATATGTGATATGATTGATGTTTTCTACCTAATTAATTTAATTTTGAGCGGTTTGCCATAGCAAACTTGAAATTGAATTAAAGTTGGATCTTAGCCCATTAAATGTATATTATGCTTATTTGCATTTGAAGGTGTATAATTTAGTGGGAGCATTTATTTAAATGCACTATACTTCTCATATGATATGTTTACTTATATGTGTTCATATTTTATGTATATCTTTTTGTAGAATAAATGGCATCAAACAATAATCACTTTTCACTGCGATCCGTCCTCGAGAAGGAAAAGTTGGAAGAGAATGGTACAAACTATATGGATTGGATCCGTAGTTTGAGAATTGTTCTCAAACAAGAGGAGAAACCGTACGTTCTCACCGAACCTATTCCACCCGAACCTCGCCGCCAATGCCGCTAGGGCAATAAGGGAACAATATCTCGAAGCACAAGCGTGACTCTACAGATGTTAGTTGCCTTATGCTCTCCGCCATGTGCAAGAGTCTTCGAAGAATCTTGAGCACTTGGGGACAATCGACTTAAACAATCGGCCGATGGAAATGTTCCAAATTCAAGCTAGGCAAGAAAGGTACAACACAGCTTGCATCCTTGACCTCATGCAAGATGAGTGAAGGACAAGCCGCTTGGTCCCCATGCTCTCAAGCTAAAGTGGCCACATTGAGCATCTTGAAAGGCTCGGTTTTCCAATTAGCCAAGAGTTGGCTACCGACATAATACCGAATTCATTACCTAAAAGTTTTAGTCATTTCATAATGCACTATAACATGGGTGGAATGAATAGAAACCTTTCCGAGTTAGTTCAAATGTTGACTACCAAGGAAACCGATTGTCGAGAAGAAGACCGATCAAGTGCTAATGGTTAACAAGGGGAAAGGGTTCAAGGGTAAAGGAAAAGCAAAGGTTGCTAATCCTAAGGCAAAGGTTGCCAAGCCCAAAGAGGCCTCCAAGCCTAAAGAGGCTAAGCCTAAGTCCCAAGAGGACGCACCTGCTTCCATTGCAATGAGATTGGACATTGGAGGAGAAATTGCGCAAAATACAAGGAAGCACCGAAGAAGAGCAAAGGAGTTGCTTCAACTTCGTATCTTTGTTATAGATATATTCCTATCTACTTCTAGTTCTTGGGTATTGGATACCGGATGTGGAACTCACATTTGTTTAAATGTGCAGGTCTAAAGAACAGAAGGATGCTTAAGGAAGGTGAAGTGGACCTACGTGTGGGGAATGGAGCAAGAGTTGCCGCATTAGCCGTAGGAACTTATGAAGTTACTTTACCTAGTGGACTAATACTTGTTTTGAACAATTGTTATTACGTTCCAGCCTTTAAGTAGGAATATTATTTCGATTTCATGTTTGGATAATGAAGGTTTTAATTTTCTTATATGTGATAAGAAATTTTCTATTTACAAGAGTGATATGCATTATTGTATCATTGCTTTCATTCAATGGCCTTTATATTCTTGATGTTGAAAATCGCGATAATGATGTCTATAACATTAACAAGAAATCTAAACCCAATGATGTAAACCACACTTACTTATGGCATTGTCGTCTTGGCCATATAAACGAGAAACGCATTTCTAAACTCCACAAAGATGGATTTTTGGACTCACATGATTATGAATCATATGAGACATGCGAATCTTGTTTACTTGGCAAGATGACCAAGGACCCATTTACCAAAACCGGTGAAAGGGCGGGCGACTTATTAGGACTCATACATACCGATGTATGTGGGCCTATGAGTAGCGATGCTAGGGAGGATTTCGGTACTTCATAACATTCACTGATGATTATAGTAGATTTGGATATGTTTATCTAATGAAACATAAGAGTGAATCGTTTGAGATATTTCGAATATTTCAAAATGAGGTGCAAAATCAACTTGGCAAAACTATTAAGGTACTTCGATCCGATCGAGGTGGTGAATATTTGAGCCAAGAATTTGACAAATATCTTAAGAGTTGTGGAATCATTTCTGAACTCTCCACCCGAACACCACAATGGAATGGTGTGTCTGAAAGGAGGAATAGAACTTTGTTGGACATGGTTCGTTCTATGATGAGTCAAGTTGAGCTTCCTTTATCCTTTGGGGACATGCACTAGAAACTGCTGCTTTCACTATAAACAGAGTTCCTACCAAATCAGTTCAAAAGACCCCATATGAGATGTGGCATGGAAGAAAACCTAGTTTGTCTTTCATGAAGATTTGGGGTTGTGATGCATATGTCAAGAAGTTAACTTCGACAAGCTAGCACCTAAATCCGATAAATGTGTTTTTGTGGGATATCCTAAGGAAACCAAAGGATACTATTTCTACAACCGAAACGAGAACAAAGTGTTTGTTGCTCGAAATGGTACTTTCTTAGAAAAGGAGTTTCTTCGCAAAGGAACCAGTGGGAGTAAAATAGATCTCGAAGAAGTTCGAGAACCCGAAAACAACATTGAACCAATGGTAGAAACCGAACCAAGTTCACAAACCGTTGTGGAACCGGTTCAAGATGCACAAGTTCCTCGCCGAAGTGGTAGATCACGATCCGAACCCGAGAGATATGGATTTCTTGTTACGGAAAGTGATGAAGTGGAGTTAATCGAAAATGATGAACCCACTTGCTATCAAGAAGCGATGTCCGCTCCGGATTCGGAAAAATGGCAAGAAGCCATGAAGTCCGAATTACAATCCATGGCTGATAATCAAGTTTGGAACTTGATTGATCCACCCGAAGGTGTAAAAACCATAGGGTGCAAATGGGTTTTCAAGAAGAAGACCGACATGGATGGGAAGGTGCACACCTATTAGGCTAGGCTAGTAGCTAAGGGATATAGGCGCATTCATGGCATAGACTATGATGAAACCTTTTCGCCTCGTAGCTATGCTTAAGTCTATTAGAATTTTACTTGCCATAGCCGCATATTATGACTATGAGATATGGCAAATGGATGTCAAAACAGCTTTCCTTGATGGGAAGTTACTTGAGGATGTATACATGATACAACCCGAAGGTTTTGTCACCCGTAAAATTCTAACAAGGTGTGTAAGTTGCGTAAACTATTTATGGATTGAAGCAAGCTTCAAGGAGTTGGAATCTACGTTTTGATGAAGCAATCAAGGAGTTTGGTTTTATCAAGAACGAAGATGAACCTTGTGTATACAAGAAAATTAGTGGGAGCGTAGCACTATTTTTAGTGTTGTATGTCGACGATATCTTACTCATTGGAAATGACATTCCTGCACTAGAGACTGTCAAGTCTTGGTTGGGAAAGTGCTTTTCAATGAAAGATATGGGCGAAGCCGCATATATCCTTGGTATCAAGATCTATAGAGATAGATCCAAGAGGATGATTGGTTTAAGTCAAAGTACCTACATTGACAAAGTCCTTAGAAGATTCCAAATGGAAAATTCTAAAAGAGGGAATTTGCCAATGTTGCATGGTATATCTCTTAGCAAGAATCAATGTCCAAAGACTAATGATGAGCGAAAGAGAATGAATGGTATTCCATATGCTTCGGCAATTGGGTCTATCATGTATGCTATGTTATGTACTAGACCCGATGTCTCGTGTGCTCTAAGTATGACGAGTAGGTACCAATCGGATCCCGGTGAAACACATTGGATAGCAGTCAAGAATATCCTCAAGTACTTACGAAGAACTAAGGATGCATTCTTGGTCTTTGGAGGAATGGAAGAAGATCTTGTAGTCAAAGGCTACACAGATGCTAGCTTCCAAACCGACAAAGATGATTTCAGATCGCCCCGGATTTTTGTTTATGCTTAATGGAGGCACCGTGAGTTGGAAAAAGTTCCAAGCAAAGTACCGTCGCCGATTCTACAACCGAAGCCGAGTACATAGCGGCATCCGATGCAGCTAAGGAAGCGCTTTGGATCAAGAAGTTCATTAGTGATTTGGAAGTCGTTCCAAGCATCGTAGATCCTATTGAACTTTACCGTGATAACAATGGTGCCATTGCACAAGCAAAGGAACCAAGATCACACCAGAGATCCAAACACATACTTCGACGTTTCCACATTATCCGTGAGATATGTGAAAGGGAAGACGTTAAGATATGCGGAGTAGACACCGATGACAACGTGGCAGACCCACTAACTAAGGCTCTCTCACAAGCTAAACATGATGGTCATGTTAGGTCCATGGGTATTCGATACATGGTAGATTGGGCCTAGTGCAAGTGGGAGACTGTTGGTGTTATGCCCTAGGCCTATGATTGATAGACTTATGTGTTGACATTATTTATTATTATATGAGATGTTTATTATTTGATTATTATAGGTTTTGTATAATTGTTTATAATAATCACCGTCCCTAATTATTAAGAGAATAGATTAGTATAATTGTCAATGGATAATCATGTGATGATTATATGCATAAGAGATGCACATTGAAATTATGGGTACTTGTTAGAGAACAAGTGATCGGACATGACCCGCATGAGATTTATGTAATGGTCAAATGTCATACTTAAATCTCATACGGTTACTTCATTTATTTCCTAGACACGAGACTATCATAACCTTACATATGATGAAAGCCATGTTTGATTTTAGTCAAACGATATCTTAACACGATATCTATAAAGGCTATCATTGGCATGATCGGATTCATGATGGGAAGGATGATAAGTCAAGAAGGAGTTTGTCCCTCGGAAGAGAGATGTTATGCTTGGGCCCCTCGATGAGTGATAATGATGAAAGTGTATGGCCGTACCCCAATATGATTGGAATTATCATTATACTCAAGAATCGAGAAAGCATTGAACAATAACAAGTCGACAAGGACCATGACTTGTGTTCAATATAACATCGTGAGACAAAAAGGGATAAATGGAAGTACACCGTTGGAAACGTGAACTCTTACGTTGCATCATTTGGGTAGACATAATGGCTTGCTAGAGTCCGCTTATGTCTTATGAGGTTCGATATGATCGATCTCATTGCCAACATGATGTAATCCTATTGGGTCACACACAACTAGAATGAATTGGTTAAACCGGAGGAAGAATGATTGAGAGACACGAATCGCTACTTATGTCACGCGACATATCAAGCCAATGGCTTGATATACCGCGCGACATAATAGGCCAATACGCGGTATTGACAGCCTGTCTCTCCTAATACGATTAGAAGAGGTATTTACACTATTTTAGTATAAATACAAGGGTTCTGTCAGACCTAAAAGCCTAGCCGAAATTTTAAAGCAAAATTCACAATCAAATTCTCTCAATATTCTTCAAGGTTTAGATCTAGCAATCGACAAGAAATTGTTCTTGGATTCATTCGAAGGTGTGGATACCAAAAGAGGGTCTTCGCTCGTTCATCGATCAAGACCTAGAGTTCAAGCAAGTTGAAGAACGAAGTTTGTGATTCAATATCACATAATCAAATCGTTCGATAGCTCAAGACCGGAAAGCGTTTCAAGGTTGGTTTAATTCTATTTCATTGATATTCAAATTAATTGTATAGAACGGATCCTAGGGCTTCTTGGGTTTTATGTTTTAATGCTTAATTCCGCTGCGCATGGACCCGTAAAACCCAACAGGGTGGATCTAGCTGCTGCGGTCAAGACTGCTAAGGAGGAGGCTGTCAAGGCCTATAAGGACAGTGACGAGCTTCACAAACATATTACCAAGAAAGCAAGCTCATTCTGGGACGTTGGTCGAGCTCACATGGCACGACGTATTGTAGTGGATCCTGCATTTAACATATCCATTGAACAGCTTGCCCAATGGGCTGCGGAAGATCCTTACAATACGGCAGCTCGCCCGGGCCACAGCTTAGTGCCTTATAATGCCAATGATTTAGAAAATATTGCCAACGATGACGTGGCTACAGAGGCTGAAATTTGGAATCCTCCTCCAGTTGAACCCGTTAATTTTGTTACAATTTTGGCTGAGCTCGAGGAGCCTGATTCACCGGCCTTTGATGGTGATACTCCGAAGCATGGGTTTTCAGAGTCAGGTAAACCAATTGGCCCCCATCAGCAGGAAGAAACTGTAGATGAACAAGTGACTACAAGTGACCAAGTGGAGGTTAACCCATCCTCTTGAATTTAACTTTGAATGGTGATGTAATCAGACAAGTTCCAAACATTTTTGTTTTTTGGTTTCCTTGAATGCCTTGGCCCAGCTTTTGGGAGGCATAACATTTCGTAACTTTTTTTTTTTGGTTTACTTTTAAGTCTTGGCCCGTTTTAGGTGACTTAATTTTATTTAATCGTAGATGACTTTCCCTCAGTGTATGTTATATGCTTTTGATTTCAGCATGTGAGTGTCGAGCTAGATGTAATAGAACAAGCAAGTTGTCTCAAGTTTGAGGTCGACCTGGCTTCGTGATGCCCTAGTCAGCCTTAGACTTGCAAGAATTTTTGTAAACGAGGTTGACTCAGAGTCGAACCTGTTTAAGAGATCGAAGCTGACCAAAGGTCTAGTTGATCAGAACGAAGTCGACCTAAGGTCGGACTTGTTAATAGGGTACAGCTGATTAAGGATCGAGCTAATTAGAACAGACTGACTAAGAGTCGAGCTTGTTAGAGCGAAGTCGACTAAGAGTCGGACTTGTTTAAATGAACGAAGCTGATTAAGAATCGAGCTTGTTAAAACGAAGCTGACTAAGAGTCGAGCTTGTTAAAGGAACGAAGCTGATTAAGAATCGAGCTTGTTAAAGTTAGTGTAACACAATGTTTGGTCGAACAAAACTGCGATTTTTATTGAAGTAGGGAAACGTTTACATCAATGGAAAGCTAGAGCTATGACAAATTTCAATCTTGGGAACTGTGATAGCCTTGAACTGAGCTATAGATCTGAACTTTAGAAGTAGTACTTGATGAGGTGAGTAGCGTGCCATGGGTGCTTCAGCTCTTCGCCATCAGGATGAGCAATCATGTAAGTCCCTTCTTTGACGACTCGAGTAACTATGTAAGGACCTTCCCAATTAGGAGATAGCTTGTTCTGCTGGGTCCTTCTCCCTGTTGCCTCGATCTTTCTCAACACATGATCTCCTACTTGCACTACCAGAAAAAGGTCATTTAGCGACGGAAATTTCCGTCGCTAAAATTCAATTTCTGTCGCTAAAAATAATCACCGGCGGAAAAATTCCGTCGGTGGTCCGCCGCTACCAGCCCGTCGCAGTGCTCCGATGGGTCAATTTCCGCCGGTATTTTTTGATTTTACCGACGGAATTAAATTAAATTCCGCCGGCGAATTAATGGTTCCAAATGACGGAAATTTCCGCCGTTAAATCAATTTAATTTAATTAAATTTTCATTTCAAAGAAATGAAATTTCCGTCGATGTAATAAAAATTAATTTAATTAAATTAATTTTAGCGGCGGAAATTTCCGTCGCTGTAATAAAAATTAAATTAAAATAAATTAATTTCAAATGCGGAAATTACTGTCATTTGAAATTATTTAATTTTAATTTAATTTTTATTACAGCGACGGAAATTTCCGCCGCTGAAATCAAAAATTAAATAAAAATTAAATGAGCTAGCGGCGAAAATTTCCGTCGCTGAAATTAATTTATTTTAATTAATTTTTATTTCATTGAAGGAATTTCCGCCGCTATAATCAAAAATTAAATTAAAATTAATTGATATAGCGGCGGAAATTTCCGTCGCTGTAAAAAAAATTAATTGAAATAAATTAATTTCAGCGACGGAAATTTCCGTCGCTGATTCTGAAATAAATTAAAAAAAAATAATTTAAAATATCAATAAACCAAAAATTTTTGTACCTGATATAACATTTCAATTTATAAAACTAAAACTATAAAAACTAAAAATCAAATATCAGCGTACCAAATAAAAACTAAATATCACCGTACTAATTCGGGAGGGGGAGAGGGGGGGAGAGTGGGGGAGAGGGGGGAGGGGCTCCCGCGGGTACCAAATGTCTCAAATGTTTACAAACAAGTATAAATTAGTACAAAAATGTCTAAAAAAGTCTGCAATCAACTCGGGGGAGGCTGGAAATTACCCTGGGAGTCCTGGCCGATATGAGCCATCAACAGCGTCAATTGTCTTTAAGTCTCTGCATGACGCCGATCTCTCTTCTCCTGCATCTGTGTCTGAACCGCCAAAGCCACCGCAAGCTTTGCCCGCTCGCGTCTCTCCTCCTCCAACGCAACCTCCAGAGTGTCAACCCTCAGATCATACGTGGGCGGGGCAATATTTCGCCGACGGCCGGTCGACGTCGACGGGCATTGCCGCCCATAATCCCCCATCCCTAACACTCGGGCTCCTCTCTTTGGATGTCCCTCAGAGGTGACTGAGTGCCAAACATCAGGCACGAAGGGGATGGGCTCGCCGGGAGGCGTTCCTTCGGGAGCAACGGCGGCTTGATATGCAGTCTGTCAAAATAAAACAAACAATTATAATCATATACACAATGTAAGGTACATAAATAAATTTACATATTCAAAATCAAGTCATTTAATGATAGTTTACTTACAAAGGCATTAGCAGCGTGAGCGATCGTCAACCCATTGCGGAGGTTGATCGGGCGCCGTAGGATTCCGAAGATGGGTGCTAGCGTAAATATCCACAAACCGATATTCGGCCATACTCCCTTTCCTATAAATAAAATAAGCGAGATTATTACTTTGAAATTGTATAAATGCAACATTTAAACTGATTTAAAAGCATGCATACACTACATTTACACTAAAACCATGGATTTCATAGCATCAACATGGCTCCCAGCTAACATACGTACATAAACCTATTTAAAAGCATCCATACACTACTACATTTAAACTAACATACATACCATGCGGTCGTGATGCTCGGCGACCGGGATCGTCCCCATGGTATGCACCGCCGCCGACCCCGAGGAGCCTGCTCTATTGGCCTTGGCCTGATTGGATATAGCCTTCGCCGCATCCGACCCCCCAATATTCACAAAATTGACGAAACACCTCCTCGGTCATCCAAGTAGGTGTCGAGGGCTGTTGTCCCGCCGCGAGCCGATTAGTATAATAATTTCTCTTCGTGGTACCTATAAAAATATGAATATCTCGTAAACATATAATGATGACATTATAAAATTAAAAGAGTATAATCATTGTTAATTAAACTAATTAAGGATAGATAAATATGAAACCAATAAAATCCCTAAATAGCTTGTGAGCCTGTATATCGAAAACATATCTAGTCGTCGCCTCGTCGATTTCCGGCCCCCAATAATATTTATCCTACAACATATAATGATAACATTACAAAACTAAAAGAGTATAATCATTATTAATTATAACATTTTAATAACAAACTAACATTTATGTTTTAAATAAAAACCATTAACACATTACCTTAAACTCCTCCCACGCATCCTCCTTCTGCCTCGGTGGCAATGATTTCCAGTTGGGCCAATAATCAGTCATTTTCCGAGACCGCCAATATTGCCCGATCTTAGTCCCTGTGGTAGGGTATCCCCCTACAAACCTGCCAAGTATATTTATACAATAACATTTTAACTTAAATAATGAATTATATATAAAACAAAAAGGAACCAACTTATATCAAATTAATGAAGAGTTACTTACTGGTCATAATGTGCCGATATCCGGACAAATATCCTCCCCTCAGAATCGACAGTAGTCTGAGTATCGGCCCCAGAGGTGGAGCTAGTACTACTGCGTGAAGGGTCGACATCATCACTACCGGATCGGGACGGTTGCGTCCCAGTAATAGATGTGTAAAAATATTAAAATATACAACTTTAACAATAGGAAACAATATATTCACAATACATCTAAAACTTTAAAGTTCTAATAATCTAAAGCATTCACAATACATATAAAACTTTAAACTATTAATAATATAAAGCATTCACAATACATATAAAACTTTAAAGTTCTAATAATCTAAAGCATTCACAATACATATAAAACGACGGATATTAATAATAATCTAAAGCATTCACAATACATATAAAACTTTAAAGTTCTAATAATCTAAAGCATTCACAATACATATAAAACTTTAAACTATTAATAATCTAAAGCATTCACAATACATATAAAACTTTAAAGTTCTAATAATCTAAAGCATTCACAATACATATAAAACTTTAAACTATTATTAATCTTCGTCCCCATCATCATCACTGGACTCTGAATTACTACAAAACTCGAGTTCTTCATCTTCGTCTTCGGACTCTGATGAATCAAACTCTGGTTCCTCTTCCTCTTCCTCTTCCTCTTCCTCTGATTCATCAATATCAATGTGCGCGAGATGACCTGAATGAGGCGGAGGAGTTGGCAAATTCACTGGTAAGATATCCTCCTCGGGTTCATCAACATTTTGAGGAATATGAGTGACATCATCTAATGGATGATTAGCTGATGAAACGTTAGGTGGAACTGGCATTTCATCCTCTTGATAGGGTGTTTCTAATGATGACTCTGTAGTTGTCGACGAGGGTAGGTTGTCAATCATGCTCCTAGCCTTGGTCATCCAGACAGCCCACCATCCGTCGGGTCGCAGACGAGGGTAGGGAGTCATGTATACCTGTTGTGCTTGAGATGCTAAGATGAAGACGTCGTCGTCATTATGTCTGGACGAGTCCTTTACATCGACGATGTCAAATATGGCGTGCTTCTTAACACCTCGCACAGCATCTCGCCAATCACAATTGAACAAGACAACACTGTTTCTACCCAAATACTCCACCTCGACTACTTCTTTCAGGACGCCATAATAATCAAGGTTTCCTTTAAGCTTCACACCGCTATTCCACGTCAATTTAGAGCCCCTGTAAGCTTTGGTATGAAACACATATCCATTCACGAAATAACCGTTGTATAAATTAACGTTCAAGTACGGAGATGATGCTAAATGTCTTAACCTCGCAGCTTTGGCATCACCCGGATGTTCAGCTATCTATAAGACAATATTGTAACCAATTTAATACAATTTTAAGATTGAATGTTTAAAGAAGTGTATAGAATAAATTTGAATGAAATGAAATATTTACATATTTCCTTAGCCGCTTGGAAATTCTCTTTCGTC
>JAFEMH010000358.1:0-165000 GCA_022495995.1 Adenophora triphylla var. japonica
TTTTTGCTTTATTTGGGCGCCGATGGGGCGAAAACATTGTATTTACATTTTTATTTACTTTTCTAATTTATGCTTTCTCAATTTGCATATTACTCCTGAGCCTTAGGGAACAACTTTTTTTGCTTGGAATTGGAAATTTGGCTGGGCCAAAATGATTTATAATGGTATATAAATCCACTTGAATGGGCTTACGGATGATATGTTTTCTCTTGTAACGGAGTTTTTAGGTTGAAAAAGTGGGGTGAAAACTCCACTTGGGCGGTAGCTTTGGTTACTTTGCAGTAAGTTTTGCGGGAGGGCTCAATGTAGCCGTGCGGCATGGCCTTGAGGGCAAAATGAAGCCGTGCGCTAACGGCCTGTTACGTACGAAATTTGGTTATTTTGAATAAAAGCAAGGCTTGGCCATTTCATTTCATTTTCACTCTAGACTTGTCCCAATTGTTCCCGAGCATATTTTGGACCCTAAAAGCACCATCTTTGAACACTTTGCGATGGAGAAGCCCGTCGAATTGCAAAGGGGAAGCGAGACCATTTTCTATCCCAGGTCTTGATCTTGGGCGAGATATAACTTCCAAAATCACAAGGGGCTGCTTGATTCTTCCTTCAAGATCAAGTCTTTATGGCATTTGAGGATCTCGCCCGATTGGGTTTGTTGAAAGCCGCGGCAAAGTTACAGGACGTCAGGAGACATGTTTCTTGCTTCTCTTACAACGAAATTGTCCCAACGCACGAAGACTTGAGCCTTGATTGGGGGTCCAGGGCGAGGCTATATCTATTCCGGTGATCGGAGACGCGCCGGTGACGGTAAAGCTTGCATCTTTTACGCGATTCCTTTGGGAGAGGTGAGAGGATGATGGTAGCCCGAGATAGGATTGACCTTTCGATATCCGGGCGAGGTTTGGGTCTCCGGATATGGCTGCGACCACGGTGGCTATGGATGCTTTCATTCTCTGCGTATTCTCTGTTTTGTTCCTTCTTTGAGTCAGTGGGGATGCATTATAGTGGCCTCTTGGACATGGTCGAGAGGCTGCGAGTGGGAAGGATATTGTCCATGTTTTGGGAGAGACATTTCATGGGATCGACCCAGGATGGCTCGGGAGACCGTTTCATGAGGTCAGGAGTCCGGCTATGTTGACTTTGTGGTTGCGGGGAGAGGCTCGGGGCTTTGCACGGGGCTTTGCCGACTCGGTGCCCTTGGGTGATTTCTCGGAGAGATGCGCCTAGGCGGCGGGAACGGGGTAGGCTGGGAGGGCGATGATGGCTAGGCTATCCACTTCGGACATCCGTTGGTGGATACCACATTGGAGGTTGCGGACCGGGAGGATATTTCGGGAGTCTTATGTTGTGAGGGTTCCGAGGATTACTGGTCGTCCTTCTACATACCACTTAGTATCCGGGCGAGTTTGGGGCTTTACGGGGAGCCATTGAGTGATTGGGAGGACATCCGGACCATGGAGGTGGTGTCATTGGATATGAGAGATCCGGCCGGCTTCTCTTTCTTCTCGAGGGCTTGGACATATCTTGCTTTCCCACGGGGCTATCTTCGGGAGCGGGGAAGAGCACCATCTTGACCAGCTTTGTCTACTTGGGGTGAGTACGAGAGGGAGATGGGAGCGACTCGGGTTATCTTGGAGGATAGACGTCGAGCTTTATTGGGAGGCGGCGCGCTGACTCGAGTAGGACTACGAGGGGGGCGAGGCTAAGGCGAGTTGCATAACGGATCGAGGTGACTTGGTTCGAGATATGGAGGCTCGGTACTGAGGTTGTCAGGGTCGCTCCTTTGGCGAGTCTCGAGAGGGAGGAGGTGCGGACTCGTGCTCGGATAGAGAGCACTCATTGACACGGGGTTGGTAGAGGCTCCGGTGAGGATACCGAGAGGTCGGGATGAGGGATCACTGGGAGCATTATTGAGAAGAAAAGGAAGAAGACTCGACGAGGCGAGGAAAAGGGAAGAAGGCGAAGAAGACTCGGCGAATGACGGCGACAAGTCTTTTCTCAAGATCCTCTTATTGCCATTTGCAAACACATTAGTTTATTTAGGCATTTTATTGTATTTTAGATCTTTTTAGCGAGGTTAGCGAGTTAAGAGGTAGGCAGGTGCTTGAACTCATCAAGAAGTTTTTAACTTGTAATGAACAAAGGCATATTATCTTAAAAATTAATCAAGACACATTTCATGGAAATTCAAATGTCTTTATTGATTGGGACCCGTTTATGGCCCGAAATACCCTTTATTATTTAGGACGCACTTCATGGAAGCTTGATTGTCCTTTTATTGTTTAGACCGAACCATATATGGTGCCTACGTTCCCCTTTTACAAGAAAGGCTAAGGGGCTCGAGGTCTACGTAGTTCATTACGAGTGAACCAATTTTTTATGTGCGGCCATTTGTTTTTGCCTAGACCGCCCTTTTTGGGGTTTTTCGGCCCTATTTGGGCATTACTCTTTTGCACTAAGATTTTTCTTTTTTTTTTTTTTTTTATATGTGCAACCATTTGTCTTTTGCCTAGACCGCCCTTTTTGGGGTTTCGGCCCTAGTGGGCATTACTCTTTTTGCACTAAGATTCTTTTTTTTTTTTTTTTTTTTTTTTTTTTTTTTATTAGACATAGTATCTTCGGAGTTTATCACCGATTGGTGGGTGGACAAAGGGATTGCCATCCAAGTACGCAAGCTTCATTGCTCCTCTGACGGTATCTTACGCACCACATAAGGGCCGATCCAGACGGGTTCCCATTTTCCCGGGGGTTGTCTACGGTAGGGGCTTTACTTTCGGCACTAAGTCGCCCTCTTTGATGTCTACGGCCTTGACCTTTTTATCAAACGCTCGGCCATTCGCCTCTGGTAGGCTCGGGTGTGTTCCATGGCTTTTAGCCTTCTCTCGTCAGCGAGGCTAACTCATTATGCGGTGCGCAACCATTCCACTTCATTGACAACTTTGTTTTCGGGAGGACCCTTAATGACGGGATTTCCAACTCCATTGGTAACACGCTTCCATCCGTAAGTTAGGGCAAAAGGAGTTTCTCTGTGGCAGCATTACGAGGCGTTACGTAGCCCCGAGTGCTAGGTGCGGCTTTTCGGGCCAATCACGACCACGGGTGGCCATCTTCGGATGATCCGCTCGAGTGTCTTATTAGCGGCTTCCACGGCTCCATTGGTGCGAGGTGCATGCGGGGACGACTTGTGGCGAGTAACTACGGAATTCGACGGCGATCTATCGCAGTCTCCTTGAAGTGTGACCCATTATCGAAATGATCTCGTTGGGCACCCCATATACGCACATTATGTTTTCTTTGATGAAGCCTGGGCCACTTTTACGGAAGTGAGGACCTTGTAGGACTTGGCCTCTACCCACTTTGTGAAGTAGTCGATGGCTACCAACACGAACTTCGTGCCCATTGCTTCTATCGGGGATATTTTCCCTATCACGTCAATGCCCCGAGTTGCAAACGGCCCGAGTCGTCATGCGGTACAGGTCATGAGGTGGGAGATGGTTGAGGTTGGCAAACCGGCGGCATTTGTCGCGAGGTTCGGACGTCTTGAACACGGTCTGTCTCCATGGAGATCCGGTAGTAACCCATTACGAGGATCACTTGCATCGGGGCTCTGGCATTCATGTGAGGACCGCGGGGACCATTGTGGACTTCGGTCATCAACTCTCGGCTCTTTCTTGAGTGACACATAAGAGGAGTGGTCCTTGATACCGCTTCTTGTATAGGTTGCCTCCTAGAATGACATAATGGGAAGCCAACCTTTTCGGGGCTTGTAAGCTTTTGGCTCGACACCTTCTTTTGGTCTACCTTCTTCGTCTCGAAAGGCGACTCTCAGTCTTTGAGGAATTGGTAAATCTGATTGTACCAAGGTTCCTTTATAGGCTCGGGTCCCGGGTCCACTTCTACAACGAAGTTTGGGGCTTCTCTTCTACCCACTCTGAAGGGCTTTATGGCTTTTCCCTCGGGGATCTCTACCAATGAGGCTAGAGTAGCTAGGGCATCTGCGAATCTGTTCTTTTCCCTCGGCAAGTAGTGGAAAGTCACTTCTCTGAAGCTGTCCGATCAACTCCTCCATATGGGCATGATACCGTTGTAGATTAGGGTCCACGAGTCTTCCACTTGTTGGAGACTTGGTTGATGATCGGGCGAGTCTCAGTAAACTTCGAGCTCCTTGACATTTCTTTCTAAGGCGGCCTCAGGAACCCGGCAATGCGAGGCTTCATACTCGGCGACATTGTTCGTGGCGGGAAAGTTCAACTTGAGGGCTATGGGGGTATGCTCATCTTTCGGATCGACCCGATAGCATTCCTACACCATTTCCTCTTTTGTTAGCGGCTCAGTCAAAGAACAATTGCCATCTATTTTCGGGCTCAGCTGCAAAGATCCCTTCATCTGGAAATTGGGGTTCGGGCCCTCTGTCTTCATTCTTGGGAAATTCGCCGGGTGATCGACAATGCTTGACCCTTGATGGCCTTTACGGTCACATAGTTGATGTCGTATTACGCCAAGAAGAAGGACCACTTCGCTAAACGCATCGAGAGGGAAGGCTTGTCAAAGATGTACTTGATGGGGTCCATTTTCGAGACCAAGTTCACGGGGTGGGCTTGCATATAATGCTTCAACTTGCCGACTACCCGGACCGATCTGCACAAGTCTTTTCACATCTTTGAGTAATTGAGCTCGCTCCCCTTGTAAGCTTAGGTGACAAAGTAAATGGCGTTTTCCACCCGAGAGTCTTTCTTTTCTGAGCAAGCATAGCCCCAGCTGCCGTGTACGTGACGGTGAGATAGAAAGCAGAAGAGGCTTACGTCTATGTGGGGGCATAGTACCGGGGATGTACTAAGTATGCCTTGATGCGGTCAAAGGCATCTTGGCATTCTTCGGTCCATTACGTGTCCACATTCTTCTTCATGAGCTTGAAGATGGGCTCGCACATAGTGGTCAGCGATTGTGAAACGGCGATGTGCTTGCAATTTACCCATGAAGCTCTTGACTTACATGCAGGTTTGAGGTGGCCTCATATCCATGATGGCTTTGATCTTTCGGGGTCAACTTCTATACCTCGCTCAGTGACCGTATACCCAAGCACTTTTCCCCTTGTCACTCCGAAGGTGCATTTTGGCGGGGTTTAGTCTCATGGAATGTTGTCTCGGCCTCTCAAAGAATTTTCGTAGGTCAACAAAGTGCTGCCCACCTTCTCCTTTGGAGTGGATTATCATGTCATCTACGTAGACCTCAATCTCCTTGTGGATCATGTCATGAAAAAGCGCGGTCATTGCCCTTTGGTAAGTAGCCCGGCATTCTTGAGCCCGAATGGCATTCTTTGTATAACAGTAGGTCCCCACGGTGTGGTGAAGGCTGTCTTTTCTTGGTCTTCCTCGGCCATCTTGATCTGGTTGTAGCACTGCAAAACCATCAACGAAGGATTTGACTTCGTAGTTGGCGGTGGAGTCCACCGGGATGTCTATGTTTGGCGAGAGGGTAGTCGTCTTTGGGGCGCCTTGTTCGGATCTCGGAAATCCACACGGCGGCGCACCTTCCCATTGGCCTTGGTTACGGTCACGATGTTGGACAACCATGTCGGGTATTCAATAACTACGATGAACCACACCCGCGGTAGCTTCTCAATTTCTTCTTTGACTGTAGAGACCATTCCGGCTTGATCTTTCTCGGTTTACATTTGCGCTTAGCATACTGGTGCTAGAGGGATTACGTGCTCTACTATCGAAGCTGTCTAGCCCGGCATATCCTTGTATGACCATGCAAACACGTCGACGTATTCTACGAGCGGCTCGATCAATCTGTCCCTTTGACCCCACTGGAAGAAGCTTCCAATCTGTGTCTCTTTAGGTTCCTCAATAGTACCCAAGTTCACACTTATCAAAACCTCCTCGGCGGCTTGGGCCCGGTTTTCCTCTTTTACGAAACACCTTAAAGATTTCTTTAATGTATTGTTCGTTTAGTGTGTTTGCATCTTGTTCAAATGATTCATTATTAAGCGTTGTTAAGTTTTGAGTTAATTTATCATTTGTTAAGTTGGCAATAAGAGGATAATCGAAAAGATTTGTCATTTCATTCAAGATAAGGGGAAAGATGACATCGATTACATTTTCATAATCCTCGGGCGTAGAGGCCTTCGGATGACTCGGGGCGGAATTCGAAGATTCTGACTCGGCGAATAGACAACAACGACTCTGGACCCTACGCTACTTATTGACTCGAGGGGACTTGACAAGGGTTGGACCAGGGATCTCGCTCCTTCTTCTTTGTTGCCACAGGGAGTAGCGGTCTTGCCGGCGTTGTCATTTGATTGTGCACTCTGCGGATCATTATTGCCTTTGTTGACACCAATTCCATAGGAAGTACTCGGGCGATACGGCGAGAATCTCCTTTACGATCTTAACTTCATCCATTTGTACCTCCAGGGCGTGGGACCGGTTGTGCTTTCGGCATACGAGATACGGCTCTCTTCATCCCAAAAGTCTTACGGCTTGTTCACTCTTCTCTCTACCTTTTCCCAAACGAGGGTTGGGAATGATCCTCGGGAGTAGTAAGAGCCATTACAAACACATTATGCTCGTCATGGGTAATGAAGGGTTACGGAGAGACTTTCATTAACATGGCTTGTTTTACTTCAAACTCGCAGTCTTCATAAGTGAGCCTTTCTTACGTAATCTTGACCATAGTTCTTGGTTCGATGTCGTAGAAAAGAGGCCGAGCTCGACAACATTAACGAAATCGGTTCCGACTATGGGTCCAAGCTGTCCCTCCGTGGCGGCGGCATTAATCGAGATCTTTCCATTTCCCTTGTAATTCGGCATAAGGAATATTGAATTTCGGGATATCTATGACCTCTGGATTTCCAAAACCATTTCCATTTCGTTCCTCCGAACTCGATCATGTTGACTCGATTGTTAGCGGGAAGAGGATTCTTGACCACATTGGGACCCCAGGTGGTTCTAACTTGCCTTCTTCAACTAGGCGAGAGATCGGGAGCTTCGGGTAGGTGCAATCATTAGTGTTATGGCCATGATAATTGTGAAAGCGACGGTGTTTGGTCTCGTCCATTACGTCTTTGGGGTTCTGGGTTTCCGGTTTTCCAAAGGTCGATGAGTCCTTGGGCTACCAAACCGTCGAAGACCTTTTCTAGTGGCATTCCGAAATCTTGACGGTATAGAAAGGGAGCTTTGGCTTTGCGGCGGCTTGGCTGCATTACGTCCGCTTTCTCATTACGAATGTAATTAACGGCGCCAATCACTTCTTTTCCTTTCACGGTGGCAGTGGGGCATTTGACAGGTGCTTTGTAGCGATAAGGCGGCATTCTGTGGCGGGGCCATATTGAAGGCATTCTCAAACTTGGTGCCGGCATTTACCATTGCCGAAGGTCGGGATAGTAGTAATTGCCAATTTGAACTCTTAGTTGAGGTTTCAAGCAAGATTGGAAGATCTCCATCTGTTCCTCTTCATTGAGTGGGGTCATCATTTCTTGAGCTTCCAATTCCATCTCTTGTAGAATTCACTTGCGGCTCATACTGAACGTTGTAGGGTACCACATGTAGGTCATTAAATTTGGTTTCCCAATTCAAATTGGCCTTATACTTTTCTAGGAACGCTTCTTTGATGCTGGTCCCAGTAGCTCGGGCCTCTGGTTTCACATGCGGGAACCACCTAAGAGTGAACCTTTTAATGATAGCTGAAAATGATCGGCCATTTGTTGCTTTGTGTACAATCTTTGGCTCTCATGGCAAGAATGTAGCTTTCAATGTGAGTCAGGGGACAATCGGTGCCGTTGAACTTTTCAATTTACGGCATTCGGAATTTTGGAGGGAGAGGGACAACTTTCTTTGGGATCGGTGATACGGTATCTTTGTCCTCTTGGTGTCTATTTCCCCAAACTTCTCTTGCATGGACCTAACTTGTTCCATTAGCCAAGCCATGTCGGAGTCGGGGGATGGTTTAGGATTGCTCGATTCCGGAGAAGGCTTATCGACTTGGGTGGAAGGACGGTAGGTGGCACGGTGGTAGGCTGGTACCAAGGCTTGGGGATCTTTGGAGGGAAGTAAGTGTAAACTTGACCGGGTCCCGTGTTCCGTGAGGCGGCGGAGGCATAGGAATTAGGCTCATAATTTCCGAAGTAGGAAAAAGGATACGGAACCTCACGGGGTCTGTGGGCAAAGTTGGAGGTGGAAGATCTGCGTGGCGGGACATGAATTGAAAGGGTCATTGAGCTGATTTTGAGGCCTAGGGAATGCACAGGATGGCCCATGCGAGGAGAGGGAGTGAATCCCATGGGGTAATGCGGAGAGGCTGCGTAGCAGGGATAGGCGAGGCGTTTGCTTTACGGTGATAGGGAACAAAGCTGGGTCTCATTTGAGGAGGTGAGGGTGTTGGGATCTGATGGCTTGAGATGTTGGAAAGGGTGAAGAGGGGTAATCTGGATAAGGGATCGTATGAGGATGGAGGAGGGCATTGGTTATAGGTTGATGGGTGAGATGGGCACTTACGGAGGCTCATCTTCTATCATCACCAAGGAACCGATTGGGCTCGACCACTATTTGAACTCCATGACGACGAAGCGCTTCAATGAGCGTGGCTTGTTGTTCCTCATGGGCCCACTTCTGTTTTCCGGGGCTAAGGTTAGCTCTTCTTCCCTAGTCATGCAGTTACCCAAACCGGCCTTGTTCTCTGTCAAATCGGTCATTCGACTCTCGGCGATGAGCGAGGATTACAGCGAAGCTGTCGAGGATTACGCGCTAACAAGTCGGCGGCCGGTGTTCTCACCCACTTCTTTCTCATTGCGGGAAAGGGATAGGAAAGGTTTAGACTCGGGGTAGGTGTTTAGGTGAAGGCTCGGGCAATATGCAAATTAGAATCTTCAAGTTTACTTAAAACGGTGTCTTTTATTAATATCTATTTGGTTGGAAAAGGGGTTTTACGCCCTTCTTTTCGTAACTACTCTAGATCTGGATCGATGGGTTCCGTCACTACGTCTATAAGCCCCTCGTATTCCACTGTATTTCGACCTCCCGGGGTGGACGGCCCGGGCGAGGGTCCTATAGGGCACGCGGATCCCACCGCCAGAGTAAGAAACGCTCCTATCGGGTCTAGCGGGTCATAGGACCTTTCAACGCACGAGCGATGCGGATTATAGTCAAGGCAATGCGGGAAAGTCTCGTCTCTACGCCTTGACGGATCTTTGACGAGTTTCGCTTGAGCGAATGACGGTTTTTGACTTTCGGTAATGTCAGAGAATATAATAGGCATGGGTCGGGCGGCAAAAGCCGGATGACACGGTGTCACATTGAACTTCGTTGCATACGCGGTGCGTGAGTCGAGAATCGAAGTCAATGCGGTCAAGATCTTGCCAATTTTTCCTTGTCGGAATTTTGGCCGAGCTTCGCTTGAGCGAAAGATCTTTTGATTTTTGGCAAAGACTCGGTCTTGACTCTTACGCATTCCGTGTGGGTCAAGGTCAAAAGTCAATGTCGGAGTCAAGATCCCACCGATTTTTTTCCTTGTCGGAATTTCGGCGGGAATTTCGCTTGAGCGAAAATCTTGGCTTCCGTTTATGAGCTAAGGCTTGACCTTTACGTGGGTATGCAAGCTGGGCTATATGACACGGACTAGACCAAAAACCAACCAAAAGTCACGGTTTTTGAAACGTGTGACACGGGTGTGCATTGGTCGACACCTTGTGCCGCATGGGGAGGTTGGGATGATTCCGTGCGCGCCGGGAGCATCGTAAGGCTGTCCGTGGCTGCAGTGGAACCACCCTCGGGTTTGAAGGACGTGCGTGCAAAAGTGTACGGGATATATCGAGGTGCGCGTAGTGTGCGGTCTCTAAAAATGTTCCTTTTTGAGTTAAAACAGAGATTTTCATAAATGTGTTTTAAAGGAATGATTTTCGGGACGGGGAAAATGCAACACATAAGCACGTAAATTTTTAAGGAAGCCCCGATCGGTCGTGGAGTGAGTAGCCCCAAGTGCTAGGACTTTGCCCAGATTAACCATGATTTTCTGGTGGAATTGCCTTTGAGGTCGCCGGTCGAGAATCAATGAGGATTGAGCCGTGCGGCTTGCATGGATCAATTTTCCGGGTTCCACTCCTTTGCTATTTTTCGGGTTGTTTCCCGTTCAAAGTATGCACGAGATTCCAAGATGCAAATGATGCAATGCATGGTAAAGAAAGCAAGCACGATTAATGAAATCGGCGATGGGAGTCTAACCCGCTCAAGGGAAAAGCTTTCTTATTTTTTTCAAAATTATATTTTTTTTGAAAAGGGGATCTTGGTACGTGGGATTGTTAAACCACCTTGGTTATCCCAAGCCCCGGGTTAGGGAGCGATACGGGAAGGGTAAGTGGGGTCCACCTATATACCAAGTATCGATTTTTGTTTTGAAAATAAAGCTTTTCTCCTTTGGGTTTCCCAGTAGTCGCCAAGCTGTGAATGTGTGCCCCAAATTTTTGTTTATTGGAATTCACGCGAGTTTGAAGACATCAGAGTTATTTGAAAAACGGAGTCGCCACGCCATTTTGATTACCTCAAAACTTTGAAAAAAAGGTTTTATGGGTTCGGAGGTTAAGTTACCCCTTGGGAAGAACGTTTGGCGTTCACCCAAAGTGCCTTGCCGGAGCAAGTCTCCCAAGATTTCATTAATCGTGATTGCTTGCGTGCTTTCTTTGTGTGCATGTGTTTGAGAGTAAAAGGGGGAATGTCCCAAGTTATCTTCCGGACGTACAAACCATTTGTTGGTTGTCGCTCGGGATTTCTTGGAATTTATGTATTTGGGATTATGATCCCGTCCTCATCTTATGACTTGTGATCATCGCATTTTAACCTCGGGACCCTCGGGACTTGCGTGATCGAGAGAATGACTCTCTTTTGGTCAAAGATGAGGTTCTTTAGGAAGGAATGTCCTTAGCCCATCAATCCTACGCTTTAAGACGGTCGAGCTCGTATAGAGGCTTCATACTCATTCTTAAGCGATAATCGGAGATATAGGGTTCAAGGTTATCCTTTTCCTAAAGAAATCATGAACCTTTAATGGAAGGAACGATGCAAAGATGAGAACTTTTACACCGGTCCGTTCCAAGGTTAGGGGAAAGGGGGAAATGCATGATGAAAAATGACTCTTTAATGAAAAGATGACATTTTGGTTTTAGCAAATGATGCTTTTTGATTTAAAGGAATGATCTTTATTGCAAATGATGCGTAAAGATAGGGTTTTTATGCAAATGATGCATTAGAAAAGGTTTTTGAATGCAAAGGATGCATTTTTATTGAAAAAGATTTGATCTTTATATGCAAATGATGCATAAAGATAACATTTTTATTGGAAAATGGGGATTTTAGGTGCAAAGGATGCACCTTTATGAAAAAGACTACATTTTTATGACAAATGAGGTCTTAATGCATGCAAAAGGGGAAGGGGGTGATAAAGAAATGATCTTTATGAATAAATGTCAAGTCCCAAGCAAGATATATGAATGCAATGAGCAAGTATATCAATTAAAATGCAAGGTTAGGGCGTGCGAGGTTACCAATCGTTTCCTTCGCTTCTTCGGACGGAGCTAGGAGGAGAGGTTCGTCTTGGGTCTTCAAGGAGGAGGGAGATGGCTTCTTGAGCTTCTTCTTCGCCTTCTTGAGCCTTCAAGGGTGTTCTTCACGTCTTGATTATACTGCTATGGAGTGTGTGTGTTTTTGTTGTTGTTGATTGTGTGTTTGAAATGGGTAGAGGAGGGCTCTATTTATAGGCAGTCTGGATAAGGCTAATGAAGCCGTGCGGCATGAGGCAACGAGCTAATGCAGCCGTGCGGGCTTATCCATTGTGACTCAGCATTCTAGAACCATGCAAGGTGGCATTATTCTAGAACCTTCTCCCTAATTAAGAAAAACGTGTTTTCTTAATTAGGAAGGCTCCCTACAGCCCTAATTTTAATTTGGGACTGCTCTAGGACCTTTCCGGAACACTAGGAAGGTCCGGGGAATTACCGGAAAACTTACCGAAATTGCCGGGAAATTTAACCGGAAGGCATGAGCCAGATTTGGGTACTTACACCTCCGGATCCATTCCAATCGATAGAAGCAAAGGGAATTGCAGAATTTTGAAGAAATTCTCTCCTTTCTCTCTCTCTTCCTCGGCAGTTCTTGGGCGGCAATAATGCCCAATGCCCTTTCAAACCTGTTTTAAATAATCTGGAAAAAATAGGTCTCTAGCCGTACGGCTCCTTTTTCTCCATCTCATGCCGGGCGGCTTCATTCGCTCCGGGAGCGAAATTACAATCCCGCCTGGACCTTCCACTTGGGCATGCAATTTCCGTTATCTTTTAACCAAGATAACATCTTTTCAGAAAATATCCCTTATCTCTTTAGCAATCAAGCTCTATTCCCACGCTCCGTTAATTCCGTTATAACGGGATAACGCTAGGTGACAACCTCCGAATTGTCAAAACTCTAAACTGAGCCTACCTCTATCCAGAATAGTGACGTATGCTAAGTTTCTATCAACTTAAGCTACCTCTATCCAGAATAGTGACGTATGCTAAGTTTCTATCAACTTAAGCTACCTCTATCCAGAATAGTGACGTATGCTAAGTTTCTATCAACTTAAGCTACCTCTATCCAGAATAGTGACGTACGCTTAAGTTTCTCTCAACTTAAGCTACCTCTATCCCGAATAGTGACGTATGCTTAAATCATTCAAGCTCTGGCAACCCATATCTCTGATTCGAAAGAGATTGAGACGTATGCTCAAGTCATTGGCAACCCATATCTCTGATTCGAAAGAGATTGAGACGTATGCTTAAATCATTCAAGTCATTGGCAACCCATATCTCTGATTCGAAAGAGATTGAGACGTATGCTCAAGTCATTGGCAACCCATATCTCTGATTCGAAAGAGATTGAGACGTATGCTTAAATCATTCTAGCTTTGGCAACCCATATCTCTGATTCGAAAGAGATTGAGACGTATGCTTAAATCATTCTAGCTCTGGCAACCCATATCTCCCGATTCGAAAAGAGATTGAGACGTATGCTTAAATCATTCTAGCTTTGGCAACCCATATCTCTGATTCGAAAGAGATTGAGACGTATGCTTAAATCATTCTAGCTCTGGCAACCCATATCTCTGATTCGAAAGAGATTGAGACGTATGCTCAAGTTCACCAAACTCTAGCTACCTCTATCCACTCGATAGTGACATCAGCTCTAGTTTCCTCAGGTGACAGCCTCCATTAATTGTCAAAATCTCAAGAATCCTAGACATCGTTCCTAACTATCTAGTGATGCTTGAACTACGATCAAGGCTTGATTCCTCCGGGATACGTAGGTAGCCTTTTATAAAAGGTTCAGCCATTCGACCACTTTGGTCACCCTGTTTCTTTGTCACTCCTCGGTGATAAAGCGGCCCCTCATAGAAGTTCGGATATCCGACCACCTTGGTCACTCCTAGCATATCCCCAAAGTAGGATCAATTGCTTGACCTCCTAGGTCATTTTCTCTTCCTTTTCCCCAAAGAAGAGACCAGTTTCTCTTCTTTCTTCCCCGGCGGATCCTAATTCCGAACTACGGCTGGCTTGATTCCTCAGGGATACGTAGGTAGCCTTCCAAAGGTTCGGCCACTCGGCCGTCTTGGTCACCCAATCCGTCTCGGCATTTGCCGAGATCGGATCCTTTTCTATCGACAACCCCACTCGCCTTGCAAGTGACGTTGCCGAGGGCTTCGTAAGTACCCAAATCGCTCATGCCTTAGGTTAAATTTCCCGGCAATTTCGGTAAATTTCCCGGTAATTCCCCGGACCTTCCTAGTGTTCCGGAAATGTCCTGGAGCAGTCCCAAATTAAAATTAGGGATGAAGGAAGCCTTCCTAATTAAGAAAACACGTTTTTCTTAATTAGGGAGAAGGTTCTAGAATAATGCCACCTTGCATGGTTCTAGAATGCTGAGTCATTGTGGATAAGCCCGCACGGCTGCATTAGCCCAAGGTCTCTGGCCGCACGGCTTCATTCACCTTATCCAGACTGCCTATAAATAGAGCCCTCCTCTACCCATTTCAACAACAACAATACACACACTCCATAGCAATACACTCAGTCACTCCCAAGACGTGAAGAATATTGGTGAAGGCTCAAGAAGGTGAAGAAGAAGGCCAAGAAGCTCCCTCCCTCCTCCTTGAAGATCCAAGACCAATCTCTCCTCCTAGCTCTGACCAAAGAAGCAAAGGAAGCAATTGGTAACCTCGCACGCCCTAACCTTGCTTTTAATTGATATACTTGCTCATTGCATTCATATATCTTGCTTGGGACTTGGCATTCATAGTTAAAGATCACATCTTTATCACCCCCTTTCCCTTTTGCATGCATTAAGACCTCATTTGTCATAAAAATGTAGTCTTTTTTCATAAAGGTGCATCCTTTGCACCTAAAACTCCCATTTTCAAATAAAAATGTCATTTTATGCATCATTTGCATATAAAAATCTAATCTTTTCAATAAAAATGCATCCTTTGCATTCAAAACCCCTTGTTCAAGCATCATTTGCTTTAAAGATCATGTCTTTACCATAAATTAGCATCATATGCTTTTCAAAATGCAATCTTTATGCATCATTTGCATAATGAATGCCAATTTCTTCAACAAAAATGCATCATTTGCATAAAAATCAAATCTTTATGCATCATTTGCAATAAAGATTATTTCTTTAAACTAAGTGCATCATTTGCAACCCAAAAATGTCATCTTTTCATTAAAGTGTCATTTTTCATCATGCATTTTCCCCTATCCCCAACCTTGGAACGGACCGGTGTAAAAGATCCTATCTTTACATCGTTCCTTCCATTAAAGGTTCACGACTTCTTTAGAAAGGGATACCTTGAACCCTATATCTCCGATTATCGCTTAAGAAAGAGTATGAAGCCTCTATACGAGCTCGACCGTCTTAAAGCGTAGGATTGATGGGCTAAGGACCCTCCTTTTCTAAAGAACCTCATCTTTGACCAAAAGAGAGTCATTCTCTCGATCACGCAAGTCCCGAGGGTCCCGAGGTTTAGAATGCGATGATCACAAGTCATAAGATGAGGACGGGATCATAATCCCAAATACATAAAATTCCAAGGAATCCCGAGCGACAACCAACAAATGGTTTGTACGTCCGGAAGACAACTTGGGACATTCCCCCCCTTATTTTCAAACACATGCACACAAGAAAGCACGCAAGCAAGCACGATTACTGAAATCTTGGGAGACTTGCTCCGGCAAGGCACTTTGGGTGAACGCCAAACGTTCTTCCCAAGGGATAACTTAACCTCCGAACCCAAGTAAAACCTTTTTTTCAAAGTTTTGAGGTAATCAAAATGGTGTGGCGACTCCGTTTTTCAAATAACTCGGATGTCTTCAAACTCGCGTGAATCCAACACAAAATTTGGGCACCACATTCACACCCCGAAAGGTGTCTGGCAGACCAATCGGGGTGCAACTGATAAGGCCATCCCGGGTTAGGGGTTGTAGTGTGCAGTGTATCGAGGCAGCAAGTGCACGTGAAGTGCGGTGTTCCGAGGCAGCAAGTGCGCGTAGTGTGCGGTCACTAAAATTCCTTTTCTGAGTAAAATAGAGATTTTTCAGAATGTGTCTTAAAGCATTATGATGCGCAGTTCAAAAGACAGCATGAAAATCAAACATGAATGGGAATGCACAAACATGGTATGATTTTGGAAAAATGTCAATGTAATGCCTTTTAAAAAACCGTTCGAGGTTTAAAGTAACACACGCACACGAAAATGAGGAAGGGTAAACGAAAGTTTGACCCACGGAAGGCTTTTTTGAAAACAACGGCAGTTTTTGAAAAAAGTATCCTTATCCCCAGCGGAGTCGCCAACTGAAATTACCCGGGATTTCGCGCGGGCGGCGCGAAACGCGATTGTCTTTCGCGGAGGGTTGGTGTCTGAGACCTCGCTTCATGGGAAGGAAAAAATGAGGAGTCGCCATGCGGTTTTTGTATTTTGAGCCCAAACGTTGAGAAACGGCTTTTGTGTAAATGGTGTCGTTTTTATTGGTAGCAAAAACTTAGGAAAAGGCTTTGAAAACGGGGGTCATTTTTATTGGTAGCAAAAATGAGTAAAAAGCTTTTTAGTACCAGAGATTATTAGGTTCGGAGGTCACGTTACGTTTCGGGAAGAGTATATTGAGATCACCCGAAACGCCTCGTATGACGAGTCTTTCTACCTTTCTCGAAATCGTGTGTGTGTGTGTGTGTTTTGAAAAGGGGGCTTGAATGACAAGCTTAATCTTGGTTTGAATGTCAAATGTTGATTAGGTGATCTTTTGAAAAAGCGATCGTTTGAATGACAAATGTCGGTTTTGAGACGGAAACGAGCGTTTGCGTGACAAACGTCAATTTTGAGTTTGAAATGAGCGTTTGCGTGACAAACGTCGGTTTTGAATTGAAATGAGCGTTTGCGTGGCAAACGTCGGTTTTGAATTGAAATGAGCGTTTGCGTGGCAAACGTCGATTTGAGTTTGAAATGAGCGTTTGCGTGGCAAACGTCGATTTGAGTTAGAAAAGGAGTTCGAATGACGAACTTTTGGTTTTGAAGCGGGCGATTCATTGTTAACGATTTTTACGGGAAAAATGCGTTTTAAATGATTTTGAATGTCAAATAGCGGCTTTTAATTTGAAAGATGAGCGTTCGGAGGCCAAACGTCATTTCGCGCGTTTTGAAAGAGAGTTCGAAGGACGAACTCCGGTTTTGAACCGGGCATTACATTGTTAACGATTTTTACGGGAAAAATGTGTATTAAATGACATGCAATCAACGAATCGGGTTGCGACTCGGACTTTGAAAAGTAAATACTATCACGATCCAAACGGGTCGGACTTTGTAAATGACAGTATTTAAAGCAGTATCAACGGAATTAAACGATCCGGAATCGTAAATGACGATCGATGAGCCAAACGGCTCGAAGTTGTAAATGACAATCAACGAGCCAAAATGGCTCGGAATTGTAAATGACAGAAAATAAATGACGATCAACGGATCGATCGATCCGGAATGGTAAATGACAGAAAAAGTAAACGGAACGGGGTCGGAACGCCGTTTTAACCCATGATTACTTCTCTTACGGAAAGAGAAGAGGATCGAGGGGCTAAAACGTATCGGACCCCATTAGATGGAGGCGTCTACATTTCAGTAACGGTGTTCGAAACGGTTATAGCGACTGGCGCGTAAACCGAGATGAAATGAGAGATTCGAGAAGGAGTTATACCTATGCCTAGGGTCGACTCCTTTGGCTCGGAAGGTGTGTACGGGACACGGAAAGAGGTTTGAAACGGTGTTTCTTAGTGGTGAGGGATGTATTTGATCGAAATACGGAGGTTTCACGCGAATCGAGGCAAAACGGGAGCTCGGGAGGGGTGAAACTGGTAAGGGCCGTGGGCTGTGGTGAAATTTTGGGGTAATTTGTTGTTATGAAATGGCTTTGACAGCCCTCCTATTTATAGGTGAAAAATGCAGTAGGAGTCCGGCCGGACTTAGACTGATTTCCAGGGGTTTTGTGGTATTTTGGAATTTTGAGTGGCTTGCTGGCAATTTCAAAAAATGTGCACAGGAGTCCTAATGGGACTTTGACTGTATACCAGGGGTATTTTAGTCTTTTCCCTTTGATTTCTGATTGAAAGGTGATGTGTGGGCTGTGGCATGGCTGCCACGTGTCCCATGACTCACCAAATGCGTGGGAGTTCGTTCCCCGGTCCCGGTTTTGTCCGTTTTTTAAAATAACAGTCCGGAAAATGTCCGAAACGCCCCCGGAAAGTGCCGGAAAGTGCATTTTTCAGGGAAAGCCATACTTTTACGTGAGATGACACGTGTTAAGTATGCTTCGACGTCGGGATGCACGGGGCAGTCCCGGGACGTCTCGTTGGCATGGCAACGGGGAGTTTAACGAGTTCCGGTTAACCTGGAGCGGGCCAGTTAACGGATTTCGGTTAACTTTCTGACGGATTTTGACGATCCGGATTTGGGTACTTACACCACGGCTTGATCGCCAACAGACAAATAAATGAACAAAGTCTCCCCCATGACCGGGCTGCTTAATAACTGTGGGGAGGCGAGATACTCCTTAAGTTGCTGGAATGACGAATGATATTCGGTCGTCCACTCAAAATTTTTCGTCCCCCTCAAAGATTTAAAGAAGGGGAGAGACCTTTCTGCCGGCTTAGCAATAAAGCGACCTAGGGCTGCCACCCTACCATTTAGTCGATGCATCTCCTTGATACTCGTAGGCTCCTTCATGTCGACCATAGCCTTGATCTTTTCACGATTGGCTTCAATACCTCGCTGAGAAACCATGAAACCCAAAAACTTCCCTGCAGCTACCCCAAATACGCATTTGCTAGGATTTAGCTTCATGTCGTTTGCTCACAAATTGGCGAACGTTTCCCTCAGGCGCCACAATATCCACCAAACCCCTTTCTTCCCGGGGAATGAGATAAATAAATAACTGAGAAACCTATAACACAGTTATAACATAAACCAACTCTAATCATGAACAACTGTGAAAACCTATAAAACATTAATGTGAATTCCATTTCTCAGTTTATAACATAAACCAACACATTTATAACATAAACCAATTCTATTTCACAGTTATTTAGATAAGCTGTTAAATAGAATTCACGATTATTTGCACCAAAACTTGTGTCCAAGTTTCATGAGAAATAGTAGTTGTTCACCAAACTCTAACCAAAATAACTGTGATACACATCACAATTCAAAAATTTATCAGTTGTTTAAGCAAAATAACTGTGAAATACACATTATAGTTATTTCACAAACAATGCATAAGAATGAACAACTGTGAAAACCTATAAAACATTAATGTGAAATAGAATTCTCAGTTTATAACATAAATCAACACAGAATTTACCCTAATAAAAGAATGACATAAATAACTGAGAAATCTACAACACAGTTATAACATAAACCAACTCTAATCATAAACAACTATGAAAACCTATAAAATATTAATGTGAATTCTATTTTTCAGTTTATAACATAAACCAACACATTTATAACATAAACCAATTCTATTTCACAGTTATTTAAATAAATGTGAAATAGTTTTCACAATTATTTACACCAAAACTTGTGTTCAAGTTTCATGAGAAATAGTAGTTGTTCACCAAACTATAATCAAAATAACTGTGAAATACACATCACATTTCAAAAATGTATCAGTTGTTTAAGCAAAATAACTGTGAAATACACATCAAAGTTATTTCACAAACAATACATAAGGATGAACAACTGTGAAAACCTATAAAACATTAATGTGAAATAGAATTCTCAGTTTATAACATAAACCAATACAGTTATAACAACTGTGAAATTTGCCCTACAATTGTTCTAAAAGAATGACATAAATAACTGAGAAATCTACAGCAAAGTTATAACTTAAATCAACTCTAATCATGAACAACTGTGAAAACCTATACAATATTAATGTGAATTCTATTTCTCACTTTATAACATAAACCAACATAATTATAAAATAAACCAATTGTTAGGCCCAATTGGCAAGGAAATAGGCTAGAGGGGGGGTGAATAGCCTTTTCTCAATTTTAATTGAAAATACCTTAATGGTCAAAGTCACTAATCAGAAGATTGTAAATTAATCAGTAAGCACAGCGGAATATTTGTGACTTAGTTTGAACTCACACAAAATCAGCAAGAGGTTGTTTTAGAGCTTGATTTTAACACGAGGTATTTATTTAAACCATTTATGTGGTGCAACTTGTTTGGTTTAGGGAAATACTTATGATTCAGCAGGATGAACTGTTTTGATTTGTAACGGTGAACGACTGGCAAGATGAAAGTAAAGTAAATACAAGAACACAGTATTCGGAGAGGTTCACAGCGTGAATGCTGCTACGTCCTCTACCAAGATTGGTCAGATCTTGGATTTTGAGAGAAGTTTACTATCAGTTGGTCCTAGTCTATTACAAGAGCGGCCTTGCCGGTTACAAGGATTGAAAACAAAGGATCTACTGATGGATCGTAAAATAAAGAACTGACCAGGTGTTTTTGAGTGGCAAGTTAGACTTATCTCACTCAGGTGTGTGTGTGCTTTCTCAATCAATGCATTCTAATGATTGTCTTGTTGGAGAATGCTTACAAGGTTGATTGAGATGTGCACGAGTGTATATCCCTAATAATGTCTAATGATTTTCTGGACTTGAAGGCTTGAGCTTCATTGAATGCTTCAAGCACACTCTTCTTCAATGCGACGACCAACCATCTTGATACGTGCGAAGTCTTCTATATATACTTGAGAGAGAGAAGAACTTAAGATGCCGTTGAGGGGTAAATTCGGAATATGAAAAAGTATGGTTGGTAGGTGGGGATCATTTAATGCCATATCTTTTGCAATTAATGCGGGAGATTTTGAATAAGACATTTCTGCTTTGTTCGGCGGGTAATAACCCCTTTGTCCCAACCGGTTACTGCGGCAAGCGGACGAAAGGACAAAGTAGAGTAGAAAGTAGCTCTTGTGTCAGAACAGGCAGAATGGTATTGGCAGGAAAAATGTAACTACTTTTAGCAAACAAGTACGATGAAAGAGATAGAGATGTGACCGTTGTGACTTGGAGTTTGTTTCAAATGAAGGGAGTCTTCACAAATTTAAGTCACCTATCTGCTGAAGTATGTTGCTGAAAAGTGTTAACTCCTGTTGATTACCAGGCAGATCCCACCAGCAGGATAGTAACCTGCAAGACTTGCTTGAACTAACGAGAGGGCATCGGCAAAGAGATCCAAATATAAAATCTAATTAAATTAGGGGTCTCTAGCGGCCATGTGATTGGGATTAAGAAATTCTGAGTCCACATATATTTTGACCCAACAATCTCCTCCTAATTGCTTAAGTCCAATCACCTTTAAACAGAATCACTTAAAGAAGTATAGATAGATACTAAGATAATATGCAAGTGATAATCTGTAAAGGCAAACTATTAATGTTCCTGCAGAAGGGTTAGATAGATATTAAGCAAAAGACATAGAATCAAAAACCAAATTGTCAGCAAAAGAAAGTTTGTCTTTGGGGCTTCATGAGGATATCTATTTCATTGGTTACAAGACGGTCAAGGATCAGCAGGTTTATCAGCAGCAGCAACGGAGAGATCAGCAACGGACTTAGACTTTTTCTGCTTCTTGGCTTCAGCCTTCTCAGCTTTCCTCTTCTTGCTTGCCTTGTAGCGCTCCACCAGCACTTCATTTTTCCCTTCCAGCTTGGCTATTTTCAGATTTGCTTCAAAAAACTTGGCTTCAGCAGCAGAGAGCTTGACTTCAGCAGCAGCAGCTCTATCTTCAGCAGCTTTGAGTTTTAGCTCCAGATCCTTGATGATGTGATCTTGATTAAGATTTGTATCAAGCAGCAGCCGCTGAGTCTTGGTGGTGCTATCAATGAGATCGTAAAGCTTATCAAATCTTTCTTCACCAACACTTAGATCACTGAGGGTGGCTCTGGCAGGAGAGGGATTTGGCTTGCTGAGGGCATTGGCAATAGTGGCTGAAAGTTTGGCTGAGACTTTGTTTGAGATTCTGTTTGCTAAGCCTTCCTCCTCCTGAGTGGACTTAAGCACCAACTCATTCAGTCCATCAAGCCTATCACGGAGATAATAGCCTAAATCACCAATGTCACCACGAAGAACCGGCTGGTAGGCATCAGAAAGATACCCATGGTAATTGGCAATGTAGCCAAAAAGAGTGTAAACAATAGGGTTCAAAAAGTAAGTAGGAATTATGGTGTTGACAATTAGAGGAACATCAGAAGGAACCGGGGTAGTTGGAACAGATAGAGGAAAATCAGGATGAATGAAAATAGAGCGATCAGCAGACAGAGGAGGTTTAGGAAACATCTGAGCATTATTTTCCAAGGAGAGCCTGACTGCAAGCATGAAGTTAAGAAAGGCTCTTCCATTCAGCAAGGTGCGCATGATGACAAGACTAAGAATCCTCCCAGTATCTACTGGATGATCATGCGACCAGTGCTGGAGGCAAAAAATGGCAAAGTGATGGCCAGGGCATGTTGATAGACAAGCTTCCAAACACCAGCAGCAGAATAAGGAGAATATTCAAGAATATCAGTCACAAGGTCATTGATCACCAAACATCTCCTCTTGATTCCATCCAAATAAATGCAGACCTCAATGGGTGATTCACCAGCTTGAACTACTTCACCTTGAATCTTCAAAGGACCAGGTTGATTGGTAGCAGGAGGAGGGATTTTAACTTTGGAGTGTGAAACAGCAGGGGTTTTCTTTTTGCCGTGTTTAATGTCCTTATCCCATTTGAGCAGAATGGGAGTCATGCTGGAAGATCCTTCAGAGGGGATAGAATTTTTGAATGGATGATTTATTTTCCTTGTTCCAGACCTCCACTTAAGTTTCTGATGAGGAGGGAAAAGAGCATTACCAGCAGAGTCCTTTGGAATGGACTTCAAGGTAGTGTACCAGTTTGAGCATATCATCATCCTACAGTCATCAGAAAGGGAATTGTACCAAGAGGGAGGTGAGGTATCCTCTTCAACAACAGCAGGAATTTCTTCATAATCTTCTGGATCAATCTCATCAGGATTGTCTTCATCAACAGCAGGCAGAGGATCATCATTGGACAAGTAATCGGCAATGGCTTGATGAATAAGGGCTTGAACAGGATTGTAAACAACAATGGCAGAAAAAGCATTATCAACTTCTGTAGATTGGAGATCAGCAGCAATGTCAGCATCTATAGTAGCTCCTCCTCCCAACTCAACAATCTCTTGGAAGGGTTCAGCAGGATCATTAAAGAAAATAGGAGCTTGCTCAGAATTAAGAAAAACTCCTCCTATAACCACTATAGGCATAGGTTGAGCAGGACTAGCAGAAGGGCTAGAGTGAGCACAAGATAAAGGATTTAGAAGCACAGTCTTGTGATAAAGCTTGTTGGTCATAAATCGAAGCTTGAGTTTTCTTTGGATTCAATAGAGTCACTAGAGGAATCAGCAGAAGGGACATCACCAGCATTGCCAGAATCAACTTTCTTATCAGAAGAACTACCACTCATTCTCTTCAATGCTTCTTCAGAGTGAGTAATGAGTTCTTGAGTCATCTTTAGAACATTTTCAATCAGCTGAGAAGCAAGAGGGCCTCTGGTAAGGGTTTCAGCATCAGAATACTTGAATCCCCAATCTTCATCATTTTCAGCTCTTCCTAGCTGATAGGGATCATTTTCTTCAAAGTCAAATTGAGTTTTGTATACTGAGGCATAAGCAATCCACACAGAGATGACCATCGAGATCTGTCTAATCCGATCCTGAAAGAGATAAACTTGATTCCAAAGGAGGCGAGAAGATCAAAATATCTATTGAAGTTCGGCATCAAACACATTCTTGCTTTGAAGTTTTGGTACTTGGAGAGTGGGGGAAACTTTTCAGTTAAGGTCTCATTCATATCCAGTCTAGCTCTATCAACATAATCAACCAGGTTTACAGCAGGAACAGTTTCTTTCTGCTCTTCATGAAACTGAAGAAGTCTTCTGATGAATGGCTGGAAATGGTCAATCGGAAACACCCAGTTACTTGGAGCAATTTTGTTGATCATGGACCAAGGATTATTGAAATAGATGTGAAAAGTGGGGTTCTTGATAGGAGCACATTTTCTGTTTCTTGCTTCAATGGCTATTCCGGATGAGGCAGTGTGTTGAATATCCGAGAGGTTAGGACAGGAAAGCAGAAGGGGCTGTAAGGGAATCCTCCTCCTCAAATCTTGCTCAATCAATCTTCTTCTATCAGCAAGTTCTCGATCAATTTCTTCAGGAGTTTTAGTGACTTTTCTGAAGGTTGGCTTGGGGAGCAATGAGGCATCATCAAGGATGGGTTCAGAAAACAACACTTTTCTGACTCTGGGATCAGAAGAAGGAATAGGAAAGGATTCAGGGACTTTGGCAGAAACAGATTTTGATTTCTTAGAGGGTTTGGCAGTAGATGCAGGCAATTTTCTCTTCTTTGGTTCAGCAGACGATGGGGCAGCAGGATGAGAAGCAGATGTCTTTGCTCTAGTAACAGGACCAGCAGCAATGGTGGATGAGGAAGCAGGTGCTGAAACAACTGAAGGCTTGGAACTAGCAGGGGCTAGGGTTAGTTTCTTGGATTTCTTCTTCTTGACTTTCTTAGCAGCAGGAGCAAGGGTTGAACTATCAGCAGGAGCAACAACTCTATCAGCAGGAAGAGGGGCTTTACCAGCAGCAGACTGTCTGCTAATTCTTTTCCAATTAGCATCACTGTGATGCTTCAACTTTTTCTTGGAGATGCTGGTAGCATTTGGATCAGCAAGAACCACAGCAGGGTTTCTTCTAATTATCCTGCTCAGCAGCCAATAGTGACAACCTTTGCCAGGGAAATCCTTACCCTTTTGTCTATCAGCAGCGTACTTCTTGGGCTGAGGGCAATGACTACGAAGATAAATCCACACCAATTAAAATTCTTTCTAAGCACAATGGCGACAAATCCCTCAAAGCGAAGATCAGTAACATGGCTATGTGAACCAGATCGGCATATCAGACATCTGTCAATAATTTCTATCAAGGCAAAATATCTCCTAATATAATGAACCTTGAAGTGTTTGTCCCCACTGATTCTAGGTCCGGCATTGGCGCCTCTAATAAGAGTCCAGGCTTCATCCAGAACGAAAGCATTAATAGAATTAGGGCCAGAATTTCCTTGGGTTGGAAAAATAGAAGATATGCTTTCAGGGGTAACTGAGATTGGAACACCAGAAACGGTAGAAGAAATGGCATAGAAGGATTCTAGGTCATCTTCATCGGAATATTCAACAATGGCGTTAGCGAAGAATTCTCTGACATAATCAATATAGACTCCAAAATCATCAGCGGGAGCCAAGAAGGGAAGAACAGATGTATCTGAGAGAAGAGCCCTGAGAAATTGTCCATCAGCTTCATCATCGAAAAAGCTTGGGTCTATGTAACCTCCATAGATATCCTTTTCATTACTCATGATTTCTGCAAAACTCAACAATCAAACACGCTCAAACACAATAAATCAACGTTAGAATCAGTTAATTGAAATATCAAGATATTCGTACCAGATTCGAAGAAAAAGAGTTGAGTTATGGAGATTTGAGATAGCAAGATAGGAATTTGATGAGAATACGAAAAGGTTTTTGAGAAGATAGCTTTGCTTAAATATGTTATGAAGTTAGGAGGGAAAGGTTTGTTTGAAAAGGGTTTTCAAAGAGGCGCAACTGTTCATTTTCATTGGAATACATGCGGCAGCAGTTGTATTTAAAGCGCCGGATTTAAGCAGTTAAAAATGATTAAGAATAACTGTTTAAGATTTTAAATGATACAGTTTACCTGCGATTTATCACAACATTAATTGGAATAAATCATTTGACACGATTTTCGGAAGTGGCGGTACACACACGTGTCGAGAGAGGGTGTGACCAAGCTGTCCTTGATTTGATTTGTCGACGGGGGAACTCGGCTTTTCATTTAAGAGGAAGCTTGCGATGGGAGACATAAATAGGCGCAATCACAACTAGAGCACCGGCGAAGGAAAAGACATCGGCAAGCAATCGGCAAGAGACGGATCGGTAGAACAACTAATCGGCGAAATATCGGCACGCGACAAAGAATGATCGGCGAGAGATAGCAAACACGGCAAGATATAAGCATCAACCGAGTAACCAATAACACCCGGCTCACTCCTTAGAAATTCAAATCTCTTACGATCAAGGGCTTTGTCAAGATATCAGCCCTTTGAAAGTCAGTATGAACTTTCAGCAAGACAACGTTGCCTTTCTCAACATGATCTTTCAAGAAATGGTATTTTATGTCAATGTGCTTTGTTTTGGAGTGCATTACTGGATTGTTTGAGGCGAAATGGCGAGATTGATTGTCACGATAGATAGAGGCGAGACTTTAGGTGGAATCTCATAGTCTACTAATTGTTGCTTCATCCATAGGATCTGAGAGCAGCAGCTACCGGCATCAATGTATTCAGCCTCAGTTGTGGAAGTGGAGGTAGCTGTTTGCTTTTTGCATGACCATGAAACTAGCCTCTCACCAAGCGGCAAGTTCAATTGGTACTCTTCCTTGTGACTCGGCAAGCTGCATAGTCAGCATCTGAGTAACCGATAAGATTGAAAGAAGAATCTCTGGCATACCATAGGCCTAGGTTACCAGTGCCACTTAGATATTTGATAATTCTTTTTACAGCTTGCAGATGGGATTCTCTAGGGTCGGCTTGAAATCTTGCACAGACACAAACGGCAAACATAATATCCGTCTGTATTGTTGTTAGATAGAGAAGTGAACCAATCATTCCTCTGTAAAGAGTCATGTCCACTTTTTTGCCGGATTCGTCTTTATCAAGATGCACATTTGTTGCCATTAGAGTGCTTTGGGGATGAGCATTATCGAAACCAAATTTCTTGATCAGCTCCTTGGTATACTTGGCTTGATGTATGAAAATTCTTTCATCGGTTTGATTTACTTGAAGACCAAGGAAATAAGTTAGCTCACCCATCATTCTCATTTCAAACTTGCTTTGCATGAGCTTTTCAAATCTTTTGCATAGGGCTTCATTTGTGGAACCGAAGATGATGTCGTCCACATATATTTGAACAAACAATGAATGACCCTTGTGCTTGGTCACGAATAGAGTTGTGTCGATCTTTCCTCCTGTAAATCCCACACCGTCACTAAGCAAGAACTTGGACAAGGTTTCGTACCAAGCCCTAGGTGCTTGCTTCAAGCCATAAAGAGCTTTCTTCAATCGGTAGACATGATTGGGTTTCTTAGGATCTTCAAAGCCTGGCGGTTGTTCAACGTAGACCAGCTCTTGAAGTTTACCATTTAAGAATGCGCTTTTCACGTCCATTTGATATAGCTTGAATTCTTTGAAGGCAGCATAGGCAAGAAATAGTCTTATCGCTTCTAATCTTGCTCTTTGGTGCGAAAGTTTGATCATAATCAATCCCTTCTTCTAGACGGTATCCTTTGGCCACCAATCTTGCTTTGTTTCTTGTAATCTTTCCAGATTCATCCAACTTGTTTCTGAATACCCATTTAAATCCAATGACTTGCTGAGAGGAAGGTCTCGGAACCAGTTCCCAGACGTTACATCTTTCAAACTGATTTAATTCTTCTTGCATAGCTTCCACCAAGCTTGGATCAGCAAGGGCTTCTTCGGTCTTCTGAGGCTCAATATCCGACACCATTCTTTGAAGAGAAAAGATTTTCATCAAAGTCCTTGTTCAGATTTACGGTCACTCTGGGTCCAAAGACATCACCAATGATGTTATCAAGAGGATGGTCACGATGAGGTCTAACTTCTCTCGGAAGATCTTGTCTTGCTTGATTCTTGTCTTAAGGATTCTAGAGGAGGTTCGGAATCGGCGGCGGATTTGGAAGATGATATATTGAAGGGAATAGGAGAGATAGGATGGTTTGGACTTTGAGTGGATTTGGAATTTGATTGAGGAAATATTTGGTATAGGAGGATGAATTATTGCGAGATTGGATTTGGGCTAGGATTCATTGGCACGGGTTGAGAAGAATCGGCGGATTGGCTATCGACGGGGGCATTTGGAGGATTATCGGCGGGGATGATTTCTTCTTGAAGATGGAAAGATGTCTGTGGGTCTTCTGCAACAACAAAAGGATCTTGCACTTTATCTGCAGATTGGTTAGAATTACTAGATTCACTGTCTCAAAACCACTAGATTGGTTAGCACTTTTTGGAGTGCAGTCGAGACTCTAACAAATCAAATTCATCAAAGGTTACATGAACAGATTCAACAATTTTCAAAAGTTTCTTATTGAAAACTCGAAAGGCCTTACTATGTTTTGAGTAGCCGACAAAAATACCTTCATCGACTTTTTCATCAAATTTTCCTCGGTGCTCTCTTCCATTGTAAAGCACATAACATTTGCACCGAAGATTTTGAAGAATCCAATATTTGGTACTCGGCCTCTCCGAGTTCATAAGGAGTCTTATTATGGAATTTGTTGATGAGAGATACGTTACAGTGAAGCGGGCGGTATGAATGGCTTCGGCCCGAAATATTTCGGCGGCACGGCCGAAATCATGGTCTTACCGGCTTCAATTAGCGTCCTATTCTTTCTCTCAACTACACCATTTTGTTGAGGTGTACCGGCGACGAGAGAAATTATGGTCTATACCATGATCATCACAATATCGAGCAATACCGTTGTTTGTAAATTCGGTCCCATTGTCGATCTCATGCGACGATATCGCTCTCTTTACGAGTCATGCGATCTGAATAACTTGGTGGCAACGGCATATGTATCATCTTTGTTCTTTGAAAGCTTCCACCCAAGTATATACGGAATAGTCATCTACTACGACCAAGGTATATCTACTTCCCCAGAAATTTGTTTGTGGTTGTGGGGCCAAATAGATCCATATGTAACATTTGTAGGCACCTAGAAGTTGACATGCGGGGCTTGATCTCGAAAGAGGATTTGTGTTGTTTTCCCAATTGGCAAGCTCGCACTTCTTTCCGTGATCGGCGGACACTTTTGGAAGACCGGTTGCCAATCCAGGCGGCAAGCTTGGATATTGATTTGAAGTTTAAGTGGCGAGTCTCTTGTGCCATAGCCACGAGTTCTCAACCGATATTCTTAGCTACAAAACATATATTAGTAACACCAGTAATAGTACTTAAGTCTACTGCATAAATGTTACCTTTTCGTTTGGCAGTGAGAAGAGTTTCATTTGAGGCAATGTCTTTTATATAGCAACTTGAAGTAGTAAAGATACATTGCATTCCTCTATCACGAATTGTGATATGGAGAGAAGGTTATGTTTGAGTCCATCCACCAAAGAGACCTTACGTACGATCGCACCTCTAATGATGGTTCCACATCCAATTATTTTACCTTTTCCATTGTCACCAAAAACTACGGGAGGACTACGATGCATCAACAATATCGGCAAGAAGATCGGCACGGCCGGATCATGTGTCTAGAGCGACCACTATCCAAAATCCATACATCTTTCTTTGGCATCGATCGAGGCCATAAAGCATACACCGCAAGTGAAACATGCTTATGGTCCCCCTTATTCAATGGGTCCAAGAGGTTAGTTCCTCTTGGGCAGCCATATCTGGCCGCCACTAGAGGCCTTAGCCAATGTGGATCCTGAAAGGCTTTTCAAGAGGCATTCATGAGCATGATGACCATAATCCAAACAATTATCACATCTCACTTTGCCTTTGATTGGTAGTAGTCGGCAAGACACCACTAGATTTAGTCATTGCATCATCGGGCTTAGGAGAATTTGCGAGACACGAACTTAGGGACTTTGTAAGTCTTGGTTTTACCCTTCTTTCCTTTACGCTTGCCTTTGCCGATCACCGTTGGGGAAGGCTGTTCATCGCGGTGAATCAAGAGTGGTAATACCAGCTTTGCTGATGCATTTGCTTTTAATGTCTTCATCCGCATAATCATTATCAGCAATCTTAATTCCCTTTTGTACATACCTGGCTTTCTCCATTTCCTTGTAGTGAGGATACTTCATTGCCACAACATTATATTTTAGCTTGGTATCCTTATGCAATGAGTTAATCGAGTTGTTCTCAGCCTTCTTATCCTTTTTCTCAGTTACAGAGGCATCAGTACGACTGCTACTGCTGGTTTCAAATCCTATCCCATGTTGATTATTTTTAGGAGAAATTTGGGTTGCATTAATCGCAATTTTAGCAGCGTTAGGTTTTGAAAAAGTATCAATAGTTTTCATAAGAGAATCATTTCTTTGAGCTAAATCTTTAATCTGTGCAGTGTGTACTTTTGCTCTGCTTTTGAGATCCAGGTTTTCAGTTTTAAGCTGATCGAACTCACTCAGTTTTGTTTTTAAAGAATCAAGTTCAGTTTTGAGTGAGTCTCTTTCAGCAGAAACTAAACTGAAATCAACAATCAATATTTCATGGACACTACTCAACTTTTCATAATCAATAAAAAGTTCATCCATGGTCTCTATCATCTCAGCTTTAGATATCTCAGGAAGAGGGTCGATTATGTTTCTTTTGGCTGAGTGATCTTTTGGCTCAGGAGAGAAGTTGGGTAGGGATGAGATGGGTTTGGCAAGATTTCTTGAAATACTTGGGAGTTTGGTAAAGGATAGCTTCTTTTCAGAGGATTGTGGAGGACTTGGTTCGGTTGCATAGGAGGCAAGGGGTCCACACTGTCCGTAGAGAGAGGTTCCAACTTGATGAACCTTGTAACCATAAGGGTTAACTGCATTGACTTTGACTTCTTGGAATGAATGTCTAGCTGGTTTTTCCTTCCTTGATGGTGTTCTTGGAGGAGTTGCATTCCGGTGAATAGGAGTTAGTAGATCTAGTGCTATTTCATCATCGGCATCCAGGGCAACGAAACTTATATCAGCATCTTCATTGTCATCGGCAGAGCCTTCACCTTCTGAGTCAGTTTCACACCAGACTGGCATAGCTTTCTCAGTGCTGTCATCTGCAACATAGCTTCTGGACTTTGAATGTCTTTGGTTTACCGATTTCCTGACATACTCATATTTTGGCTGGGGACATTTAGATGCAAAATGTCCGAGGTTTTCGGCGATTAAAACATACCAAGTCTCCTTTGCTGTTCTTTCCATCAGCAGTGCTAGTAGAAGGCTTATGGTTGCTGGTGGTTCTATGGAAGGGAGCAGTAAATGGTTTGTTTTGATTTGGTTTGCTGTCTTTTTGCATTTTCTTGAAGTTTTTGAACTTTCGATAGTTTCTGGCAAATGCAGCAAATTCATCTTCTTCCACGTGAGGCTCAGGAGGGCTTTCAAGGGTTTGCTACAGCAAGGGCTTTGGCATTGATCAGTAGGAGGATAAGGGGTAGAAATTTGAGATATCTGAGTCTGTGCTGAGAGAGACATGCATTTGAAGTTTTTATCGAGAACATTAAGTTTTTGTAGTTCTCTCTCATACAAAAATAGACTAGACACAATATTTTGAATAGAAGTAGTATTTAAATCTCTAGCTTCTCTAAGAACAGTGACCTTGGTATGATATATACTTCCTAAAGCACTTAGAAAACGTATATTTAGGTCTTTCATAGTATAAACTTTACCAAGATAAGCACATAGATTACTTACCTCGCAGAATCGATCATATGCAGTTCTGAGTGATTCGCCATCTGACTTTTTGAAGGATTCGAACTCAGCAATTGCATCATAAAGCCTGTTGTCCTTGGTGCGAGCATCTCCTTCGAAGTATTCAAGGAGCTTGTTCCAGCATTCTTGTGCCGTGTAACACAAGTCAATGAGCTTGTACTGTTTGTCGTCTAGACCACAAGAGATGATGTGGCTGGCTTTCCCATCAAGAGCATAGGTTAATTTGTCTTCGTCAGTCCATTCATCTCTTGGTTTTTCGACCAGAGTTTCCGTAACTTGAACATCTATTTCTTGTTCATCATCAGCGTCGGCATGCGCAGTTAGGGGAGTGGATGGTATAGCTTTGTAAGTGGTTTGAACCTTCAAGGGAGTAATCGGTCCACCTTCCACTACTTTCATTAGTCGTTAATCTATGGAGTTCATGTACTTTATCATTCGGGATTTCCAAACACCAAACTCGTTGGTGTTCAACATCGGTATGGTGGTGATGTTAAACGACTGCATAATTTTTCCCGCCATGGTATCGGCAATCAAGCTGTAAGGCTTGGAAATTTCTTTCAAAAATGACAAGCTCTGATACCAATTGTTAGGCCCAATTGGCAAGGAAATAGGCTAGAGGGGGGGGTGAATAGCCTTTTTACAATTTTAATTGAAAATACCTTAATGGTCAAAGTCACTAATCAGAAGGTTGTAAGTTAATCAGTAAGCACAGCGGAATATTCGTGACTTAGTTTGAACTCACACAAAATCAGCAAGAAGTTGTTCAGAGCTTGATTTAACACAAGGTATTTATTTAAACCATTTATGCAGTGCAACTTGTTTGGTTTAGGAAAATACTTATGATTCAGCAGGATGAACTGTTCTGATTTGTAATGGTGAACGACTGGCAAGATGTAAGTAAAGTAAAGACAAGGACACAGTATTTGGAGAGGTTCACAGCGTGAATGCTGTTACGTCCTCTACCAAGATTGGTCAGATCTTGGATTTTGAGAGAAGTTTACTATCAGTATATCCTAGTCTATTACAAGAGCGGCCTTGCCGATTACAAGGATTGAAAACAAAGGATCTACTGATGGATCATAAGACAAAAAACTGACCAGGTGTTTTTGAGTGGCAAGTTAGACTTATCTCACTCAGGTGTGTGTGTGATTCTTCAATCAATGCATTCCAATGATTGTCTTGTTGGAGAATGCTTACAAGGTTGATTGAGATGTGCACGAGTGTATGTCCCTAATAATGTCTAATGATTTTCTGGACTTGAAGGCTTGAGCTTCATTGAATGCTTCAAGCACACTCTTCTTCAATGCAACGACCAACCATCTTCAATGCAGCAAAGTCTTCTATATATACTTGAGAAAGAGAAGAACTTGAGATGCCGTTGAGGGGTAAATTTGGAATAAGGAAAGTATGGTTGGTAGGTGAGGATCATTAAATGCCATATCTTTTGTAATTAATGCGGGAGATTTGAATAAGACATTTCTGCTTTGTTCGGCGGGTAATAACCCCTTTGTCCCAACCGGTTACCTGCAACAAGCAGACAAAGGACAAAGTAGAGCTAAAAGTAGCTCTGCTGTCAGAACAGGCAGAATGGTATTGGCAGGAAAAATGTAACTACTTTTAGCAAACAAGTACGATGAAAGAGATAGAGATGTGACCGTTGTGACTGAGAGTCTGTTTCAAATGAAGGGAGTTATCACAAATTTAAGTCACCTATCTGCTGAAGTATGTTGCTGAAAAGTGTTAACTCCTGCTGATTACCAGGCAGATCCCACCAGCAGGATAGTAACCTGCAAGACTTACTGAACTAACAGAGAGGGCATCAGCAAGAGATCCAAAAATAAAATCTAATTAAATTAGGGGTCTCTAACTAGCCATGTGATTGGGATTAAGCAATTCTGAGTCCACATATATTTTGACCCAACAGAGGCAAATTTGCGTTTCCAGCGTTTGCATTTGCATTGTTGTTTACTTCTTCGTGCCCAAGTGAGGCCTCAGATACATGTCCATCTGAAGTCACCATTGTTGCAGGTTGAGAAAACTTTCGAGGTCAAGCTTATGCACGATTCCCGGTAATGGAACCAAACTGATGCCGCAAGAAATGTGCTTATCAATCTTCCTCCACGTGGCAGGACTGATCACCTGGCTCCTTGACCTGAAATCAGAACCCACGACTAGCCGGATGTGTCTCCGGCTTAGACCCTTGGGCGTGAGAGTAAGTATATGATTTGGAGAGCAAAAAAGGTATTGAATACAGATGATTCAGATAACAAAATTGCAGTTACCTTTTCACCGTTGGTAGTGGTAATGTATTTATAGTTGATGTAGGTGGTTTAATGACAGGGCTACATGTGCTCCGATGTTTTAGGGACAGTTACGCATTACTTGAACGCGTCTTAAACGGTCCCTGATTTATAGGGGAGCAGTTATGGCCTGAGTAATTACACGTGCGCCTGTAGCCATTAGGTCGACGCTTGCTTTGGCAGGTCGAGGTCGACACTTGTGCTTGGGTCGACTTGACTGTCGAGTAGAGTTGGATCGTACCCGAAATATGACTGGGTCATAGGGCCGGACTAAGTTAGGTCGGGACCTAGTAGGTCGGACAATGAACTTAGTCGACTGATATATGAGATGGGCCTTGTACCATGGGATATTTGGGCCTGGCCCATAGGGAATATGGTGGAAATAATTGTTTGTGGATTGGGCTTTACTCGCTTGGCACAATTCCATACTTTTGGTATGTTCAAGCATTATTGATAATTTTGAGACTACTCCGAAAATGTGGGGGTGGGTATACTTTGGAAAATAATTACCTTTTTGAAAGGTTTCCCCAAGAAAACAATGAGATGTCCATATAAAATATGGAAACGTAGGCCTACGTACACTTGTGAATGTGGGGTGTTTCGCAAAGTAGCAAGTCCAATTACCAAAGAAATTGAATTTGGTTACTAAATGGTGGATTTTGTTTCAAGAGTTATGTTCATAACAATTGTGGATATTGGTTTGTTATATATGATTCAATAAGTTTGAATATATATAAAAATCAAAAGAAAATAAAATCAATGGAAATCAAGTATTGATGTCAAATTCTTGGAAGTGAATATATGATACTTTGAATGAAACAGATCTAAGTGTTGAATCGGTTCAAGAAATGGAACCTAGAAGGAAATGTGCTAGTTTGTAAAGCCTTGTATGACTTGAGACAAGTACAAAGAGGACATCAAAGGTTTTATTGTGTGAATATAAACAAGAGTGACTACATCACTTTGTTAATTAAATCCAAAATACGATTTATTAACTAAGAAAAATTCTAGTAAATTTGATCATTTGATTCAAATTCAAGGAAAACTAATGGACTCGTTGTTAAACAAGTCATTAGATGGATATTCTTGATAAATTTGATAGGGTCAATATAAAATCACTAGAATGAATTTGCGTTATAAAGCTTGTGGTAGCAAGATGTTATATTGCTAAAGTCTATTTATGATTGACATGACATATAGCAATGTGTGTAATGGTAGTCTAGACATTTATGTCTAAGACATAATACCATTAATAACTACTCTCAACTAATTTGACAATCTGAAGTCAAATGATAAACGGATCCGTTAACCAAAGGGTTAAATAGAGAGTTAGTTGAAAGTTCGATGAGGGGAATGAGACGTAAGCCTCTTAAAAGTTAAACACAGCGGAAAACCCAATCTAGATGACTGGAGATCCCAAGAACTAGATTCAATGGGACAACCTAACTGTTAAAAGACTTGTAGCGTCACTGTGGGGGAATCAACCCCAAGTCCATTCCTATTAGTGACATCCCGAAAGGACAAGGATAAGCCTATGGCTTTTAATGATTCTTACGTGTCGAAAATTCGAGCGGGGTAATACGGGTTACTTTTAAGAAATCACCTATGTGAGAGGAAGTGGGGCCGCTTCGAGGAGAATTGTGTGAGGCTCAATTCTTAGACCCTCTCACAGAACCAGGCATTATGTTCAGGGCCATGAACGAACATAGCTATGAGAAATGAAATATGTTAGGACATTACTTGTGTCTAGTATATGATCGGCTACACAAAAAGCATATCGATTCAAGGACATCGCGTCTATCGACTTGCGAGTAGAGTAAATATGCTAGTTCGAGCGGAGGTTCAATGGGCAATATCCCCACACCTTCGTATGCAAGTTTTTGTCTGCCGAACTCTATCACCAATCTCGTCCTCAATTTCCTTCATGTGGGGGATTGTTGGAAAAGTATGTTGTGCGTGAAGGAAATTGTGTACAATTCCTTGGAAAAATCGTTTGTCGTTGGACAAAGATTATTGTGGGTTCATATTCTACTCCGTGAGAACATGAAAATGATATTTTATTTGTTCAATTTGAAGATTGGATGATAAAAATATTACAGCTTAAATAAATGGATGGAAGTTGGAAATGTGAGTTTGTCTCACATGTGAAAAGAATGGAAAAACTAGTTGATAGTTTTGGCCATTTTTTATTGAATTATAATTCTTTTAATTCAAGATTAATTCCAAGAATAACTTCCAAGGTTAATGTCCATTTATGATTGGCAAATGAAACTCCAAAAAGAAATTGATGGCAAGGTTAATTGTTGAATTAAGATGATCATCAATATGTGGATTAATTGGAGAGTTAATCCTTGGGGAGTTTTGAGCTATAAAAGAAATACCCACAACTCTTTGAAGAGAAGAGAGAAAAAAAAATAGAAAAAAAAAAGATAAGAGAAAAACACACAAAAAGAAGCTTTTTCCATCAATCTTCTTCTACCCTCTTGCAATTTGTTCATCTTCTTCCTTTGCCCTCCTTGAATAATTGGAATGGTGATATTATCCAAGCATATTATTTCATTTCGCCGGAAATCTCAAGTGCGGAGTGGTTCCGGTTAATCCGTTTTATCCTGGGAGACTAACGCCCGTTGAAACCTCAAGCACTCGTAGAGAGGAGGACGAATTAGTCTTAAGGAGAGTGTGTTCTCACACGACTCAAATAAAGAGATTAAAGATGGACAAACCCAATGAAGAGATCAAATACGGTTGTATCTTTCTTTTTATGTTTTTCAGAATTGTTGTATATTGTATTTTCAATGTTGTAATTTGTTTTTCTTTCTATATTTACAAGATTTTATCCAACAATTTTAACCAATAATAATATGACAAAAACGTCAAGATGTAAAATTTATTTTTGTATTGAGAGAGGTATTTTTAAGGTGATTATTATAATATTTTCAAAAAAAAATATGTGAAAATCTCTTGTAAAACGTGTTCTACGCTCGCCTGAGCGTAGAACGTGTTTTTAAATAGGCGCGGTGGCATTTTTGTAAATAAATAGAACTTCTCAAAATGTGCGATGACATTTTTGTAAATAATTGAAACTTATAAGAGGCAGTTTTCTACACAACAACAGGCACATTTTAACATTGTAAATAATTGAAACTCACCTGACATTTTTTGATACTGCAGAAGGCACTTCTGAATACTACAAGAGGCATATTTTAACACTACAACAGGCATGTGTTTTTTAATTCACTTTGACACTTTTCAATATTACAACAGACATTTTTCAATACTACAAAAGGCACTTTCCAATACTACAACAGACACTTTTTAACACTACAACAGACATGTGTTTTTTAATTCACTTTGACACTTTTCAATATTACAACAGACATTTTTCAATACTACAAGAGGCACTTTTCAATACTATAACAGGCACTTTTTAACACTACAACAGGCACTATTTTTCAACAATATCATCGCATTATTTAACATTACAATCGATTTAAATGTGTTTATTAGTGTCATAATAGAACATGCACTTTGTTTATATTGCAACATGCACTTTATTGTACTAGAAAAGGCACTTTAGCAAAACAGGTTCTAGGATAAGCTATCCTAGAACTAGTTTCACACAAGAACAACTCAAAAAATATTATTATTTGCAGTAGAAAAAAAATCAAGCTCAAATTTTTACAACTCCTTTATTTGTCGGCCTTTCTAATCTGGGGTTTGGAGCCTACAAAGTCGTCGGATTGTACAATGGTTTGGTCGTAATCAAACTCTTGCCCCCACTTCCTGGTCCTAATCTATCTATATATATAATCTCTATCTCTACATATATAACAAGAGGAAAGTCTCACTTTCCCTCTCAAAAAAATAGCACAGAAGCCATGCAAAAATATTCTTTCGCCTATGCCATATTTTGAATTTTAAAAGATGTAATAAAGTCTTTTCTCATCTTAAGTGATAAAATGAATAAAAAAAAGAGTGTTTGACGTGCTTTCTTCTGAGAAGTTAGTGGCATAAGGTCAACAAGTATCATATCCATGTACAACACCACCATACCTACTGTCAACAAACTATATCAAAACATGGAAGAAGTATGGCTTCTCCCCAAATTTTAGGCTCTTTGATTGAGAGATCACTCAACTGATTGGAAAATATATATATATATATATATATATATATATATATATATATATATATATATATATATATATATATATATATATATATATATATATATATATATATATATATATATATATATATATATATATATAAACTTCTGCAAAATAATCTTCTGTTCTCTTCCATTTGTGATTTTGGCGGTATCTTTAAAAAACTTGAATTCAGTTTCAATTTTAAATTTCAATTAGAAATATGAAATGCCCCCTACTCCTCTATAAATAAGCATTCCATTTTCAATGCATAACACATATATTCTCTCTCTTTAACCCTCTCTTTAAGTGTGCTGGTTTGTGTGAGAGAATAACATGGCTCCACTCTTCAAAACCCTTCGCGAACTTGATCCTTCTAACGTCAATCAAGCTGTGAAACTCAGGCTGATTTGTTGCTACACTCTACATGTTGGCGATGATACTAATGATGTGTATAGCTTAGAGTGTGTTCTTCATGATGCTGAAGTGAGTATTTCCTTCACTCATTTTTTTTCTGAAATCTTTATTTTGTATCAGATTTTTATGTTTTCTACTTCATTTTAATGAGCTGATATATTTTTGGTTTAAATAATAGGGCCACAGAATTCATGCTTCTATAAAAAAGGCTTTCATTGCTCGCTTTCGCACCATGTTAAAGGAGGAACACCTCTTCGCCATCAAGAACTTTCATCTGTCAACCAATAAATTGAACTTTAAAACATCAACTGCAGAATATAAGATGGTGTTTATTCCAAAAACTAATGTTGTAGAGGTGTTTGATGCTGATTTCCCTCGAAATGTTTTCAAGTTCAAGGTGTATGACGACCTTTCTTTGTGGGAAAATATGGATGAGAACCTCATGTGTTATACACATAAAAAAATAAAATGTGACAAAAACAATTTATGTACTTTTTCTTCTAAAGAAAAAGTACATACAATATGAACACATATAAGTATCAAAACAATTTATTGTGTAATGCCATTTCTACAATAAGATATACATACAATATGAACACATATAAGTATCAAAACTTTTACCATCTAAGAGAGAAATAAGGTATTTCACAAATATTCCTACTAAATTATACACTCTCAAATACAAGCATGTATCATATAATTATAATGGCCTAAGATCCATATTTCACTTGATTTTGGTTTAACTGAGTCAATGCCCGAAATCAAGCTATTTAGGTAGATAACATCAATCATATCATATATGACTCTTAGATCTTTTATGAGATTCTAGACATCATATGTCAACACATGTTTTAATCTCATCTATGCCTTGGGTCAAATCTCATTTGAAAGCACCAATTAAGTTTAACTTTTTTCAAACGTATGAGACACAAAACGATGCACCTAACTGAGTCAAAACTACATCAACCGTTATCTCATCTTTATCACATATTATGATATAATGATGCACCTAACTGAGTCAAAACTACATCAAAATATCTGAATATATCACAAGTGTTTTAATCAAGGGGTGGCATAAAACTTAAACATTTAAGAAGATTTATCCATATAGCAACAAACATCGCATGGTTGTATATGAAACTTATGTGTACATAACCATGAACATGGGATTTCACATAATATCCTACTTTTAGGATCATTCAAATAATCATGTAACAAATAACAATTATAAATTGCATAATTATTCAATTCTCAAAATTTAAGGATTCAAACAATTTAATCAAATTAAATATGAACATCAAATCCTAAACAAACAATTTGTTTCAATTTGAGAATTTACTAATCTTTGTTAATCAAATTAACTAGATCAAAAACCCCTGTAGAAGATTAATCATATCAATCAACTATTAATCATAATCATGCTATATAGCATATAATTATTTTCTTAAAACAACACACATAAACTCATAGATCTATTTCATTCAACATATTAAGCATATAATCAAATTACATCTAGCATGCCAATTTTAACCTAATCATGATTAAACGCGGCTCTGATACCACTGTTGGATTTTGGGGTAACAAACGCAGCGGAAGACTTGGTAAAAAATCACAAAACCCCTAGCCAAGATCCGTCTAATATGAATAGATTAAAACATATGAATATAGATCTACTAACCTTGTTGCAAATTTGTCTTTCGTATCCGATTCGTAATTCAGATTTGAATCGTAGACGAAACTTGGATCTTCTTCCTTGTTCTTCATTGGTGAAGAATCAACAATGGTAATCTTCAAGCTTTAGGTGATAAAGCAATCACCCTCTATCGGTAATCCACACGCGAACGAACCAAGATTTGTATCTTGTTGGATTGCTAGATGATCCTCTCGTTGAAATTCCTTTCAACAATCTATGGCTAATATGGAATTGAATCTAGGGAGTTTTGATCTTTGATTCATAATCAAGATCAATCAATTGGTGTTTCTTAAACCCTAATTTTCGTCACCCGTGGCTAAGGCAAAATGGTTATATTTATACTTTATAAATATCCCTAACAATTAGGGAGAAACCCTAATCCTAACCAAAATCGTATTGGTGCCAGCCGCTATGCACGGTCGTGCAAATTATAACGTACGGCCGTGCAAACCCAATTTGCACGGGCGCTCTGATTATAATGCATGACCGCTCCAGCCCTACTTGCACGGTCGAGTCACCAAAACTGCACGGCCGTGCAACATCCCAGATTCCTGTTTTTCATATTTGAGCCAATTTTCAATCCGTTCTTTGTGTGTAACCCTTTAGGAGTTATATTTATGTTGGTAGTGAGTTGAAACATCAATCCTCATAAGATATAAGTGGTTTCTAGCAAGCCATTATGTCCACCCAATTAATATAAACATCAAAGCTTGATTCCTTGATAGATCATTGTCACAATTCCTTTGTCACACGATGTTATATTGAACATAACTCATGGTCCATGCCAACTTATATTGTTCAATGCTTTCTCGACTCCGAATATGTTGATAATCCAAGTGCATTTGATCTCTATCAAATCTCTTGAGTACGGCCGTACATTTCATCAACACTATTCATCGAGGGGCCCAAGCAGACATGTCTCTTTACGAGGGACAAATCTCATCTTGACTTATCATTCTTCCATAAATGAATCCAATCGTGCCAACATAGCCCTTATTCCTATCATATTAAAGATAGTGTTAGACTACATCAAACATAACTTTCATCATGTGGAAGACGATGATAATATCAGGTACAAAAGATTCTAATGACACGACTATCATGAGATTTGATCATGACATATATGACCATAGACCATGTCATAAATCTCATGGGTCTGTCAAGTACCTTGTTCTCTAACAAGTACCCATAAGTGTAATGTGCAACCCACACATATAATCATCTCTATAATTATCCATAATCAACTTATACTAGTTATTCATAATAAATAGGGACACAGAATATTATAATAAACATGTAAACATATAATAATCCATATAAGCAATCTCTATTATAAATGGTAAAGACGATTACATAACGATATTAGTTATGAGTCAAGATAACTATACGCCTAGGACATAACACCAACATTTTTCTCTTTCATTTTTTTATATTCACAAAAAATAACTGCATTTCATTAGTAAGAAGAAATTAGGAATTAAGGGAAAGTATACACTATGATTAATATTTTAGATATTTTAAAATAAAATATATTAAATTTAACTTTATGATGAAATATTTACTATGTTAATGATCAATATTTTAGATATTTTTGGCGCTAAATTTAACACTTTAATTCTTTGTTCATGTTAACTTTGGCCACTGACCACCTTTTTTGGGTCTTTGTCTTCACACCCATTTCCTCAGCACGTGACCCCACTCCCACTCCTCCTCGAGTTCCACCCCAAGAATCTAGGCAACTCACAACTGCGCTCCCTCACAAACTCAACTTCTCTACTACTACTACTAGATCTCACTCACTCATTTTTTGAAACCCATTTATTTCCAAACTCAAATATGCATCATAACCACCCCTTTCCTCCTCTTCCGGCCACCGCAACAACCGCCATCACCGCCGTCCTTTTCTTCACGCTCCTCCCTTATTTCACCTCCTCCCACCCTTGTTCATCTTATTCCACTTCCTGCCCACCTTTCACTTCCACCCCTCCTTTCCCTTTCTCCTACTCCCCCGGCTGCGGCCACCCTTCTTTCCAAATTGACTGCTCAAACTTCTCACGCGCCACCATATCCATCAATAACCTCAACTTCTCCCTCATTAATTATCAACCGAATTCCACCTCAATATTCCTCTCTCCCCACCCAACAACCACCGCAATCCCATCCCACAACTGCAGTTCTTCTCACTCTCTTTCAATCCCATCCCAACCAATCAATCTATCCGCCTCTTCATTCCGCGTCTCCGACTCCTCCTGCTCCCGTCTCTCCGTCCTCAAACCCTGCCTTCCTCCCAACCTTCCTAACTGCAGCCACTGCTCTTGGCAATGTAAGCTTATCAAAACCCCACTTCACCTAGTCCACGATTGCGCCGCCACCACCACCCGCCAAGTCTCCCCACAAGGCTGCCAATCCGACGTTCTCGAATTTCTCGAGAGATTCTTGAAATTGGGTATTGAAATTGAATGGGATGAAGAAGAGGACGCTTATTTCTCAAACTGCAAAGCTTGCCAGTCCAAACATGGCGTCTGCGGATTCAATTCAACCGACCCAAATAAGCAATTCATCTGCTTCGGATCCAGTTCCCAAATTAGGCCGCCATGGATTCGTCAAAAAAGCCCCAATCGAATTGCAGTTTTATGCATAACCTTCCTATTTATTTTCTTCTTACTAGCAGTCTTAATAAGCACATTGATCTCCCGTTCACGCCGGAAATCATTATCCCTATTAGAAGATCCCGCACTCCTCTACTTACACCGCCACCGCTCTGCCAGTCTCCTCCCACCTGAATTCACATTCGAAGAGCTTCAATTATCAACAAACAACTTCGATCCCAAGAGAAAAATCGGCGACGGCGGATTCGGCGTAGTCTTCTTAGGCCAACTCTGTGGCAATCGTATTGTCGCCGTCAAGTACCTTCACAGACAAATTCCAGCAACTAAATCCGGTAACAAATCGGTCTCAGCCAAATCATTCTGCAACGAAATACTGATTTTATCTTCAATCAATCACCCAAATCTAGTCAAACTACACGGGTATTGCAGCGACCCGAGAGGATTGATCTTGGTCTACGAGTACGTCGCCAACGGCACGCTTGCCGACCATTTACACGGCACAAAGAGCTTCCATCGAAAAGGGTCGTTAACATGGCAGATAAGAATCGACATTGCGCTACAGATAGCTGTAGCCATGGAGTACTTGCATTTTCTAGTTGTCCCCCCAATCGTTCACAGAGACATTACGTCGAACAACATATTCGTGGAGAAAGATATGCGTGTAAAAGTCGGCGATTTCGGTCTTTCGAGGCTGCTGGTATGTTCAGAGGCGGCGACAGTGCCGAGGGATGAATCGGATTGTGTATGGACCGGGCCACAAGGTACACCGGGGTACTTAGATCCGGATTACTACCGATCGTTCCGGTTAACGGAGAAGAGCGACGTTTATAGCTTCGGCGTGGTGTTGCTGGAGCTGGTGACGGGGATGAGGGCGGTAGATCAACGGCGGGAGAAGAGGGAGATGGCGTTGGCGGATATGGTGGTGTCGAGGATACACATGGGGTTGTTAAAAGAGGTGGTAGATCCAGTTTTGGCGGCGGATAGGGAAGCGATGGAGGGTGTTGGTGCGGTGGCGGAACTGGCGTTCCGGTGTGTGGCGGTGGATAAGGATGATCGGCCGGATGCTAGGGAGGTCGTGGAGGAGTTGAGACCATCCACTATGGTGACTCTCCAAGTGAGAGTCACCCCCCAAAAGAAAAAAAAAAAAATGAAAAAGCAAAGGAAAGTCACGACCGAGCATGACTCCGGGCAATCAGCCAACCGGCGGTTGACCCCGGTTGGGCATTTTCTTTTTTTTTTTTTTTTTTTTTTTTTTTTGATTAAATTATTTTGATTTTGTATTTATATAAATATATTTTTAAAAATAATATATTTTATATATTAATTTTATTTTTAAAAGGTTGGGTTGGGTTGAGTTGGGTCGAGGTCACTGATGGGAGTATAAATTATATAAGATTGGGTTGGGTTGGGTTGGGTGAGATAAATTAATATTTTATTTGAGGTTGGGTTGGGTCAGGGTCACTGATGGGGATGGTCTGAGAAGCATTCGTGGCCGTACGCGTGGCATTAGGATATCGAATGGTAGTGTTGTTGTTCCGGAGAGTGGGTCGCTGTGACTTTCGAGAGGCGTGGAGAATTGGGCGACAGTTTTACATATTGTTAATTTGCACATGTGATTTACTTTTTTGACCTTTTCGTGTCTTGGGGTATGGGATTTTTGTTCCATTTGTACATTGCCATTATTACCACCACATTTCTCTTTTCTAAAATTTACTCCATCTGTCTCGAAAAATTTTACCCTTTTACTATTGAGAACGGAAAATAAGAAATAATGTTATTAAAGTATGTATTGTGAGTGGGAGGAGAGAGAATGAATGGAGAGAATAGTAAATTTGAAAAGTGTTGTGAGTGGGAGGAGAGAGAATGAGTGGAGAGAATAGTAAATTTTTTTTCTTTTTAGAAAAGTGAGACTTTAAAGTGGGACGCCCAAAATAATAAAAGGGGTAATGTTTTATGGGACAGAGGGAGTATGTGTTTTACGTGTACTCTCAAAAAGAAAAATTATCATGCTCTATGATTTTAAATGAATACTCCCTCCGTCCCACGTTTATGTGAACCAACTTTATAGATGTGGAAATTAAGGAAAAGTGATGTAAGAAAGAGAAAAAGTTAAATGTTGTGAGTATGAAAAATTAAATAGGAGAGAGAATGAGTGGGAGGAATAGTGAGAAGAGAGAATGTTGTGAGTGTAAAAGTGAAATATTTATTTTCATTTTGGAAAGTTTGCATTTACGTAGGACGGATCAAAATAGAAATAAGTTTGCATTCACGTGAAATGGAGGGAGTATTTAATCTTTTTTTTAATAAAAAAGAAAAAAAAATATTTACTAACAAAAATAGTACTCTCTGATCTGATTTAAGGTTTTTATGTTCTTTTTAGTCTTTTCCAATTTAAGATTTTTATTTGCTTTATTTTTTAAAATAGGCAATGGGACACGCTTGTTTCACTTACAATAAAGAACAAACCAATTACTATTTTCTCCAATTTTCTTTCGTCTACTTTATTTTTTTACTTATAATATTTTATTTTTTTCTTTAACATTCATGTAAAGTCAATAGAAATATTAAATCGGCACAAAAGGAGTACATGTATTTGGAATTTGGATTTGATATTGCTCTTGCTTCATGCAACCAGCAGCCCAAATTTGATCATGTTTTTCATGTTAGTGGGGTGATGGTATGAAAGAAACAATATAGGACAGCCACACGAACTCATAGGGTACTGGTGTTGTTAGACTTAGTGTAATCATCAAAATCAAAGATTATACAAACAAAATAAACAAATTTGCAGCAAAATAATAAATACAAAAAAGTAATAAAATAATAGGGAATTTGATTCGAAAGTTTCTTTTGAAACAAATTACTTTTCCTCAAGTTCCTCATTAAATCGAAATGACCTGAAAGTTCTTATGCAGTAATATATAATACTGCATACAATATTATTATATTCACTCACATGTGAATATAATACTACATCTATAATACAACATGGTGAAGGAACTTCTCGAGCATTATAATACTTTTTTAGAATTTTCCGGTCACTCTCCCAAAATAATATTTACCACTTATTTACAGCAAATTGACGTAAATAATAAAAACTTATCTTTAATAAACTTAAGTATGCTTTGATTACAAAGAAAAAAATTAACAAGGAACTATAATATCAAACACTTAAAACACAAGTTCAAAAAGAATTTGTGCAACAAAATAACTCTCACAAATAAGCACTCTATCAATCTGAATATCTCGGTTATGAAAGTCAGAATGCATGTCTATAAAAGGAGGCGTACTACTCGTTTTATAGTCACGAATGAGTAGTTGTCGTGCAAAACATTTAAATCCCTAAACTGTGCGGAGACTTGAAGGGTAATCTTTAATGAGATTTACTTTATCTTTTCCTTACTTGTAGCTTCCTAATCTAATCAATGTGTTAGACTCTTGCAATATATCAAATCAAAGAGATATACTCCCTCCGTTTCATTAATAATTTCACTTTTTGTCAAAACGAATATCCCATTTAAAGCTTCACTTTTTCTAAAATGGCAAAGATTCTTTACTATTTCACCAACTCATTCTCTCTCCTATTTTACTATTACACTCACAACATTTTCAAATTTACTATTTTTTCCACTCATTCTCTCTCCTATTTTACTATTACACTCACAACATTTTCTTCACTCACCAATTTCCTTAATTTGCGTGCCCACCTCAAAAGGGTGAAGTAATTATCGGGACGGAGGGAGTATATTAAAGGAAAAATTCCCCTAAGGCCCCTCTCCCCAGATTTTTTTCCCCTTAAAGAAAACTTTTTTATAAATCCCAAATAAAGAGTTATTTTCAGATTCAAATTCCCTAGACACCCCTAGGCTCCTCCTCCCATCACGTCATTTCCTATCTTCTCCCCATTTTAATCTCTTTACTCTCTCTCTCTCACAGACACAGTAAAAGTTTTCTCTCTCCCAACCATCTCCGACCGGCGACCTCCGGCGAACTCCGGCGACGGTGTTTCTCCTTTCTTCCCTTCGTCTTTTCTCCGGATCTTCTCCCCCCTCTCCGGCACGTGCACTCACACTCGCTTACAAGTCTCAATCCCTTGATCTACTCCGACATCAACTTCTCCGGCGAGCCCTTTCATCTTCTCTAGCTGCTCTCAACTTTTCCGGCAATCCACTCATTGAAGTTACAATTGAACCACTAATTGAAAAACAAATAGAAGTCAATCCACTTGCCTACTACCGCCACCTGGATGGAAGCCTAGGGATCTAGTTGCTTTGCCTCCATTGGAATATCTTCCTATTCTGCATGGGGTTGAAGAGTAACAAGCTCGCTCCATCCATGTTCCAGGGTTTTCGAAGGCCTAGTGATTACAGCAGTGCACTACTTCTTTTTATGATCTTCTCTTTTTCGTTAATATTAGATGTCTCCAATTTGTATTAGCTCAAAACCTTTAAGTTGTTGGATTTTTGATTTTTTTAGTTGAAAAATTTGTCTTATAAATTAATTATAAGGAACAAAATAGTCTTATAATTAACTTATAAGGATGTGGACCGAATATGCAAGATCCGGCCGAGTTACAGCCAAGTAAATGAGTCGCCCAACTAGGCGTCGATAGCGTTCCGGATCTTCCAAGATAGCACCGGTAGAAACACCAAGCTTATGGTTAGGTTCAATGGGGAAGCTAGAGGGCTTCGAACCTAGTAAACCGGCCTCAGAAATAATATCCAATGTATACTTTCGTTGGCACGTAAACAGCCATCGGGATTGCGAGCAACCTCAATGCCAAGAAAGTATTTCGACCCGAGATCCTTCATTTTGAAGCACTCACACAGTACTTTTTGAAGGATAGCAAGGCGATGAATCGCTCCCGGCTATGATGAGATCGTCAACATACACAAGCACATTTATCTGGATGGCACCTTTGGTGAAGGTAAACAGAGAGTAGTCAGAGTAGGACTGGAGGAAGCCATAAGTCTTCAAGGAAGTCAACAACTTGGCGAACCAACAACGAGGGGCTTGCTTCGCACCATATAGGGACTTATGAAGACGACAAACCGTGTTGGTGTTCGGTGCCGCAAAGCCCGAGGGGGTTTCATATAAACTTCTTCTGCTAAGTCGCCATGCAAGAAGGCATTGTGAACGTCCATCTGATGAAGCTCCCAATTCTTGGAAGCAGCAATAGCAAGGAAAGCCCGAACAGTGACCATTTTAGCCACAGGAGCAAAAGTTTCTGTGTAGTCGATGCCTTCTTTCTGATGATTGCCAAGAACAACTAGCCGAGATTTCAATGGCCAACCGCTCCGTCGAATTGTACTTGATCTTATAGACCCATTGACATCCTAGAGCCCGTTTGCCAGGAGGCAGAGACACCATGGACCATGTGCCATTATCCTCCAAGGCACGAATTTCCTCTTGCATTGATTGTTTCCAGCCATCATGAGCCATGGCTTCACGAAAGGAAGTCGGCTCTTTAGCCACTGTAAGAGCTGCAAGAAAGGTACGATATTTCGCGAAAACCGATCACGCTTATATAGTGAGCTATAGGATAGGGAGTACCCGAGGAACCGATTGAAGACGGAGAGGCGGGAGATGGACTAGAAGATGTAGTAAGGGCCACAAAATCGCGAAGACGAACGTAAGGCAATTTCTGTCTCATACACCTCCCTAAAAGATCGGATCCAGAGTCATCGAAGAGACCGACGTTGATGCAGAGGGCGCAGTGGGAGCCGGAGGAGCCGGATCAATGGGAGCCGGAACAACCTCTTCCACATGTACATCGGATAGAGGAGCGGGCTCGAGCTGCCGATCGAACAACGAAGGAGCGAAGTCTTCTTCAATAGGAAAATCAATGTGACCAAAAGCTTCTTCCTCGCAAGAACATCAACGTAATCCTGGATATGAGGAACAGTAGTAGAATCGCCGTATGGAAACACAGCCTCAAAGAACTTGACATCACGAGAGACGAAAATTTCTTGGTCTCAAGATCAAACGGCTTCCACCCCTTTTTACCAAGAGGATACCCCACAAAGATGCATTTACGACTACGACTAGCAAATTTGTCACCCACAGCCTGCTGATTATGAGCATAACACATCGAACCAAAACTCGAAGAGAATCATAAAAGGGGTTTTTGCCAAACAAGATATCGTAGGGAGTTTTGTTATCCAACAATGGGGAAGGGGTTCGATTAATCAAATGAGCGGCGGTAAGGACCGCTTCGCCCCAAAAGTAAATGGGAAGGTGAGCCACGAAACCTCAAGGCTCTAGCTATGTTCAAAATATGACGGTGTTTACGTTCGACACGCCCATTTTGTTGAGGGGTGCCAACACATGATGTTTGAAAAAGAATGCCGGTGGAAAGAAAATAATCAAACAGGAGTTAAACTCGGTGCCATTATCGATTGAACAATTTTGATTTTTTGAGAAAGCGTCGATCCACCATTGCAACAAAGGCCATAAACATGCGAAAAACTTCCGTTTTATCAACTAGTAAATAAATCCAAACAAAGACGTGAATAATCATCTACCAAAGTCAAAAAATAACGGGCACCACAAGAGGAAACATGGGTGTAAGGACCCCACAAGTCACAGTGAACTTTCTCAAAAACTCTAGTAGATTTATACTCACTAATAGGAAAGCTATCTCTAGAATGTTTAGCACGAAAACAAACGTCGCAAGGTTGATGAAGACTACCCGACAAATGAGAGACCTGAGGAAGAAGTTTTACTACTTTTTCGTAAGGATGCCCCATACGATTATGCCACAACTCGAGCAAAGCAGGTGCATTGTTGACGTAAACGTGACAAGCGTAAGGTGCGCCTCCGAAGTAGTATAGTCCATCCCGCCTAACACCCATTCCAATCAGGTTCCTCGACTGGTCCTGTATAGCACACATAGAAGCATTAAAATGGACAGTGCAATGAACATCATCAGATAATTGAGAAACGAGAGAAGATCATAGCTTTAAATTTGGTATATAAAGAACATGATGAAGAACAAGGGTGTCTGTCAGGCGAACAGAACCCTCAATATGTGCAAACACAGAGGTGCCGTTAGGAAGCTTGACGGGGCAAGCTTGTATAGAGTATGAATCAAAGAGACAAGCAGCGTTTCCGGTCACATGATTGGATGCTCCCGTATCAATGATCCAAGAAGATGTCTCAGACGTACCATGAAGGCGATTATCCGGAATACGAGTGTTACCAACTAGGCCGGCCAAAGCATTCCAATGTTGCAGTAAACAAGGATGAAAAACCGGCTTGGGCGGATCCGGCAGCCATGCCGACTTGGGCGGCACCAACTTGGGCAACTGAGTTGGTCCGCGCAACTCCTCTCCCTCGACCTTGTTGAGGACGACCGCCACCACGAGCACTTGTTTTGCTACTGTCTCCCCACCATTCTGGATAACCGACAAGCTCAAAGCAAGAAGAGACATCATGGCCCTTTTTCTGACAGTGTGAACATGTAAGGTGGGATTTATCGGGCTTGTCACGACCACGAGGACCACCGGTTTTGAGGGAAAAGCCAACTGCATCCGGAGGTTCATCAAGAATTGGTTTAGCAAGTCGCACTCGTTCAGCCTGTGCTATCAATCGGTAAGCTCGATCATGAGTGGGCAAGGGATCCCGAGACAAGAGGTTAGTATGAAGAGAGGCATAGTATTCGTAATTTAAACCCATAAGAAATTCATGAAGCTTGCAGGTCTCCCTTCGTGCCGCGTGCTTCGTCCGCCGCAGCTTGTCGCAGAAGAACAATCTATAAGCGGCTCGTAATTGTGCAGAGATTCCCATAATCCAGTCAACTTACCGAAATACACAGCAACAGGCATGGTCTTGGTCTGCTCACATCGTGCTATTGACATCTTCAGTTGTTGAATGCGAGGTCCATCCACCAACGCATATCGAGATTTGAGAGAATCCCACAAACGCCTAGCATCCCTATACTTGGGCAGCGTGCTCTTAACCTCGGGATCAATAGTGTTCATGAGCCATGATACCAACATAGCATGAATAGTATTCCAATCTAACTCGGTGCAAGGAGAAACGGCGGATGGAATAGATCCATCCAAGAAGCCGAATTTGCGTCTAGCCTCAAGATCGGTCTGTATATCGCCAGCCCAATCATCATAGTTATCACCACGGAAGCGAGTAGGAGTTATGAAATCACCAGGTCGATCTTGGGGACCTAGGTAGAAAGGAGAGTTGTATTCAATCTTCAAAATCGGAGGAGGTCTTCCATCACCACCACCGGCCGGTGGTGCTTGTTCCGCCATCTATCAAAAGCTTGTGTATGCTAGCTCTGATACCATGTAGAAATTTAAATTGGGATAATAATTTCTCTTGTTATTCTTCTCACATGGAGGAAGGATTTATATGAGATTACAAAAGAGTTGTAGTCAAAAGGAAACATCAAATAAGGAAATAAGAAACCCAAAGGAAAAAGGAAACATCAAATAAGGAAATAAGAAACCCAAAGGAAAAAGGAAACATCAAATAAGGAAATAAGAAACCCAAAGGAAAAAGGAAACATCAAAGAAGGAAACACAATTCCAGCTGCGTTACAGTATTAGATAGGCATTTTAGAGGTGAAATTGGATTGCTTGAGACCTGATTTGGTTGTTGTAGAATGATGCCATTGAAATTGAGGGGAGTATTGTGGGTGTTGAGTGATTTTGGAAAATGATGGGTTTTTCAAGGTGTTATATGCAGGAATATAGTGTGACTAAGGCTTCGTTTGTTTAGCATAAAACATTTTTCGAAAAATGATTTCCTGTAAAATATTTTTCGAAAAATGAAAGCGTTTTTCAAAAAATAAGATAAACATGTTTTCGACTGTTTGTGATGAAGATGAATATAGTGATAAGTTTAGTTTTATTTTTATTTATTTAATGTTATTTTTGAATTTAATATTAGACTATTTACGATGAGGGATGAAATGGGGGATGATGGGGGATGAAATGGGGGATGAAACCCATTTCATCCCTAATGAAACGCTGCAGTGGATGATTGAAAAAGGGTGAGATGAAATGGCTGTATTAAAGATTTCATCCGGGTTGAAATATTGCTTTTGCTTTTTTTTCTTTTTCTTTTGTTGCCACGTGTCAGACCTTATTGGTCTTGACTTTATCACTTTTTCACCCAATTATTTAAACTCAATTATCTCATAATAAATGATTTAAAAATAAAAAGAAAAATTCACCAAAATTCATCATTTTTTTTCCCTACAAATTGATATAAGTTTCATTTGATTTGGACTAAAAAAAAAAAAAAAAACACTTAGTTTTCAATTTGAGTTGAATTATCACCAAGTAAATTAATTTTTTTTTTAATTTTTTTTTCACCAAAATTCATCATTTTTTCCCTACAAATTGATATAAGTTTCATTTGATTTGGACAAAAAAAAAAAAACACTTGGTTTTCAATTTGGGCTGAATTATCACCTAGTAAATTAATTTTTTTTTAATTTTTTTTTTCACCAAAAATCATCATTTTTTTCCCTACAAATTGATATAAGTTTCATTTGATTTAGACACAAAAAAACACACTTAGATTTCAATTTGAGCTAAATTATCACCTAATAAATTAATTATTTTTTAATTTTTTTTTCACCAAAATTCATCATTTTTTCCCCTACAAATTGATATAAGTTTCATTTGATTTGGAGACAAAAAAAAAAAACACTTGGTTTTCAATTTGGGCTGAATTATCACCTAGTAAATTATTTTTTTTTTTTAATTTTTTTTCACCAAAAATCATCATTTTTTTCCCTACAAATTGATATAAGTTTCATTCGATTTGGACACAAAAAAAAAAAACACTTAATTTTCAATTTGAGCTGAATTATCACCTAGTAAATTAATTTTTTTTAATTTTTTTTTACACCAAAAATCATCATTTTTTCCGTATAAATAATAATAATAATTATTATTATTATTTTACTAATTATAAAAATAAATAATATAAATAAAATAAAATAAAAGTAGTGGGGTATAGAATGATGAGTTGGAGGGAGTTGAAATTTAATTTAAGTTAGCCATTGGAGTGGGGGTAAATGAAATGGGTAGATGAAATATTAGGTGGATGAAAAAAAGTGTAAAAAGTGTTAGATAAAATGGGGGAGTGGGATGAAACCATTGTGGGTAGTCTTAGGTTGTTAGTATTTTTGATATTAGAAGTATATTAGGACTTTATTTTAATGTTTTATTGATTGATTAGGTTACTATATAGACTAGGGTTATTTTGGAAAGTTTTTGACTTGTTTTTCAAGTCCTAGGGTCACTATATAATTAGGATTAATTGTAATTACGAATTTAAGTTGTTGTTTAATAAAATTTGAGTGTTTACTCTTCAGTTTTCTCGAGCGAAAATTGACGGTTGATCTCTGAATTTCTCGAGCGAAATTCTGTGATTAATATTTATCAAGTCTTCCGCTACGTCAGTTTGGTATGAAAAACATTTTTCGAAAAATGTTCGATTGAGTTGACTACAAATTTACCCACTCCAATTACCACCACCACCCCCACCCCCACCCCCACCCTACTCACCACTACCACCCTCTCCCCCTCCCCCTACCCCCCAATCCACTCACCACCCCCTGTCAGCCCACCCCCCACCCACCCACCCTCTGTCGAGTAAAAAAAATCTTTTTAAATTTATTTTTAACAACTACTCCTCCAATTCACTCACCATCCCATGCCCCTCCCCGGTCGAGTAAAAAAAAAAAAAAAATCATGTTAAATTTATTTTTAACAACTCCTCCCCCTCCCCCCCCGTCGAGTAAAAAAATCATTTTAAATTTATTTTTAACAACTCCTTCCTCAATCCACTCACCACCCTCTCCCACCCCACCCCACCCCACCCTACCCTACCCTACTCACCCACCCACCCCCCACCCCCGATCGGATCAATTTTTTTTTATTTAACTGCAAACTGTTTTTTGAAAAATGATTTTTTTTACCCAACGGGGGTGGGGGATAGGGTGGCAGGTGGTGAGTGGATTGAGAGAGAAGTTGCTAAAAATAAATTTAAAATGATTTTTTTTTACTCAACGGGGGGGGGGGTTGGTGGTGATGGGGATGGGGCAGGGGTGGTGATGGGCATGGGGTAGGGGTGGGTAACGTGAGTGGGTGGGTGTGTGTGTGTGTGTATGTGTATGTGAGGGTGTTAACATTTTTTGAAAAATATTTTACTTAGGAAAAATTCGTAAATCAATTTACTTAGAAAAGTAGGAAAAATATTTTTCGAAAAATATTTTCTCCAAAACAAACGAAGCCCAAGTGAAGTGAAGTTTGGCTATTTATTTAGATTGCACATTTAGAGGCTATGAAAGAATGCTCAATGTTATTGTTTTCGCGTTTATGGAGTTTATTAAGAATATAGAGTATACATGTGGTGTATTGGATTATCTTCATTTTCGACTTTGAGCAACGTATTTCCTCTTTTTTATTTGGATGGTTTGTTTGGAAGTAATGTAGGATTTCCCCAACTCAAATATTTTTATCATTAAACAAGAGAATTTTGGCAATATTTTGGTTTAAAAAGAAAAAAAAAAAGTCCAGCATTACAACATTGATTGACCATGTTCCAACAAAATCCTTTTGATTTTGTTGTCTAATGAATATTTATGCAGATAATGCTATATGAACTGGGCAACTTGATCATAGGTTATATCTGATGATAATGTTATGATTTTTGGATTCATTTGGGCATGTGATTATGGACATTAAATGAATTATGTACCCTTTTGAGATATGTAATAATGATGGAAACTTTACGTTTTGCAGAGTTTGTTGTGTACTTTATTTATTTATTTTGCAATGTAGTACGGATATGTTTATTTTGTTGTAGATAATTGAATAGCAGATAAAAAAATGAGATATGGAATAGTTTGTGAATAATTATTATGAATATAATATGTGAAATCTACAAATAAAAAAATTATAAAACTTTCAATTTTTGAACTTTGAATTTTCGAGTGGAATAATCTTTTGAGAAATTTTAAATTGGAAAAATTCCCCAATGGCCTTCATGTTTAAATTTTATTCCATTTTAGGGAGAGGCATTTTGTAAATTATAAACAAATAGTTCAGCCAAAATTATAATTTTTCATACACTCCTAGGCTACCTTTCACACAGATAAAACCCTAACCCCCCTCCTCCCTCCTCTCTCTCTAAAAATCACACCGTCAAAGTTCACTTTCTCAACTATCTCCGACGACGGTGACCAACACCTTATCAAGTTTGCCCTAGCCTCGCCTCCCCTCCCCTCAGGTGGTCTACTCCGGCAACCCACAACAGCAACATCTTTATATTTTCGGTGACCATCGCCCGTCTTCGGCCAACATCAGAGCAGTCAACAAGCTTGTTAGTCTTATTCATCTTCTCCGGATCTAAGGTCTAGCGCCCCATTTTCTGGTATATGTATCGAATCTGGCGTTTACTTCATTTTGTCTATGTTTGAATTATAAGTTGAATGTGTAATGCAAAATCTTGAATTTTTAGAGTCCAATAAATGAGTCTATATTAATGATATAATTTACTAGGACAATTTGTACTCTATTCAAAATAAATACTAGTATTCAAAAATATTTCAAAATTGATTCAATGAATGTACAAAAATATTTCTAATTGTTCAATAGTAAATTTAAATTATTTTTTGACATTTATTTTGAAACAAATGTAGTACAAATTATGAGTTGAAAAGGTAAAAAAAAAAAAGTTGAATTTCATTTTTTTAAGTGAATTTGACAAACTTACATTAATACCAACAAGAAACTTTACACCAACCAATCCAAAATTATGTCTCATAGTTACACTACTATAAGACATTTTCATGTGCTTGATAATTTTTATTTCAACTGTAAGCTTTAGGTTTTATAACTCATAAAAGACCTATAAATGGTTTTACAGATTAATATAAATTATATACATATTTAAAAGTCTTATATCTTATTTATAAGACTTATAAATTATCTTTTAATAAAGGTATAACACTTATAAATTTATTATAGTTAAAACCTCAATATGGTTATTAAGTCTTATACTTGATTTATAAGATAATTTATAGGTCTTATATTATCAAGATTATTACTGTTGGATCATCTACCTTAATCAAATCGACCATTAAGGATAAATATTTGAAAATCAACCAACTAGTCCAATGTTCGGGATAAATATTATCAATGTTCGGAATAAATATTACTATATGTGATATATAAGGCCAATAAATGGTCGTATATATTAATATAGATTATATACATATTTAAAAGTCTTATATCCTAATTATAAGATTTATAAATTGTCTTTTAACAAAGGTATAAGACCTAAAAAATTATTGTAGCTATGGGTATAGTTGATTTATAAGATAATGTATAGTTCTTATATATGAGGTATATAAGACCTATAAATGGTCTTTCATATTAATATAGATTATTCACATATTTAAAAGACTTATATCATAATTATAAGACTTATAAATTGTCTTTAAAGAGATATATTAGACTTTAAATTTATTATAGTTATGGCCTCAATGTTTCTATTAGGTCTTATACTTGATTTATAAGATAATTTATAGGTTTTATATATCTCGTATAAGATAATTTATAGGTCTTATATATAATATATATAAGATATATAAATGGTCTTACATATTAATATAGATTATATACATATTTAAAAGTCCTATATCATAATTATAAGACTTATAAATAGTCTTTTAAGAGATGTATAAGACCTATAAATTTATTATAGTTATGGCCTTAATGTTCGTATTATGTCTTATACTTGATTTATAAGATAATTTATAGATCTTATACATCTTATGTAAGATAATATATAGGTCATAGATATGAGATATATAAGACCTATAAATGGTCTTACATATTAATATAGATTATAAACATATATAAAAGTCTTATATAATACTACCTCCGTCCCAATCTAAATGTCCAAGTCAACAAAAATTGATAAGTTTGACTGAGACATAAATACAAATTTAATCATCTTATTGAAATTTTAAAAATTGTTATTGATAAATAATTAATTTATTTATCAATAACAATTTTTAAAATTTCAATAGGATGATTAGATTTGCATTTATGTCTAAGTCAAACTTTGAAATTTTTGGTCAACTGGACATTTAGATTGGGACGGAGGGAGTAATTACAAGACTTATAAATTGCCTTTTAAGAGATGTATAAGACATAAATTTATTATAGATAGAATATAAAGGATTCATATGGTTCAAATATAAGAGTCAATATTAATAAAATATATGTGAGGACCCCGACCCGAAACCAACACGTGTCCCGAGCTGGAGCGTCCCCAACTAACTCCAAACTTCCTAAATTTTTAAAACTTTGATTTAACTTACAAACTTAAACATACTTAACATAACCATTTCAAAATAACTCCATTCCTCTCTACATTGGAGGAAGAGTTGAACATCTTTAAAAGTAACAACCTGTTTTAGTTACAAAAGATTTTGGTTATAACGTAGAAACTAAGTTTTTATATACACAAACTCCATAAAGGAATTTTACCAAAATACATCTTTCTACGCCAACCTATACATACCCCGACAATCCCAAAATACCACTTTCAAACTCCTTTCTGTCTTTACTTAGCCGGTCCGCCTGTCTCGGAATCTAAAAACATTAAAGGGAGAGGGGTGAGAATAATCTCAGCAAGCTATTATGAATGCATCAATATGCCAAGTAAGATGCAACACATAAAAAGGTGTATATAAAACGTTGGGAAAGCTGTAAACACCTTACATTACCTCGGTTTACCTTTTCGCGTCTAAACAATAGTCGTACAACATTGGGGATAAAACCCCACTCATTAGTGAACTGCTTGAGCATTATTTATTTCTTATAAGACCCGTTTTTCAGGAAATCATATAAGATAGTAGCAACTCTCTAAGGCTTTTGGCTTAATACAGATGCTATAACCCCAATCTGTGGCCACAGAAGGGGACGGTCACAGGTATAACATAATCCGATCACATTAGGTCACACTTTCCATAATTGATCGTATTACGCTATACCCCTAAACATCAGCTGATTAACACAAGTTCAAGCACATAACAGTTACTTGAAATAAAATCCACAAAAGGGATAAGAAATATAACCACATGGTAAATTATACTCATGTCAATCAATACCATAGTGCAACATTTATTTAATACACTATGCATAGTAAAATCAATGAATATGAATTCAAGTAAGTCAACAAAGTATCATCAACTAACCCCATATAGTAAATATACAACAATACATGGCCTCTATAAAGGTCCAAGCTCAATTTACCAAGTTGGAGTCATATTGGTTAAGTTGCCAAACAAGACTGCCAAGCGGTTTTCGAGTGAGATTTAAAGTACTCCCACAATTCCAATTTAACTAAATAAGATGTCATTGTGTAACTAAAGTATTCTACTTTAACCTAAGTTAAAGAGGATTCATTTATATCCTAGGTAGATTGGGTTTATATTACTTTAAAAATAGTCAAGAGTTATGATGAGTGGTTTTTGTGGAAATTAGAAAGGAAGAAAAATGGAGCAGTATCTGCTGTCATGGGCGACCGCCCAAGGTAGTATGGGCGACCGCCCAAGCAAGGGGTCACAAAGGGTGAAGTTTCTGTCGAAGTGGGCGACCGCTCAGGAATACATGGGCGACCGCCCAAGTGTGGGGGAAAACTGAAGGCCATTAAGCTGAATAGATGGGCGGCCGCTCAGCCCCACATGGGCGACCGCCCAAGCCTGAACTCCCCTAACTATTCCATACCTCTTCCAAACCAATCCAACACTAACTAGCATCATTTTAGTACTCAAAATCTATGTCAACCATTCCAAACAAATAAGATAAACCTAACCCTTTCACTTACTCAGTTAATTCTCATATTTCACTATCCCATTTCATGTCTAACATCCTTACTTCACATTTATCATACTCTTTTACTTTTGATCAACTTCCATGGACCACAACCCTATTTTTAAGACATTAATCAATTCTCAACTCCAAGAAAGTGTCCTAATATACCAAACAACCATTTTAACAAACAATACCAACATCAAATATTTCATGAGCAAGTATTTGAAGGGAAGGCATAATAACTCACCTTAACAATATGAGATGAAATAACGATTTTCTCGGCTTGATGTGTTCCCCTCGTCTCCCCGAACAAGAGTATGCCAACGGATCGGACAATGAGAAGGAATTAGATTTATTATGATTTTTAGAAGGAAAAGATTGGAGGGAGGTTTTCCATGGGAATTTTTGAGAAGGAAGAAGGATATGAGGGAGGAATGGGGAGGTCAAATGGGGAAGATGATTGAAAAAGGTAGGAGTATGCCTCCCCCCCCACATACTCCATTTAATTACATCCATCCATTATCTCCAATTAAGCCCCTCAATGTCTAAAGAATGAAATTAAACCCTCTACTTCTCTCCTCTACACAAGGACAACCTAACCACTCATATTTTATTTATTTTCAATTACTATACTTCAACAAAATACTTTAACTTATTTCCATTTAATCCTAAGGCTTTAAAATTATTTCACAGCCATCTTAACTTAACATAAGAAATCAAAGACATAAAGTAAGCACATAAGGTCAACCAATAATATAAAATGCATATAATAGGATGCTAAAATAGTGCCTAGGTTTAGGAACGTTACACTCACTCTCCCTTAAAGAAAATTCACCCCGAATTTTAAAAAGACTTACTTGCACGTTCAAACAACCAAGGATATTTCTCTCTCATTTCCGACTCTAGCTCCCACGTTGCTTCCTCAATGTTATGATTCTTTCATAGGATCTTCACTACCGGAATGCTCTTAGTTCTCAACTCCTTAACCTGAAACTCCAAGACTCTCAATGGTTCTTCAACATATGACATATCCGCCTGAATCTCATCGGGAGGAGAACTCAATATATGGGAGGGGTTATGACAATACTTTCTCAACATTGAAACATGAAACACATCATGAAGCAAAGAAAAGGATGGAGGTAACGCTAACCGGTAAGCCAAATCCCCAATCTTTTTTAGAATCTCAAACGGACCCACAAACCTCGAAGCCAATTTACCCTTATTACCAAATCGCTTAATTCCCATCCTCGGAGAGACCTTTAAAAACACGAAGTCACCAACCTGGAAAGATAAGTCTCGTCTTCTATTGTCGGCATAGCTTTTCTGTCTACTCTGAGCCGTCTTCAATCTATCACGAATCACCTTGATTTTCTCCGTCGAATCTCGAACCAAATTCGGGCCCCAAAGCCTTTCTTCACCAACCTCGTCCCAACACATCGGAGATCTACACATTCTACCATACAACGCCTCATACGGAGCCATCTCAATACTAGACTGATAACTGTTGTTGTAAGCAAACTCAACTAACGGTAGATGATCTTTCCAAGACAATTGAAAATCCATCACACAAGCCCGTAACATATTCTCAAGTATTTGAATGGTTCTCTCGGACTGACCGTCGGTTTGAGGATGGAACGCCGTGCTAAAACATAGCTTAGAACCCAAAGCTTCATGCAATGCTCTCCAAAATCTAGAAGTGAATCTCGGATCTCTATCGAAAACAATACTAACTGGAACCCCGTGAAGTCTAACAATCTCCTTCATATACAACTGAGCTAACTTCTCCATTGAGAACTTGGTTGATACGGGAAGAAAATGAGCCGATTTCGTCAATCTATCCACGATAACCCAAATAGCATCCATCTTCTTCGCGGTAAGAGGCAAACCCGATACAAAATCCATTAAAATCCCTTCCCATTTCCACTTCGGAATGTCTAATAGTTGAAGTAGCCCCGCCGGTCTCTGATGCTCGCCCTTGATCTGTTGACAAGTTAAACATTTAGACACATAATCCGCAATCTCCCTTTTCATCCCATTCCACCAATATCCACGTTTCAAGTCTTGATACATTTTCGTACTACCCGGATGAATGGAAAACTTGGACTTATGACCATCCTCTAGAACACGCCTCTTGATTTCCGGTGATGAAGGAACACAAATTCTTCCTTGGAAGGTTAAAATTCCATCTCTATTCAACGCGAATTCCCCGGCTTTCCCTTCTTGTACTTGGCCCAAAATTTTCTTCAACTCCGGATCACTTTGTTGAGCTTCCTTCAAATCCCCATACAAGGTAGGAACGGCTCGCACATTCACAATTATTACTTCACTCCTCAACTCTCGAAAACTCAAAGCTGTCACATAAGCCTTTCGGCTAATCACATCCGCCACTACATTTGCCTTCCCCGGATGATAAGAAATCACACAATCAAAATCCTTCAAGAACTCTAACCATCTTCTTTGTCGGTTATTCAACTCCTTTTGTGTGAACAAATACTTCAAACTCTTATGGTCGGTGAAAATCTCAAATTTCGCCCCATAAAGGTAATGTTTCCATTTATGCAACGCAAACAGAATTGCAGCCAATTCCATGTCATGAGTAGGGTAATTCTGTTCTGTCGGTGATAACTTCCTAGAGGCATACACAATCACTTTCCCATTTTGCATTAGTACACATCCCAACCACGCCTTCGAGGCATTACTGTAAATGACAAAATTTTCGCAACCATCCGGAAGGGTAAGAATAGGAGCCGTTATCAACCTCTTCTTCAACTCATTGAAACTTGCTTCACATTTGGAATCCCATATAAAAGATACATCTTTCCAAGTCAACCTTGTCAACGGAGTTGCAATTCGAGAAAAACCCTCAATGAACCTTCGGTAGTACCCCGCCAAACCGAGAAAGCTACGAACCTCAGTCACAGTTGAAGGTTGCTTCCAATTGACCACGGTTTCGATTTTTGAAGGGTCCACGGAAATCCCCGAACTAGACACCACGTGCCCCAAGAAAGAGACCTGCTCAAGCCAAAACTCGCACTTGCTGAACTTGGCGAACAACTGCTTCTCATGAAGAACTGATAAGACAATCCTCAAATGATTTCCATGCTCCTCTCGGGACTTAGAATAAACAAGGATGTCGTCTATGAATACCACTACAAAGCTGTCAAGATACGGCTTGAAGATACGGTTCATCATATCCATGAATACGGCCGGAGCATTAGTCAACCCAAAAGGCATCACAACGAAACTCATAGTGACCATATATAGTTCTGAAGGCTGTCTTTGCAATGTCATCCGGTCTAATCTTCAACTGATGGTATCCGCTTCTCAAATCAAGTTTAGAGTAGATAACGGAGCCTTGAAGTTGGTCAAACAAATCATCTATATGCGGAAGAGGGTATTTATTTTTTATGGTTGATTGGTTCAACAAATGATAATCAATACATAATCTTAAGGTACCATCCTTCTTCCGAACAAATAAAACCGGTGCTCCCCACGGTGACACACTTGGGCGAATAAAACCCCGGTCTAGCAATTCTTGCAACTGAACCTTCAACTCTTTTAATTCAGCCGGAGCCATTCTATAGGGTGCTTTAGAATAGGTGTGGTACCGGGCACTAGGTCAATACAAAACTCTATCTCACGATTCGGAGGCATAGAGTACTCACTTGAAAACACATCACTAAATTCATTAACAACCGGGACATGAGCTAATTCGGGAGACTTCTTACTTGAATCTACCACATAAGCTAAGTACCCCGCACACCCCTTAGATAGCATTTTTTAGCCTTTAAAGCAGAAATAACATGTATACCGAACATAGATTTGTCCGCATCAAATATAAAAGTAGGCACATCAGGCATAGCAAATGAGACTCGCTTTCTACGACAATCTACCAAAGCATGACACTGACTCAACCAATTCATCCCAAGGATCACATCAAAATCACGGATTGGTAACTCTACCAAATCCACTGGCAACACATGCCCACATATAGTTACATCACAACCGTGATAGATCAAAGAAGATGCGAGACACTCTCCCATAGGAGTAGAAACCTCCAACACATAAGGCATAGATTCAGGCAATTTATGTAATAAAAATGCAAAATATGCCACAAATGAATGGAAAGACCCGAGATCTATAAGAATGCGGGCCTTAACTCCTGAGACAGGAACTATACCTCTAATGACAGCATTAGGATCAACCTCTCCTCTATCCAAGGCGAACACTCAACTTTGCACTCTATCCTTGGGTTTCCCTTCGATATCTCTTTTCACACCACCACCTTGTCCCCCTTGTCCGCTACTCGAAGCTTGCTTCCTTTGCCACTTAGGACAATTCTTTCGGAAATGGCCTGTTGCCCCACACTCTAAACATTTTCCTTGCTTACTCCAACACCTATCCTCTGAATGCCCTGGCTTCTTGCAAAATCCACACAATTCCCCAAACTGACCTGAAGTCGAACGGTTTGTCGGAGCCGCCGCATTTCCTCCTCTGTCTGCTCCCGGAGCTGATGTCCTTGGCTGTCCTCTATTCTGCCCAGAACCCTGACCTTGGAATCTATTCCTACTTCCACCTTCAGACTTACTACAATGCTCTTCTATATCATTCTCAATCCCGCATGCCATATTCACGGCCGCTTGGTAGTTGATGAAGTCATGCGTCAATAACTGTTTTCGGAACTCCACCCTTAATCCTTTCACGAACCGGTAGATCCGCCTCTCTTCTTCCGGCACCAAATGAGGACAATATCAGGCTAACTCTGTAAACTTGGCAGAATACTGTGCTATGGTCATTGTCCCTTGCTCCAATTTCAAGAACTCGACTTCCTTCTTATCCCTTGTAACCATTGGAATGAAATGATCTCGAAACTTGTGTGTGAAGTTCTCCCAAGTCTGCGGCGTAAGGTCCCGATCCCATCCATCCTTCACTACTTGCCACCAATGCTCAGCAGGTCCTTCTAACTTGAAGACAGCGCATCTCACCTTTTCTACATCCGAACTCTCCATTGCTGCGAAAATCTTATTCATTGCCTCAAGCCATCTCTTTGCCTTCAACGGATCCGGATCTTCATTGAAACTCGGGGGTGCCATCTTCACAAATTTCTCTAGGCCGCGGTGCCCTTGCCTACCTTCTGATTACTTTTGAGCCCTACCTTGATTTGCCATATTTTGCAGAAATACTCGAAACATATCCATCATTTCTGCATTCGGATTACCAACATTTCCCAAAGCCCGAGCCTGATCGTCATCATTTCCCGCCATTAGAACAAACTCCTGCATTAAACACTCGGCGTCAATTATCGCACACTCTCACTTAAGCTAGACCTCTACCCAAGAACTCTAAACCGAGCTTTGATACCAACTGTGAGGACCCCGACCCAGAACCAACACGTGTCCCGAACTGGAGCGTCCCCAACTAACTCCAAACTTCCTAAATTTTTAAAACTTTGATTTAACTTACAAACTTAAACATACATAACATAACCATTTCAAAATAACTCCATTCCTCTCTACATTGGAGGAAGAGTTGAACAGCTTGAAAAGTAACAACCTGTTTTAGTTACAAAAGATTTTGGTTATAACGTAGAAACTAAGTTTTTATATACACAAACTCCATAAAGGAATTTTACCAAAATACATCTTTCTACGCCAACCTATACATACCCCGACAATCCCAAAATACCACTTCCAAACTCCTTTCCGTCTTTACTTGGCCGATCCGCCTGTCTCGGGATCTAAAAACATTAAAGGGAGAGGGGTGAGAATAAATCTCAGCAAGCTATTATGAATGCAGCAATATGTCAAGTAAGATGCAACACATAACAAGGTGCACATAATACGTTGTGAAAGCTGTAAACACCTTACATTACCTCGGTTTACCTTTTCCCGTCTGAACAATAGTCGTATATTGGGGATAAAACCCCACTCATTAGTGAACTGCTTGAGCATTATTTACTTCTTATAAGACCTATTTTTCAGGGAACCATATAAGATAGTAGCAACTCTGTAAGGCTTTTGGCTTAATACAGATGCTATAACCCCAATCGCGTGGCCACGTAAGGGGATCTGCCACAGTATAACATAATCCGATCACATTAGGTCACACTTTCCATAATTGATCGTATTACGCTATACCCCCAAACATCAGCTGATTAACACAAGTTCAAGCACATAACAATTACTTGAAATAAAATCCACAAAAGGGATAAAAAAATATAATCACATGGTAAATTATACTCATGTCAATCAATACCATAGTGCAACATTTATTTAATACACTATGCATAGTAAAATCAATGAATATGGATTCAAGTAAGTCAACAAGGTATCATCAACCAACCCCACATAGTCAATATACAACAATACATGGCCTCTATAAAGGTCCAAGCTCAATTTACCAAGTTGGAGTCATATTGGTTAAGTTGCCAAACAGGCTGCCAAGCGGTTTCCGAGTGATATTTAAAGTACTCCCACAATTCCAATTTAACTAAATAAGATGTCATTGTGTAACTAAAGTATTTTACTTTAACCTAAGTTAAAGAGGATTCATTTATATCCTAGGTAGATTGGGTTTATATTACTTTAAAAATAGTCAAGAGTTATGATGAGTGGTTTTTGTGGAAATCAGAAAGGAAGAAAAATGGAGCAGTATCTGCTGTCATGGGCGACCGCCCAAGGTAGTATGGGCGACCGCCCAAGCAAGGGGTCACAAAGGATGAAGTTTCTGTCGAAGTGGGCGACCGCTCAGGAGTACATGGGCGACCGCCCAAGCGTGGGGGAAAACTGAAGGCCATTAAACTGAAGTACATCAGACGGATCAGACAATGAGAAGGAATTAGATTTATTATGATTTTTAGAAGAAAAAGATTGGAGGGAGGTTTTCCATGGGATTTTTTGAGAAGGAAGAAGGAGATGAGGGAGGAATGGGGAGGTCAAATGGGGAAGATGATTGAAAAAGGTAGGAGTATGCCCCCCTCCCCCATACTCCATTTAATTACATCTATCCATTATCTCCAATTAAGCCCCTCAATGTCTAAAGAATGAAATTAAACCCTCTACTTCTCTCCTCTACAAAAGGACAACCTAACCACTCATATTTTATTTATTTTCAATTACTATACTTCAACAAAATACTTTAACTTATTTCCATTTAATCCTAAGGCTTTAAAATTATTTCACAACCATCTTAACTTAACATAAGAAATCAAAGACATAAAGTAAGCACATAAGGTCAACCAATAATATAAAATGCATATAATAGGATGCTAAAATAGTGCCTAGGTTTAGGGTCGTTACAGGTAATTTGTGGGGCTAGTCCGTTAAATCTGATAGCGTTTCGACCCGATCTTCGGGCTCGGGGCGTTACAAATGGTATCAGAGCGGGACCCTGCCGAAAGTGTGGAGAAAAGTGCTGTGCGGAATAAAGTGCACACCACGGAGTCGGTGGGAGTCACCTCTTGAATCCATACGAGCCCCTCTTGGATCCACACTGCCCGGGGTTTCGTTCCAAGTAGGCCTTGCCGGGGACGGCAAGGATCCTAAGTGGGGGAGATTGTAACATTCCCAAAAATATGTGTGTCTGATATGTTTGATATGATTTGATTAGTACTACTCATATCACCAAGATGCATCTTCTTTTCGGAAGCTCATCCTATAAGAATTCCAAGGTTAAGCGTGCTTGACCTGGGAAAATTCTAGGATGGGTGACCCACTGGGAAGTTTCTCAGTGAGCATGTAAGTGAGGACAACACGTGTTGGAAAGACTTGTGGTGGTTTGTGGGTCTAGTCCGTCAAATCTAATAGCGTTTCGACCCGATCTTCGGGCTCGGGGCGTTACAATATCAAGTGAACTAATATTAGCCAATATTAATAAAATGTGAAAATAAATGATTCTTAGGTCTTATAATTCAACTATAAGACCTTTTCTAAAACCAAAAATAACATATTTTTAATGATTCTCAGGTTTCATAGTTGAAATAAAATTTGAAAATAGATAATTATTCTTTGATATTATAGTTGAAGGCCTATTTTAAGCCAAAAATAACATTTTTTTTAATGAAATTGTACCTATAAATTCAGATATATTTGAACACCCAACAACTTCTATACTACTCCTCCATCCATTCCAAAATTAATGCCCAAAAAGTTTTCAAATTTACTCTTTTATTAATAACAAATATAAATTTATTTGTACATTTGTTTTGCGACAGAGGGATTCTTTAACCAAGAAATAGGAAAATATAACACAAATTCAAATTTCTAAGTCGACAACATAACATGAAGGTCAAACTAAAGTAACTGAAAAATGGAACAAAAAAAAAAAAATCAAATCTTGAAAAATGTCTTTGAAATTTATTTGAGATCAGATCTACTTCCTGGTCAATGGTTAGAGTAGATTTTGGGGGAAACTAGTTTCTCCCTAACATTATAAAAAGTCTTGTTTTAAAAATCGAAACAAATGCACGTACAATTTTTTTTTTAAATAAAAAAATAAGACTTTTTATAATATTTGGAAAAACTAGTTTCCCCCAAAATTTTCTGCAATGGTTAATGGGATGAAATTACAAAATGGGTTACTATTTTTGTAGCTTATCAGTCTTAAATATATATATATATATATATACACACACACACACACATGAAGAAGCCATTTGTAAATGCAGAGCTGCACTAGAGGTGACCGCAAAAAGTCGTCGGATCTGGACTGAGGAGAGAGACAGAGAGGTGGTGTGAAAAGGTCGGATCTAAAGCATTTCGGCCAGATTTGGGCAGATAGGAACGAGAAAGGTCGCCGGAGAACGAGAAGAATGACCTGCTTTGTTGGCCGACGAACTGAAGAGGGCGAATCTGGAAGGATGAAACCGAGGAAGAGGAAGGTGGGGGAAGGAGACGGAGGAGGTGATGCAGGAGTGGAAGAGGGGAAAGAATTTGATATTGTTGCCGGAGAAAATGGCTAGCGACGGAGGAGATGATTCCAGATCTGCGATTTTAGAAGGGTGAGACGTCGTCACCGGAGAAGATGAAGTGATTCACCGGAGGTGGATAATAGAGAGAGAAATTGTGTGTGTACGTGTGTGTGTATTTGTTGCGTGACTTACTGATGCGAGGTGGAAGGGGTGGTATGTGTGATTTCATGTGCCCAAAAAAGGAATTTTGGACTTTTTAAGAAGAGTGACCGAGGAATTAGGATAATGTCGTTTTATAAATTGAGATTAAATCTCGTTGTTTCAGGGTTATAGGGTCCGTTGCCCCTTTAAATTTTATAATAGAACTGGTGTAGGATTTATCTTTGAGGAAAATGGCCAACAAACTTTGTTTTCATTAAGGCATTAATGCTACTCATTTCTTTACATTAATAATTGGTTAATAATAGAGAATATCATCATTGAGTTAATTTTACACTACCACCTTTTCAACCGCAATTGTACTTAAATATAAATGGAAGAGGTTAAATTAGAGGGCATTAAATATAAATATCAAGAGTCTTTTAGCAGAAAGTGCGAGTATGTTAAGAGCCTCCATATAATACTCTCTCCGTTTCAGTCGAAGTGTCTCATCAAAATGAGATCGATGCGAGAATTAAGAAAAGTGATATAAGAAAGAGAAAAATGTTAAATATTGTGAGTATGAAAAATTAAATAGGAGAGAGAATGAGTGAGAGGAATAGTTCGGAGCGAGAATGTTGTGAGTATAAAAGTAAAGTAGGAGAGAGAATGAGTGAGGTAGGAAGAGTATAAAAATAATAAAAATTTTCCTTTTTGAGATTGAGACATTTTAAATGAGACATCCGAAAAGAAAAGTTAAGACACTTCGAATGAAACAGAGGGAGTATATTGGAGGTTTCAACTTCGATTTACCCTGAGAGCAAGTAAAGAACTTGTATTAGTATACCCCATATGGGTTGATTTGTGACTTGTACCGGTGCTATATATCTGTAATATACTTTATATGGGTTTGTAATACTATGACGATTTCTTTAAATGGTCCTAAACTTTCAAAAAAAATAATTAAAATGTAAATGTATATAAACACACACACACACATATTCGTTCCGTCCCATTCAAATCCGTCTCACCTCAAATTGAATTTCCAAAAATGAAAAGAAATCGTTATTATTTCTCTCACACGTTCTCTCCCCTGCTATACTTTTACATTTACTACGCCAATCAACTTCCTAATTCTCTCACTCATCATCTCTCATATTTTACTTTCATACTCACAACCCTTTTCTGCTACTTTACTTTTCTCTAATAATCGTGTCCAAAAAGTTGATCTGATTTAAAATGACACGGAGGAAGTATATTATATACTCCCTCCGTCCAAGTTAATACTTCACAGTTACTGTTCACGCGTGGATTAAGGAAAAAAATAATGATATAATGTTGTGAGTGTAAAAATAAAATAGGAGAGAGAATGAGTGGAGGGAATAGTAAATTATAATGGTGTTGTGAGTATTAAAATAATTTAGGAGACAAAGTGTGAAGTACTCCCTCCGTCCCACGTGATAGTGGACTAACTTTTTGGATGTAGGAATTAAGGAAAAGTGATGTAAGAAAGAGAAAAAGTTAAATGTTGTGAGTATGAAAATTAAATAGGAGAGCGAATGAGTGGGAGGAATAGTGAGGAGAGAGAATGTTGTGAGTGTAAAAGTGAAGTAGGAGAGAGAATGAGTGGGTGAAATAGTGAATATTCTTTGCCATTTTGGGAAGTTTGCATTCACGTGGGACGGACCAAAATAGAAATAAGTTTGCATTCACGTGGGACGGAGGGAGTATGTAATTGGACGCCCAAAATAGAAAGTGTGAAATATGTAACTGGACGAAGGGAGTATATATATATATACATACTCTCTCGATCCCTTCGAAAAGGCATAAATTTCATTTCCAATATCCCGTTTGAAAAAACACAATGCCAAAATGGTATATATTTTTATATTTGTATGACTCACTTGTTATACTTAAAATAACTATCCAAATACTATTCCCTACTCTACTTTCTCCCTCCTACTTCACTTTTTATACTCAGAATACTTTCTACGCTATACACTTTTTTAATTTTTGTGCAAAATGAAAATACATTGAGTGGTGATATACAAACCTACCAAATTGGTAAGTACATCCACCCTTTTTAATTTTCAAAAATGCCATCCAATTAAATAACAGCTTAATACCTAAAATTAAAGCTAAACTCAATCTATATATTATTGGTTATAACACCCACCCAAATCATTATTAACCCTACTCATTAATTGATGTTTATCCTCTACAATTTTCAAAGCTTCAAAAAATACTTTGTTTCTACAAGAAAAATAGGAAAAAGCACTTCAATATATTAGATTAAAAAAACAAACATAGATCAACACTACAACTTTTTTGACATTCAATTGTGATAAGAGTAAATTTGTTTTTTTTTTACATTCATTTTGAGACTGAATAAGTGCTAATTTTTTACCCAATCACCCAAGGGTGACATGGGTAGGGGTGGCGGTCATACAAACTATAAAGAATCATGTATAATAATAAGCTTACCACATAAATTCATGGTTTTGAATTATTTTTAATGAAATTATCTACTTTGTCTATTTTAGCTAATTGGTCAGGAGAGTGATCGGGTGGAAAAATAAAGTTGACGTGAAGGTCAAGGGGTGAAGTGGGTGTAATTGATTCTTACATGAAATTGAAATTGGTTAAGTGGGTGTTTTGATATTATAAATTTTTTTTTTTTTAAAGAAAGGTAAAATTGGAATGTAGGTGGGTGTACTTACTAATTTAGGTGTTTAATTATTTTAATTAATGAATGAACTCAATAAAATGGGCATACTTAGAGCGGTTATGGGTTAACTAATTCAAAAATCATTGCGGCAAGCACTGCAGGCTGCAACTTGAGGTAAAGATGTGTTACGGACTGTGGTTACCATTGATTTGGGGATGACGGTTAGACAATTAAAGCGGTTATGGGTTAATCTATACTCTCCGTCCCACCTCACTTGACATTCAAGAGGTGGGCACAAGAACTAAAAAAAAAATAAAATAAAAAAAATGTGTGGTAGAAAATGAAGAGAGAGAATGAGTGGGATAAATAGTAGTGTTGGTTGAATAAATTGAGTGGTGAAAAATGAAGAGAGAGAGTGAGTGGTGGGGTTCATCTAATATAAAAATATAAAAAGTAGGCTATTTTTGGGAAGTGTCAAGTGAGCTGGAACGGCCCAAAATGAAAATAAGTGTCAAGTGAGCTGGGACGGAGGGAGTATATACTTCCTCCGTCCCATCTTTTAATTGACTTTTGGATTTTGCACGGAAATTAAGAAGAAAATATTATATTGAAAGTGTTGTGAGTGTGAAAATAAAATAGGAAAGAGAATGAGTGGAGAGAATAGTAAATTATAATGGTGATGTGAGTATTAAAATAATGTAGGAGAGAGAATGAGTAGAGAGAATAATAAAGATTCCTTTTCATTTTAGGAAAGTATATATTATTGTGGAACGCCAAAAAAAAAGGAAAGTTTATATATTATCATGGGATGGAGGGAGTATATAATAACAAGATAGTGGTAATTTAAGGGGGTATGAGGGGCATTTTCGTCATTTCATCCGATGGCAAAAGTGCAAAAAAACCAACTGAAACGACACGTGGCATGATCTGATTGGTCTTCTTTTTTTTCCTTTTTTTTAGATTTAAGGACACGTGTCGAGATTTTGCTGAAGGGCATTTCCGTCAATTCCTCGACGCGTGTAAAGGACGCGCAGACAACGGGGCGTTAAACGCTTGAAACATTCTGACTTTTGAATTTATTTTTTTTTGGGTTGGACAATTGGCGTCCTCCTATTGGCTGGTTTGATTTTGATTTTTTATTTCTCACCCATTTCTTTTATCTCAATTATTTTATAATAAATTAATTTTTTTTTATTTTTATTTACACCAAAATTCATAATTTTTTTTTCTCTTTAAATAGAGATTTTTTTCATTTAATTTGGACACAGAAAAAAACCTTTATTTTTAAATATAAATTTCTTAAATATCCTTTGTTAATTTTCCTTTTTAATTTTTAAATATGTTTTTAGTCAAAATTATTTTTGACGAAAAAAATAACCCTCTTTTTTAAATATAAATTTCTTGATTATCCTTTGTTAATTTCCTTTTATTTTAATATATTTTTAGTGAAAATTATTTACGCGTGAAGTAATAATAAAGAATCGAAAATAAAGTAAAAGTGGTGGAGTATAGGATGATGAGTTGGGATGGTATTGATTTTTTTTAAACAAAAACATTTTGTATTTATAAAGTATACAGGGTTATTTAAGTTAATAATATATATATATATATGGGGGAGTGTGATCAGTGTGGATTATGGTTTCTACTGTATTTAATAAGTGGGATGGGGTAATATGATTATTTTGTTTATTTTAGTTCGTTATATCAAACAATTTTATTTAATTTTTTTAAATAAATCTTTGAAGCATAGTAAATAAAGTATTAATAAATTTGTCAAATTTTCTATTCGTCTTAAAAAAATTGTGTATTTATAATATAGGAATTAATTTGATTGAAAAAATTAAAAAATAGTGAAGAAAATAAATAATATTTTTAGAGAAAGAAATTATTATTTCAATTTATTTTATTTTTTGATTTTTTTTAATGTGGGTAGAAAATGGTGTATGCACTCATTTTATTAATTGCTTGGTCTCAATTTTTTTAGTCTCCATCTATATATTTAAAATGGGTCATTCTTTCAAATCTATATCTATATCTATATAAAAAAAAAAGATTGTGGTAATTAAAGGGGGTTTGAGGCGCAATTTCGTCATTTCACGCCGTGGCAAAATGACAATAAATCCGGCTAAAAAGACACGTGGCGATCTGTGATTGGCCTATATTTTTTTGATTTTTTTTTTGGAAATGAGGACACGTGTCGTACGTTTGTTCAAGGGCGATTTGGCCATTTCCTTGGCGCGGGTGGGACACGCGCCGACAACAATGGCGCGTGCGTGAAGGCAGATGGATTTTTCTTCTTCTTTTTTTTTTTTTTTGGTTTGGACACATGTTTGGCCGTAGGATGTAGTTTTTTTTTTCTAACCCATTTCTTTTACCTAAATTATTTTATAATAAATTAATTTTTTATAGAAAATAGTCTCAATTTAAAGAGAATTTTTTTTATCATTAAAATGGGTCATTCTTTCAAATCTATATCTATATCTATATCTATATCTATATATATCTATATAATAACATGATTGTGGTAATTAAAGGTGGTTTGAGGGGCAATTTCGTCATTTCACGTCGTGACAAAATGGCAAAAAAACTAACTGAATAGATACGTGGCAACCTGTGATTGGGCTTTAATTTATTTTGATTTTGACTTTTGAAAATTTGGACACCTGTTGTCCATTTGGTGAAGGGCTTTAATTTATTAATTATTATATATATATTTAATATTAATAATTATTAATATTATATATATATATATATATATATATATATATATATATATATATATATATATATATATATATATATATATATATATATATATATATTATATTTAAAATTATCTATAGTATAAATGAGGGAAGGTTGGCACTGTTCTATGAACAGTACCATCCGCCATTTTTACCGTTTTGCCCCCACTATTTTGTTACTTTCCCATTTTGCCCTTTCTTTAAAAAAAATTTTTTTTTTTTTAAAAAACACACACATACCCTTCTCTCTCTCTCTCTTCATTCAGTTTGAATTTCAAAATGGAGGAACTATTTGGTCCCTCACATTTTGCCCAAAAAAAAAATTTTTTTTTTAATTTAATTTTTTTTTTATTTAATTTTTTTTTTTTTTAACAAAAACAAAATCAAAAAACGTGGCCTTGGACACGGGCTTAGGCTAGTATATGTATATTTTATATTTAAAATTATATATATGTATATAAATATAATTACACCTACCTTGAACTTGAAGCCTATTTATATACCAATGTCAAGGCCATTTTTGATTTGTTTTCTTTCTATGTGGGAAATCTGCCTTGGCCTTGCCTTGGCTTTGGCCTTGGCCGGCCTTGGCCTTGGCCTAAGCTTTTATCCCACAGAGAAAAAAAACAAAGAAAGATGGATTGCCTTGGTTATATAATGAGGATGAAGCTTAGCCAAGCATGCATAGTTCGTCTGTGGCTTTATCCAATGGTCGGCTTGGCCTTGACCGACCGTGACCTTGGTTTTGACTTTGTATTTTTTCAAAAAGTAGGTCAAATCAAATATTTGAATCGAATAATTCGAATTTCAATTTTGAATGGAATATAAATAATTTTTTATATGTAAATACGAATTGAATACGAATAACAATCAAATTTTATATTCGAATACAATCGCTCGGATGTAACACAATATTTATTTTAGTGACCTTTAATCTGATATTTTACTCATAATATATGTTACAAATAATTTTTTTACAGTGTATACAAATATTTCTATTTCTTTTATACTCCGTATTCGTTTAGATTTCGATCAGTTATTCGTTATTAACTGTCCGTGCATCGCACGGGGGTTAAACTAGTTCGTTAAATAAGCGATGCGTTAAATAAGCGATGCGTCGATGTTTTATAGCTAAGGTGCAACGGTATCATTTTTAATTAGTAGTGGTTTTTTTGTTTTTAATTAGTAGAGTCGGTTTGTTGTTTTTAAGCAGTAGAGTTGATTTGGACAAATTTAGAAGTCAAATCGCTAGCATCGATTTGGAAAAATTTTAAATCGAGCTAAATCATAAAAAAATTCAAACCGAGCTAAACCAAACCCCTATGGTTCGATTTTGTTCGATTTAAACCGCGGTTTGATTTTGCGGTTCAGACCACGGTCCCAACGGCATTTTAAACTATAATCTTTTTTTGTTACACAAAATTTTGGGGAAAACTAGTTTCTCCTTAAGTTATAGAAAGTCCTGTTTTATAAACTGTTCCTAAATATTCACTAATTACTTGCAAGTAGAAAAAAAGTAAACTTTTTATAATTTATGGAGAAACTAGTTTCTCCCAAAACTTGCTCTTTTTGTTAACCATTTTATGACTAATGAATATAAAATATTTAAAAATACATACTTAGAATAAATACAAGCATAACTTGTTATTAGGGTTTTTGAAAATTAATGACTGAGATTAACTAAAACTTTGAAGGGACGGTCAGGATTGCGGTTTCATGGTTCGATTTTTGGCTTGGTTTCACGTTTCGATTTAATAGCTCGGTTTCACGGTTTCAAACCGCGGTTCGGTTCGGTTTGGTTCGATTTAAGAGTGCGAAACCACAAGCTGAGCTGAACCACTTGATCTGTTAATTTTTCAAACCGAACTAAACCACTTATGTCTAACAACCGAAACAAACCACACGACTTAGCTCAGTTTGACTCCAAACCGCAGTTTGAACCAAACCGCGATCATCCATAGCGAGAAAGATGTGAGAGCAATATAGAAAAATATCAGGTTTTCTTCCCAAATTTCTTCTCTCTCCTCACCTAACTTTCTTCTCTCTCTAACCCCAATTTCTTTTTCTGTTCTCATCTCCATTTCTTCTTTCTCTTCTAGATTTAATAATTCTGCTTGATAACTCCTGCAATTTGCGTTAAACGCAAATTGCAGTTGATTCTCTTAAACTTCTTAAATCATAACAAGATGTGGCCGAATCGCGAATCACACTTTTAGCTTAGACAGGTCTTGAAGATCAATTGAATCTCAACCCCTCATTCCGTATGAGCACCAAAATTACTAGCAACTGTTGGGGTAAGCATATACTGTACTCTATTACCATCAACAAATCAATTGTAAAACTAATAAAACCAGTACTGTATTTTGCAACAAAAGCCATAATAGAATGAATCATGAAAGATCAATATCTGACATATGCCAGAGGGCCAACCTTGCACAATACAGCACAGTCGTGCAACGTTTCAATTCCAATCGTATGGAACGGAAGAACAATTTGAAGTCCGCGGAGTTCATTTTGTTCTTCCAATTTCTAATCCAACGCTTGGACTTGGACTTGAACTTGCCAAAGATAGCCTAAGAAACAGGATGATACTCTCTTCGTCATAAAATGAACGACCATTTGGAATTTAAGGGTCATTTTGAAAAGATTGATTTTAAAGAAAAAATCATAAACATTCTTGAATTTCACTTTCAAACTTTTAGTTTTGCTAAAATATAATAATTTATGAAAAAAAATTGAAAAAAAAAAAACCATTTAGAGGCAATGTTATTTGAAGGAGAAGTTTCAAAAAGGTCATTCATTTTGGGACAAAAAAAGACATTCAAATTGGGACTGAGGGAGTAACGCGTTTCATTTCAAGAGTCAAGCATTGCAGCTTGTTTCTATACAATAGTAACAGCACAGACTGGTCCGTCTTTATTTATACACTCAGATATCACTCAAGGTGCGACGGAGAGTTACAAATACAAAGTTAAAGAGGTGTGAAGACATGGAACTCAATTATTTGGTCAAGCGCAGACCGACTTCACAACTAAGTAAAGTATGCAGTCTCCAAAGCCGTAGCTTGCTTACCTGCAGTTGAAGCTTCTTCCCCCTTTCCCAATGTCAAATAACTCTTCTCCTAAATCAATAATGTCACATAATCAATTTATAAGGGCTTCGTTAATGCGACTAGATAATTTGCAGGAAAAAGGATAATACATAATGGAAAACATACCAGCAAACGCCACAGGAATGGTGCACCTCCCCTCTTCTTTAACTGTTTCTCAATGGCTTCGGTTGCTGCAAGTTCACCATTCATCAGATAAAAATAAATACTTATGAGAAAGTAGAACATCAGATGATACGAAAGAAAATAATACATCAGCTATACTCCCTCTGACCAATAAAGATAGTCCCACTTTTTAATGGTTGATTTGATTGAACTTTGACTAAAGATTTAGGATAAACTTTATCATCCAATTAAATTTTAAAACTTGTTATTGATAAAAAGTACTACCAATGACAAATTTTAGATTTTCATTTGAATCATTAGCGGAAGGTTTTTTAAGCACTTAAAAAGTGGGCCCACCCTTACGGGACGGAGAGAATATATGAAACAGTTGCACTAGGAGATGAAGCGGTGAGCATACCCTTGATTGTTTGTCCGGTGCTAAGCAACATCATGTACCAAACCTCATTAAAGACATCAAGTTGTTCGTCAGAAGCCCCAATCATCTGAGAGAGAGAGAAGTAAAATTAACACTTAGCGAGCAAAGCACTACAACCAAGGGGAAAATCCAATATACTCCACACAAACACACCCCCCCCCCAAATGAAAATAGTCACTTTTGAAAAACTAAACGTTTTTTTTTTAAAAAAATTGCCCTTTGAATTGCACTGAACCTATAGTACTAAGAGAAATTAGAGATATATCAGGCTTCCAAAGAGCAAGAAAATACAGAGATGGTTACAGTTAAATTTGGAAATGCTACTTCAACTTTTTGTGGACAAACACAAACGAAGTGAAGGATTCTTTTCTAAGGATGTAGGGAGAATTAGTTATCGTAATACCTTAAAAGTGTTGGCATCAAAATCTGGACCAAGCAATTCCATAGCCCATGCGGAATTACCCTTCCCATACTCGTACAGGGCTTCTCCAAGCTAATGATAAAGGACCAGAAATATTGTTGTAAGTTCAAAAAGAACCAATATAACCATGTAACCTAATCTATTACACTATGTTAATGGCACATGAAGGAATGGAACTAACCAGCAGTCCCCTTTGCATTAATATTTGTTTTTTTGTAGCCATCTTTGAAACTCTGCGAAGCAAAAAACACAATTTACATACATAGACAAGCTATATCAAACAAACTAACTAAAGGAGTTTTTCGGAATTCCCAAACCTATGTTTTAATCCCTCAAGTAATTCTTCAGCTTTATCAAATTCTTCGATACAAGACAAGGCCCATAATGCCAATAAATCAAGATGCCACTCAAGATACCAAAATTTCTGAAACATTTAGCAAATGACCATTAGCACAAAAGAAGAGTTTGTTACACTAGATGATAATTCCAAAACCTGCTTTTATGGTTTAGAAAAGAAATGAGAAAGAAAAAAAAAACATGCCTCCTAACTCACTCGATCTGTCAATAAATCTGCTAAGGTCTTCAGATGGTCCTCAAACACATGAATTCCACCTCTTACATAAACGCGCAGTAACAAACCGACAGCATTTAAATAAACCTGCATGAAAGAGGTTATAAAATAGCTGGTACATGATGATTCACAATAAAAGCACAAAAAACAGCATACCTCAGCAGCTACTGCATCACTTCTCTCCAACTCCTTCCAAATACATTGATCATAAACCTCCCGCACTTTATCTAAGGAAGAACCACCCTCCAAGTAGCAAAGAGCTACGTGCCACCAGTTGTGTGTTGTCCTGAACAATAAAGTAACATACAGATTCATGAAAATTTAAACTTCAGCAGAATCTTTATAAGTGTTTAATTAGATCAAATTGTACAAATTTAACAACATCAGTTTCAATGTTTAAAACAAGAAGCATATCGTGAAAACTGATTAAAGAAAAAAAAAACCTTCCTTTTTCCCACCTGAGTTTTCCCCAGCAAGGGATAACCTTGGAATACAAGGTTATCCCTTGCTGGGATCACACAACACAGGGTATGCCACTGGCGGAGCCAAGGCTTCTATTAAGGGGGTAATTGCCCCCTATTGTTTTTTGGAACATACTAACTTAGCACTAAACAATTTTTGAAATATTTCTCTTTCACCATTAAAAATGCTATTTTACCCCCCTTTGTATTAAGAAAAAAATAACAATATTTAAATTTTTTGCCCCCCTTTAAATTAGATTTTGGTGTTACATTATAACATTTCATATTCAAAATAATTTGGCCCCGTTCAAAAAAAATCTGCTCCGCCACTGGGGTATGCATTGCTGGAAATGAGGGATCATTCATTTTGGAACTACGAAACAATGGTCTAACCTCGGGCCCTCCGCAGGCAGATAATATGGAAATAACTACGACCTTAGTGATCAGAACTTTAGGTGAAAATTATTATTGATAGCTGCAGAGTGCCGAACATGTCTCCCTCCAACAGCACACACACACAAGCAACAAATGCAGTGCATTTCAGGCATAATACCTCTTTGCCATAATCAGCTTCAATTTTTTTGAAAAACTTCTTAATGTAATTTTGGGACTACTTGAATGGTGCATAGTTTTCTAAGGTTAGTTGAATTGTAATATTTGAACAAGGAATAATATCAAAGTATACTCCAAAAACATTCAGCTTAGCCTCCAAAAAAGATTCTCTTCGTGTATAGTTCACAGCCGTTATATTTGTAAAACAGTGGCTCTTTTTATTACCTCAAAACAACTCTCTTTTGAGTATCATTGCTCCTCTTACTCTTCTATCCCACCAAACGAACTAAGTTGTTTTGGGGGAACGGGAAAGAGTAAATGATAACCCAGTTTACCCAACACATGTAGAGTAAATACGTTTTCTCATTTAAGACAATGAACACGATAGGACTCCAAATGGAACTCCTCAAATTTCATCTAATGAAAATGCTTACATAAAGGATGATAAAGGACTCCATGTTTTCGAGCATTGTTCCATGAACTCGATTGCTTCCCTGAATCGGCATTCAAATTGTAGAACATGACAAACCTACATGAAATTTTGATGGCTAAGACAACCAACATACATCAGCCAATAACTGATAATAAAAGTACATGATTCAAGGAATCCATGTTTTACGAATATAGTAAAACAATGGCTTACAGCATGCTGCGCCCAAGGATCTTCCTTGTTGATCTCAAATCCTTTCCTTGCAGCTTTTTCCGCTTCTTTCATTCGGCCAAGCTCTAACAGTGGAAAGGCAAGCATTCCATGCACGTATTCCTCTTCTTGATTTGCGGGAAGAACCTAATAAATTCATAAAGCACACTTTCTAAATTCTAACTAAAGTTGAAGATCTAAAGCTTTTCAGCTGGACTACAACAGAGATGAAACAACAGGTAATGTGGTGATACATTTTAAACAAATAAATTACCACCTCATTATTGTTTTTGGCTTTTTGATAGTTTTAGAGAAAACCAAGTACTCCCTCCGTCCCAAAATGTTTGTCCCATTTGACTTTTTTGTTGAACTTTGACCACAAATTTATGAGAGATTAATCATGTTCATGAAATTCTAAAAGTTGTTGTTGATAATATTATTAATGGTGAATCAATAGGAATTTTTAGAATTTCATGAACATAATTAAATTGTCATATATTTGTGGTCAAAGTTCAACAAAAAAGTCAAATGGGACAAACATTTTGGGACGGAGGGAGTATTCCAACTTGATAATAACATGTATAAACTTGCTACATGATCAGGTTAAATAAGGTGCCAAGAAACTGTTGTTGATCAAACCTGTTCAACAAGGTCCAAAGAAAAATCCGGTCGACCCATGTAAAAGGCTAACACTTGCCCCCTCTTCAAAGATACCAAATCTTTAGGGAAAGATTTCAATAGCTACAAAATTAATGAAAATAACACTGTTAGATATGAAGTCCCACATCCCCTCCACTCTACTCAAAGAGTCCACATTTGAAAGTCAAATAAGGTAAGAATTAAAAGAGTTTCTATGGATACCCTCATGTTTAAGGATTAAAAACAAAGTCATCAGTATCTTACCTGATGTATATCCAATGACAGGATACCAAATGAGAATAAGCATAATGTATCTTACCTACATATCCCATTTGATAATATATCTTAAGATATATAGTTCCAGAGAATATACTTTTCCAATACTGTGTGAACAAAGCGTATGCAAGTAAAGTTCGTTCGGGTTTCGAATAATGGATACTTTTGCGAAGCTTTTCAATATCTTGATTACAGGAATAATTCGTAAGTCTAAATAAGTGGAAGCCAAGTTCTTGCATCATAAGTTACAAACATTATGGTGCTAATCATTAGCCATTAAAAAAGTATCTGGAAACACTCATCTCAACTCACGGTTTCCATTTCCTACATAACTTTCATAATTTTAGACGGTATACCTACAGTGTATTTTTATATGCAAAACATAACCTAAAAATGGAAAATGTATCATGAAGATAATATTAGGACGCTCTATATGTATATACATATCCCCGAATTCCATAATTATTGATTTATACTGTCCTTCCAACTTCACATCACCCCAAGCAAGATTTTTGCTCAAACTTCTCAAATAGAAATTCTTAACATCCCAAAATATAAAGTCAGTGTCTCTCTGAGTGAAAGCAGGAGTAGTAGACTGTAAATGTATCCTAGAAACTAGGATCAATAAAGTGAATTTGGATAGAGGAATATGAAGACAAAAAACCCTGTATTCTAGAAACTCACTAGTAATAGATTTATTTAAAATTATGGGTTCTCTTTTATAAATGCTTCAAGCATCTATAAACCGAGAGTGTGGAGCGTGTACATACACAGATTCTTCAACTCTCTCAAGCGAAAGTTTCCAACCACTATATCATAACTATGTTACTAAAGAAAGATTAAGTAGTACAAATTAATCAAAACATAATATTCCCAGGTCCCTGAAAGATAATCCCACTTCGAATTTATGGTCAATTTGATTGAACTTGGACATAAAAAGAATTAAGTTTTTATTATTATAATTATTGTCATAATCCTCATAAAATTCTAAAAGTTGTTAGTGATTTGCCATTGATAATACTGTCAACAACATTTCATAAGAATAATATGAGATTGCTTGATTTTTCATGGAGTTTTGAAAGTCAATCAAGTTGACCATGAAAGTCAAAGTGGGACTATTTTTCTGGGACAGAAGGAGTATAAGTCAATCGCTGTAAATGCAACTAATGCTGCAGCTAATAGATTTAAGACTAATCGATTAGCACTCTCTATATTGGGGAAGCCTAGTACTTAATGAAGAGCATAATTCACATTATAGCACAACTACAGCACCGAAAGTAAGTATGTTGTTCCCCATGAATGTTCAATTTCTATCTAGGAAGTATATAGGTCATGACGAGGGCAAGTATAAATAGCGGAAAAATAACATTTTTAAGTGACAAAGCTTATGTTGGTAAGTAAGAGAATAATTATATGGCAAAATATAGGAGTATTTTCTTAACATATTTGGGGAAAGGGTAGAACCAATGAGCAGGCTATAGCAATCATTGCTGCAGTCAGCATAAGCCAGACATCTATAGTATAAATGACACCTCTCGCTACAAGCATAACGAATAGCTTTAGTCTGCCAAATTTCCCATTTCGCCTCACTAAGTTGTCCCTTTCCCATTTTGCCCTTAAAAAAAACGTGTCCTCGGACACGCTTAATTAAAAAACGTGTCCTCAGACACGGGCTTTTACTAGTGTTCTATATATGAATCACTGAGTAACATTCTAAATCAGTTCATGAAACAAAATTCGGTTGACAGAATAAAGAATTGGCTAAACCAGCTGACCAAAAGAAAAATGCCAAATGATATACCCACTTCAATCTCAGCTAAGTAAACAAACCAAGAACTAGTGGTATGCACAAATACAGAGTCGTGCACTACCTAATTATGCAAAATATTGAATTCTAATTGTCAGAAAGTAAAAATAGCACAGGGAATGAAGAAAAACCCAACCTTAAAATGCAAGTCAAGAGCAACATCATCATCTCTATTTGAAGAAATTAAATAACTGATGGCATCAAAAACAGCTTTCTCATATAAAGAAGCTTGATCCTGAAAACATTATGTCAAAAACAAAATTACTAAAAATAGAACAAATCATTTCATAAAAAGAAAGGATTTTTCTTCTTCTTTTCCATTTGATTCACCTCCACTCTCTCTCTCACACACACACACAGAGAGAGAGAGAGAGAGAGAGAGAGAGAGAGAGAGAGAGAGAGAGAGAGAGAATACTAGTTGGGACTTGGCAGCTTCAAGAAAAGAAGGAACACGGGAAGAATCGGAGGAGGCGCAAAAATGGGCAACCAAAATATTAGCCAGAACGCAATTTGGGTCGTGGGCAGGAGCTTCAAGAATAACCGACCTCTGTCTTCCATAACTCAGTACCTTTTCTCATTCATTCATATTAAGACATTTCATCGAACACTTAGCAATCAAATCAAATCAAAATACAAACGAAAATGAAAAAAAACCCAACATGAGGAGTGAGTTGGAAAAAACCTGGAGATAGTAGGAATTGATAGCAGAGATGCAGGGATCAGAAACAGTGTTGACTTCATATCCCCATTTGTCTAATCTCACTCCTTCCATTGTCTCAATCTTTCACTTGATTTAGTGATTTGTGTGTGTTATATGTCAATTTATGGCGGTGGTGGGGGTTAAAAATGAGACGGAATTTTGTCCTCATTATGCCAGATATAATTTGATAAATCGGCATTCTTTGGTGTAAGCACTATTTTCTTTTTCCTATATAAATTGATATAATTGATGTGTTTGATAAGAAAATTTAGGGATTTGTTAAATTATTTTCGTGATTTTGAGATTGAAAAGTGTTAATAAAGATATGTTGAGGAATTGGTGATTTTGGAGCATTACTAGTCTTATATTAAGTGTATAAAGAACAGATAACATGAATGAAACATTCATATAAAAAATAATAAAAGACAATAATACACAATTTATTCACCTAGTTCATCCTATATTTCGTACTACATCTGGGGCACTATTAAACATATTCTTTAATATCATAGTTGTGTTACAAATAAAGTCAATGTTCTCCTTCATATTCATCCCCTCTGTCTGTCTATGTAAATACACTACCCATCCTTACAATCTCTATACATAATTTAGATCATACATGAATGTCCATAAAGGCACCCCAATACCTACCAATTTCTTTAACTCTCTTTGTGTATTCCACAGATTCTCTCTAACTAATTTTCTTAACACCACAATATTCTAGCTCATCACTTTTTTTATACTACAATAAATCTAGTTATAAATCAATAAGGATTCATTTCCAAAAAATGATAATGAAAAGATCCACCACAATTAGGAAACCAAATCTGCCAAGGAAGTTTCTTATGCCCGTCCGCATGATCGCGCGTGTATTCTAGCACGCCCGTGCAAGCATACCTGCAAAAAAGCTGCTCCCAGTTGCACGACCGCATGCCTATTTTCAGCACGATTATGCACGTTCTTTTTTTACAATTTTGCCTCTGATCATCTTCTTGCACACCGACTTGAACCTCACTTAAGTTTGCTCTTGGTTATAACTCTAACCCCAACAATCTCTCACTTTAAAGATTAACTACACGTGAATTCCACTATCAAACTCCTACCCGAGAATGATTTCCACATACTGTGAGCTCTACATTTGACTTTCACCAAAAGTCAAACCTCTATGCTTGACAAATGCCACACAAACGAGTTGAAGCGAAGCGTAAGTATCAGCCCCGAGTCACCACTCCCAAAGTGATTCTCCATGCAAACATCTTCGCTCGTCTGTCCCTTGTTTCTATCCACGAACACCTATACGAATCATATGACTTCACAGACTTGGTTATGTTTGTGCCTCAAGGTAACCAATGCAACTCAGTTCTGGATAACACTCATATTGGCCAAGTTATTTCTGCTAGCACTAGCCTTCACAATCAACTTTTTATCAACATACCGTTCATGAGATTTTTTCCACCATGGCGATCTCGCAACCCCCCCCACTCTCCATTCGTTATTGGGATACATCCTGTTTTTCCCAATGAACCATTATATGTGGTGTACAATCACATTGCATTCAAACTAGCAAGTTAGCTCCTTATAATCCTCTATTAACACAATCGAAGGCGATCACCAATCGCCTTTACATGACTGCTCACATAATCCAAGTATTTTCTACCTTCTTAAATGCCTCTGCAAATCACACATCTGTAACACTGTCCCATCCGCAATCCTGACTCGTCCAAAGTTTCATCCCTCGTGCTGCTGCCCCTTTGATCAGATGATGCTTTCAAATCAAAAGATCAATGAACACACTTGACTGCTATTTTTAAAGATTAATGCATTTTAACCGTGATCTACACATTACTTGCACACCATGCAATCCACACTTATCATGGTATGAAAACTTGAATCTTCGCTCTCTTCCTTTTCACGACTTTCGTATCTCCGGATCCGTTGCCTAATTTGATTCCATCAAATTTTACATGTTGATCCATCTCAACCCATTATCGCTATTCCCACCAAATCCTCAATAACAGTAGAACCACATAGATCTCCGTAGCCATGATCCCGCCTGAATTTCTGCAACCCTGATCTTAAATTTGTGCCCTAATATTGATTAAATTTATGCAACCCTGATCTTAAATTTGTACCCTAATATTGATTGAATTCATGCGACCATGATCCGTATCCCTGTAGTCACAAATCACTCGGGGTTTATAAAACTTTAATCGTATACTCCCTCCGCCCCAGCTCACTTGACACTTATTTCCATTTTGGGCCGTCCCAGCTCACTTGACACCTCTCAAAAATAGCCTACTTTTTATATTTTTATATTAGATGGACCCCACCACTCATTCTCTCACTTCATTTTCCACCACTCAATTTATTCAACCAACACTACTATTTACCCCACTCATTCTCTCTCTTCATTTTCTATCACACATTTTTTTTATTTTATTCTTTTTTCTTAGTTCTTGTGCTCACCTCTTGGGTGTCAAGTGAGGTGGGACGGAGGGAGTATGTTCTAAGTAATATAAACCAAAAGAATTTTCGCAGCTGCCAAAACCTATTTCCAGCACGGTCGTGCAAGCCCCCTTTTCCAATTTTGCCTCTGATCTTCGTCTTGCATACCGACTTAAACCCTCTATTAGGTTTGTTATTGATTAGGACTCAAACCCCAGCATCATACTCCCTTCATACTAATTGTATTAGATACCAGAATTAAATAAGTACTTCCTTCGTTTCATTCAAAAATTCAAAAAGCACAAAATGAATTTTGCACGATAATTAAGGAAAATGTATGATAAAGTGAGTGTTATTAGTATAAAAATTGAGGAATGAAAGAGAAAATGGAGTAAGAAATAGTAAGTAGATAATTATTGCGAGTATGACAAATGAGTTAAATGAATAAATAAGTATTAAAAAAAATTATTTGAGAGTGTTTTTTTAAAATAAGACACAACATAAAAATTTATGTTTTTTCGAGTGTGACGGAGGAAGTATAAATAAGGTAAGTATTATAAGCATGAGAAGTGGGAATTATGATCTCTGTTTTAAAATAAATGAAGGTTATAATTTACTTTAATTAAAAACACATGCTAGAAATTAAATCATTTATGGGTTAAGACAAAATCTTATCATATTTCACCAACTATTGTCTAATTGAAGACATGCCTCGTTGGCAACCCCAATATAGTGTATGTTGTTGATAAGTACCAAGTCATATTTCTTTGTTTGTCTACTTAGCCAATGTGCCGAATTGGGTAGATTCGTAGACAACCGACAGTGCTATAACAAGGAAAAAAAAAAAAAATTGAACACAAACATGTTTTTGGATATCTGGCCAACCATAATACTGCCCTTTTTTTTTTATTGAGAATTTTTTTTTTTTAATTCAAAATTGATGATGATGATGCATAAATCAGATTGGATTAGCCATTCGTCAAATAGTAGGGTGTAATCCAACTATTATCCTTGGGACAATTTTGATGGAGCTTTTCTAAGGTTTTTCATGAATTTTCTCTCTTTCTCCTCGAAAATGGCTGTTTGGACTGGAGGTTGAAGAGGATATTTGAATTTGAAATAAAGTGAGACCAGATCTGTAGCAAAATTAAAGGACAATGTCAGATGCAGTCCCCATCCGCGCGGATATGTTTGCTTTCCATCAGAAAATCCGCAAACTAAGCTGCTACACCAAAAGAGGAATATTCCGTCCCGGTTGCTCGGAACCTGTGCAAAAACCTCCCCAAACCAGTCCATATACCAAACACTAACACCCTTGCCAAAAAAAAAAAAAGAACCAAGGCTCATGCAACATTGCATTCATACTGCATTACATTCAAAAAAAAATAATAAAATCCTAAATTATTACATTCAAAAAATAAAGGGAGTGTGCAAAAAAAAAAGAGGGGTAGGTAACAGTAATCCTAAATTATTACATCAAAAAAAAAAATGTGCATAAGCTGTACAAATCTCAATCCCAGTCATAAATCTCAAAATCTCAGAAAATCAGGGGGGGGGGGTAATCAATCAGAATCCCTAGCACCCGACGTCTGTCCCCGGTCCCTCTTGCGACTCGGGCCCGCCTCCTCAGGAGCCCTGAAAATCTCGGGCTCAGAATCGTCCTCGTCTCGAGAAAGAGGCTCGTCGGGACCAACCGCACGCTACGATAGGGCAAGCCAAGATCTGCGAAAAATCATATCCGAAGGTGAAGGCGTCGGACTCTGGACGTACGAAGACGACCCACCACTTGCCAAACGTGTCCACCCGTGTGGATCCCCGAGAATGACGTGATCCGAAGCGGCACCGCGCGGGGATCAATGAGAGGAGACAGAGGAGTCTCTCGAAGAAGTCTCGAACGAATAGGGAAGCCTCCCGCCCGGCGGCGCCGGCCGTGGTCGCCTTGCTCTAGCTTCGAGGAGCCCCGCAAGCGACCATCCTCCTGATAAATCTCTTAGCTCCGATCACTTGCTTCGTCAGCTTCTCGACGACCACCTCCGAAAACTGCACAAAAGCAAAAGCGTCGAAACGATTGAAAAAAAATAATGACAAGAAAGAAAAGAAAAGACAAAAGCAAAAAAAGAAGAAGGGAGGAAGGAGAAGCCATACCTTCATACCCGGACGAGGCCGGAAAGCTCGTGGAAGCCGCTCGAGCTGAGGATCTGCACCCTCAATCGGACCCCATCCCGGACATATGAAAAATCCGTCCGAGGGTACCGCGGGATCCCAAGCCCCTCTCTATCCGAGACACAGGGCATCCTCGGCCTCCTCAAAACAAATACGGGATACGGCTCAATCGCCACAAATGTCGAGAAGTGCTGGCCGGCTCGGTAATCATCCCAGGTCGCAGATCTGTCACTCGGGTGCATCATATCGGCGGGAGGCTCCACCGGTGTCATCAAAGGCGAATTCACGCCATGCTGGCGCGTTACCCTCTCTCCCAGATAATAGGCATCGCAGTCGGACCTCTCGGAATCCTCCGCCGCACGGTCAAATCTCGGCGCCCTTCGCCCGGTGCGCCACTCGAAACGACCCCGGGGATAAAATATCATCCTCTCATCCGTCTCGGCCTCCGTCAAAGGAAGGCAATCCGCGTATCTGACGAGTCGTACGCCCCCTGGAGCTTATCTTCTCTCGGGCATGCTTGGGACCATGAGCGCATGGCCGGATACGCCCGACGTACTCCGCCATTGTCGCCACATCGTGACGTGGAAGAACTCCAACGCCCATACCTGCGAAAGGTAAAAATCAAATCAATCCGAGTGCAAAAGAAAAGTGTGTGCCCAAGAAGAAAGTGGAAAGCAAAGAGAGAGCTTATACCTCCAGAGCAAACTCAAAGCAAGACAAGGAGCTCACGGCCTTCCGTACCTATCGAGAGCAAAGTAAAGCTCGCCGGCCCGGCTTCTCCCAGAGACGTCTCCAACCATCTCCATGTCCTCCAAGGACCTCAAAAGAAGGCAAAGGCTGCCGTCCCTCGGCATGTCAAAAGAGGGTGCTCGAAAAAGCAAACCACAAGAAGGCCACTAGCAATCCGATCGGCGCCTATCCTCTCCTCCCCGACCTCATAGCTCACAATGGTCTCCACAATCTTCCCGTAGACCACGGCATACTCCATCCCCATCCCCTTTTTGGGAATAGGGAAAAATCCCGTAAGAGCACTGCAGATCCGCATCGCCGTAGCCGTCCCGCCACTCAATGCTGCGTCCATTAAAGGACAAACCCGTGATCGCAAAGCATAGTCGGAAGGCATAACCGTAGCCTCGCCCCGAAGAAGTGAAACGTGTGGGTCGCATCCCACCGATCTTTGCGCGCCAAAGCAAACATCGAGGCCCTTGCTCTTAGGGAACTTGACCAATTCCCTCAAGCACTCAACAAACTCCCAAAGCCCGGTCTCAACAACAATCTGTCTCGGACTCGGCAAAGCTCCTCGGCCCGCATTTGGAAGCCGCTCCCACAAGTCAACTACAGACTCCACCGATCCTCGAGTCTTCATCTTGTTCAGCTGCTCCGTAACGTAGTTGTTTCCACCCTGCAATAAAACAAAAAAAAAAAAGAAAATGTCAAAAAAAAAATTGCATTTGCACGAAAAAAAAAGGGCATACATATGCATCATGAAATTTCAAAGAAAATTCGACAGCATAACAGCATACAATGAGCATAGCCCCATTTTTCTCGCACAAAAAAAAAGAACAGTTTTCAGCAAATTCCAATCAACATTCATACAAGGAGTCAACGGAAGCAAAAACTCCGTCCCATTTTCATAAAATAACATGCATACATTCATCGAAAAAAAAATGCATTCCTACGGAAGTAAAAACTCCGTCCCGTTTTCTTAGAATAACATGCATTCAATCAACGGGAGGAAAAATCCGTCCCACTTTTCAAAAAAAAATCAAATATCATACATTCATATCATCATCTCATGTTGGCAAAATGCCAATTCTTTTCTCAAGCAAAATGCACATTTTGAAACACCAACAAATTCATTGCAACATGCATATCATCAAAAACCAATATTCAAATTTCAAAAAAAAAAAATCACAATTTTCATCCATAATTTTTGGATACTAAAAAAAAAAATGGCGAAAATGCCAATTCTTTTTCCCAAACAAAATGCACATTTTGGGTTACTCATATACCCATAACATGCAAAGCATTAAAATCAAGATTCAAAGCCAAGAACATCAATCATTCGAATTTTCAAAAAAAAAAAATTCAAAAATCACCCAAAATTCAATCTCAAGCAAGAAATCAACAAAGGGAATGAAAAGATTCGAAGTATACCGTTCGGAGACTCGGATCAGAAGCCCAATGTTGCCAAGCATCGGGGTAGGGCTCCTCCGCAATCGATTGCGAAAGAGTATAGTGCCTCCTCATCCGGACGAGCTCCAATCGTCTCTCCGCTACCGGGCCACGTCCTTGGCCTTGAAAAACACCTTCCCCGTGTTCCATTGCTTGGAAATCGAAGAAAATCGGAAGAATTTTGGAGTTCCTAGGCTATCAATGGCGGTTTTGAACGATTTTCTCTCTCTCTCTCTCGTAATTTTCTGTAAAAACAGACTGGGGAAGAAGAAGGGGGCGGCCCCTCATTTAAAACCCTCTGAACACGCTCCTATCCGCGCGGATAGGATTGTCAGGGTCAAAATGACTCTTTTGCCCTTTAAAAATCTGGGACTCTGCAGTTCAATCCCCAACTTGACAGAGTTAACCAAAGTTAACCAAGTCAGCCCCTTGTCAAGAAAATCATCAAACGACAGTCAAACGTAAGACCGATTTCCCCGAGAAAGATAACGAGATCCCGTATCTTTCATCAAAATCATCAAACGGCAGTCAAACGTAAGACCGATTTCCCCGAGAAAGATAACGAGATCCCGTATCTTTCATCAAAATCATCCAACGACAGTCAAACGTAAGACCGATTTCCCCGAGAAAGATAACGAGATTCCGTATCTTTCATCAAAATCATCAAACGGCAGTCAAACGTAAGACCGATTTCCCCGAGAAAGATAACGAGATCCCGGATCTTTCATCAAAATCATCAAACGGCCAAACGTAAGACCGATTTCCCCGAGAAAGATAACGAGATTCCGTATCTTTCATCAAAATCATCAAACGACAGTCAAACGTAAGACCGATCTCCCCGAGAAAGATAACGAGATCCCGTATCTTTCATCAAAATCTTCCCCGGCAGTCAAACGTAAGACCGATTTCCCCGAGAAAGATAACGAGATCCCGTATCTTTCATCAAAATCTTCCCCGACAGTCAAACGTAAGACCGATTTCCCCGAGAAAGATAACGAGATCCCGTATCTTTCATCAAAATCATCCCCCGGCAGTCAAACGTAAGACCGATTTCCCCGAGAAAGATAACGGAATCCCGTATCTTTCATCAAAATCATCCCCCGGCAGTCAAACGTAAGACCGATTTCCCCGAGGAAGATAACGAGATCCCGTATCTTTCATCAAAATCTTCCCCGGCAGTCAAACGTAAGACCGATTTCCCAGACGAATACGTCTGATTTTCCCCAGCAAAGGCTAACAAAATCCCCAGCAAAGCCAACGGAACCTCGAGTAGATCTCGAACTACGAAAGGGCTTGATTCCCCGCTAGGGATACGTAGGTAGCCTATCATTAGGTCCAGCCCCCCGACCAAAACGGTCACCCTCTCATTCGGCAGCAGACAAAGTCCACCGAAAGGCCATTTCACAATCAAGATCCGAGGCGCCTAAAACGCCATTTCAAATCAAGGTCCGAGGCACCTAAAAAGCCATCATCTCCAAGGTTCGAGGCACCTAAAACGCCATCATCAAGGTCCGAGGCACCTAAAATGCCATCTCCAAGGTTCGAGGCACCTAAAACGCCATCTCCAAGGTCCGAGGCACCTAAAACGCCATCTCCAAGGTTCGAGGCACCTAAGACGCTATCACTAGGAAAGCGATAAATCGCAATCATCCCCAGCAGAGCGGATAGCCATCAGACCGAAAATGGTCATTCCTATCTCCAGCAGAGCGGATAGCCATCAGACCGAAAATGGTCATTTCCTATCCCCAGCAGAGCGGATAGCCATCAGACCGAAAATGGTCATCTCTTATCCCCAGCAGAGTTTCTCTCCAGCAACCGATTGCAGAACTCGCTCATCAGGTTCGAGGCACCTAAAACGCCATCATCTCCAGGGTCAAAGACCCGAACTACGACTGTCTTGATTCCCATTCGGGATACGTAGGTAGCCTATCACTAGGTTCAGCCACCCGATCACTCGATCATCCCGCCAAATATGGAGCCTTACTCTTATCGACGACCCCGCTTCCTTCGAAAGCGCCGTCGCCGAGGGGCTACTGTAAATGCTCCAATTTGAGCTTGTTAGAATTTTCGTTAGAAAATTAACGAAAGTTATAACATTTCTAACAATTCCTAACATTCCTAACATTTCTAACCAAGTAAGAGTAGATTAGGGATTGCCAAAAAAGGATAAACCAAGGAAAAGAATCAAAAAAGTGAAAGAAATGGTCAAAAACCAAAAATAGAAATGGCTGGAACATAATCTGGCTGTTTAATTTGAATTTTAAAAAAGATTATTCCTTGTGTCCAAAGCCTGAAGCAGCATTTAATGAACAGTGCACGCGACTGATCCTATCCGCGCGGATAGGTTTGTCATTTCCAGAGGGCTATAAATTGAGCCCTCCAGTCACAAAAATAAGGAGGAACAAGAGCACAATTCACAGTATTTGGCGAATATACTCGAGAAAACAGTGAGAATTCTATAAGAATTGTCACCTTTTTCTCTTGAATCTTCCCAACTTTCACTCACTCAAATCAAACCCAAACACTCTTGCATTCAAGCCTTCAAACACAAAGCACAAAGAAGATAGGTATAACCTCCCTCTTCTTACCCTAAATCTCTCATCCATGCATGCATCTTCAAACTACAAAATGTAGTTCATTCATCTTCTTGTCTTAAGATCCAAGAAGATCACCATGGAAGTTCATCTCCATGGATGATCTTCTACAAGGATCTACATTATTTTCAAAGTGTTCTTACTTTCTTGCAAAGAAAACACATTTTCAAAACCCTAAAAACCATTTTCAAGCACCAAATCTTGATTTCAAAGGATAAAATTCCCCTTCCCAAGCAAATGAAGTGCTTAGTCCTAATGTACCCCAAGGATGGTTTGGTATAGTTGATTCACCACTAAAATGTCAAGTGATCACTAACCAAAACCTAGGGAAATGGGGACAAGCATGGATGCAAAACCCCCCTTAAAATCATATTTTCTTTCTTGAGAAGTTGCTGTCCAGTAGCAATTTTCCAGGATTCCAGTCCATTGTATTAATTTTTGGACACAGATAAACTTGGAATTTGGTGTTGAATACAAAACACTTTTTGTAGCCAACATCAAGAGCTTTCCAGACATATTTTTAATTTATTTTTTGGGTGAGTAAAACTCTCTTTTTCAAATTTTCTTTTAGAGGCTAGTTCATCAGCTTCTGGAAATCCAGATTGCATATCTGAGATTTCCAGAAAGTTTTGACCCCTCAAATCTTCTCCAAAATGAAAAATTCCTTCGCACAAATCTTATTTAAGGTGTCTGGAACAACTTTCATTCTCTGAGTTTATCCAGATTATGAAGTTTTAAGGCCCTTGAATCCATTTCAAAATCAAAGGTACACTGCCTTTTTCATTCTGGCAGAAGTGACTCTCAACTTCAAAAGGTCTTTTGAGTACCAAATATCAATCCAAAAATCTTTCGAAAAATCATGGGATCAGTTTAAAGTCTTAAAAAGATATCCCAATTTTTACTTTTCTGAGTTTCAAATTATTTTGGCCAAAACACACACACACACACACAAATGATTTTCAGCTTGGAAGACTCGTTTTACGAGGCATTCCGGGTGCACACTAACGTCCTTCCCGGCGTGTAACATGACCTCCGAACCCAAATCTCTGATCTCGGGCATTTTTCAAAGTTTTGGCCCTTAAAACAAAAATGGCGTGGCGACTCCGTTCTTTTTCGATTGGTTTTCAAAGAAACAAAAATTTCAAAGCAAAACCCTTTCGGGAAAAATTTTAGGTGGCACATCATCACAGTCATATCATACCTGATCCCGCTGGTGAAGCACAGGCCGCCATGCGTCGGCATCGCATCGAAAAAGCTCATGTCTCTCAGGGACCCCCCGCTCAGTCGACCCAAGAGGCCATACGTAAAAAACTTGAAGAGCCGGTGGAAGATGATGATTTTCAGGGCAAAGCTTGGCTTTCTGCGATGGACTATCTCACTGCAGAGGGTACTTATTATCCCTTGAGAATGATCAAGGAGAATTGCCAAAAATATGAGAGGGTGGAACAGGTATATTATTTTATTTTAATTATAGTTAAGGTTGAAATTTATAAATAATTGATCATTATATTTTTGTTCTATTAGGTTGTTGTGGTTGTGAAGGAGTTTACACGAAGTGATCATGGCTCTGTGCATTTGGTTTTGAAGGATCCTACTGATACCATTGATGCTTACATTGCTGACAAAGTGATGAGAGATAGTGAGGGCGGAAGTCACATAGGTGTTGGTGCTGTTCTTATACTGACTAAGGTATGAAATATTTTCCTTAACATTACACTCCCTAAGGTTATATTCCTTAACATTTTGTTCTAAATGTTTTGTTTTGTTGATCTATTAGGCTGTTGTTTGGGCCCCCTCGCGCTCAAAAATCATACTGTATCCTGCCTATATAGTGTACTCCACTGAATCCGCACTCTGCCAGTCTCAACAATATCACGGGAGCTAATACGCCTGGCAAGGCGGCACCATGACGAAAAACGAGGGGACTAGAAACCGGCCACCCGGACCAAATATACCTAGCCCTATGGTCCGCATGTCGGGTCAGAACAGATGTATCGATAGGCCCGGGATCAATGAACGCTTCCATCTATTTATTTCAATATCAAGGTTGGTTATTGTTCTATAAGGCAAGAAAATAAATAAGAGAATACAAAAAGTGTAATTACTAAAAGTTATCCCACACTTCCAAGAAGTGCCTGTGGGGAAGTTCTTGGTTTCCAGCCTATATACTAAGTAATACTTCAAAAGTAATCCTCATGCGATTTTGAAAAAAAGGATGCAGTTTTTTTTTTATAAAAAAGTTTGAACAATAAATCATATTTTAAGAATTTGGGGTAGACCTATCTGATTTAGGGTTTAGGGTTTGGGATATAAGTATATGAGATTTGGGATGTTGTTATAGGTATATTAATTTCTATCCTATTTTGCTATCTCACTAATAATTCATATCCTATTATTTATACCTACAACATCTTAATAATGTATACTTCTTAATTTTTATTTATCTTTTTTTTTTCAATTTCAAAATGGGACTGAGGGCTACATAGGAGTCTTGTCTCAACTGTTCTAGGATTTTGTTCAAGATGCATACGTAAAACAAAATTCTTTGTTCTTACAATCCAATATTTCAAATGTACAAATTTTACAAGTAAACAAGTTAATATTTCAACAATCTGAATTGGACAAATGCTACCAAATTAGTCACATAAATAATTCATTTGATAAGCCAAACATGGCACAAGAATTCACTAAACAAAAATAAATTATTTTGATAGATTACAAGATTGAAAACCAAAGATATCATACATTTACAAAAAAATCCTAAATTGCAAGTAAATTAATAAACATTACTATCTCATATTTTCGGATTAACAAAACTAAATTTAATAACAAAAAAAAAAAAATAGAGAGTAATTAAATAAACATTCATATTTTCGGATTAACAATGTCATAAAAAAAAATCAAAAAAAATCCTAAATTGTAAGTAAATAAATAATAAACAATGTCATCAAAATGCAATTAGAATATCAAAATGCAATTAGAACATCATATAAAAAATAAATATAAGTAAATTGAGACTAATTTGTGTATAAACAATGTCATCAAAATGCAATTAGAACATCATATAAAAAATAAAAAAAAATTATAAATTATAAGTAAATAAATAAATAATAAAATCAAAGTAAAAATTTAATATAATACAGAAATTTAAACTTACAATTAAAAAAAGGTTGAATTACTTGACAAATTCCTTGATTGATTGATCGGTTGTTCTTCTTCTTCTTCCCTTCTTCTTCTCTCTCGGCGGCGACTGATGAAAGTGTTTTTTTTTTGAGATTGTTTGAATGAAGACGTAAACTGGTGAAAAGGGTTTTAAATAACTCGCTACACGGTGTAGCGAGTTTAATACCAAACTCGCTACACCGTGTAGCAAGTTTAGTTTAATTAAATGCCATAATTAATTTCCCAACGGCCTAAATTAATTACCCTAAACTCGCTACACGGTGTAGCGAGTTTTGACCAACCCTAGTCAAACTCGCTACACAGTGTAGCGAGTTTCAAAAAAGAGGACATTCCGGGAAATAGTTTGAACAGTAAGTTATTTTGGTAAATAAAAAAGTAAAACGGGATTATTTGAGAAAAAATTCACATTTACCCCTAACCACTATCGAAAAACCTAACCCCAAACCCCACCACCACCCTCCCACACAACCCCGTGAAAAAAAATTACTCATATTAAAATTAAATTTTAACAACTCTCCTGCCGCCCCTACACTACTAGAAACAGGTTATTTATCCACAAAAAATTTCATGGGTAATCTTAATTTACCCACGAAAATTGTTCGTAGGGTGTCCGTGGGTAAATGTGTGAGTAATACCCACGAAAAATTTCGTGGATAATACCCACAAAATATTCGTCAACAAGTAAAAATATCCGTCGAATTATATAAATTATTGAATTAAATACTCACAGAAATTTTCGCGGGTAAAATTATCATAATTGAAAATTCAAAAAGCCTCATGTAAAATCTAAAAATCTGATCAATAACATACACCATTCACCATCCAAACAAACAACATACACAATTCTTAAACAATGTCTTCCAAACTAATATAGAACATTAACATACAAATCTCAAAACAATATAACATATTATAAACAAAAAAAGTCTAATAGTTAAGTTTGAGTTATTACCGCTCAAAACCAAATAAAAACAAGCAAATTCAGCTCTTACGACTATTGGTGCTGTTACCACCATGACCACCCCTACGCCCACTTTCAGTCAAAGTTTCATTCGAATTTAGGTATGATCCAATAGAAAAGTTAAAGTTATTACCACTAGGAGGCTGTTGTTGCTGCTGTTGGAGCATAGATCTCATCATTTCATGCATTTGTTGTTGCATTTGTTACTGCATCTTTTGCTCCATCTATTGCCGCATTTCTTCCTTCTTTTGCCGCAATCTTTCCTGCATTCGCTCTTCCATTTCCTTAACCTGTGTGTTTACACGAGTGTCAACTTAGGTGTTTATTGTCTCAGTCAGGCTTGCTATAATCTTATCCTTTTGTATCATTTGAGCATCATAGTCCACATTCTGAATACTGGAGGAAGAAAAGACTGCGAAGAACGGCTGCTTAATGGTAAATGAAAGAAAACAGTTCCATGATTTCTGAATCCGAGCAATCGATCACCTTTTTGTCGCCCGTGCTGAATGATAATGGCCTTCCAAAGTCCTGCTCGAAATGAAGCAGTGCTTTCAATCTCGATAATTCCTTCCTCAATAGCCTCTTCACGAGCACACCTCACATATGTTTCCTGTCCAATATATAACAAAAAACAATAATAATGTCAAAAGAATAATTATTCAAATTTCTTGATAAATAAATTATAACATTTGATATGATGAAATTAATTGACAAAAGGATAATTGTCAAATTAAAAAAAAACTCACTGGAGACATTTAATGGAAAGGAATACTCCCTCCGTCCCAGCCCAGTGTATACTTATTTCCCTTTTGGTCCGTCCCAGCCCAGTGTGAACTACCATAAATGGTATGTCCTTTAATATTTTATATTCTCCCTACCTCACCCACTCATTCTCCACCACACAATTTATTCAACCAATCTACTATTTACTCCACTCATTCCCTCTCTTCATTTTCTACCACACATTTTCATTATCTTAATAATATTTTTTAATCGGCGTGCCTTGGTCATGTTAGATTATTCATCGGAAGAGAAAAACATGAATGAAGAAATTTTCCCTTGTTTTTCATTCCATAGAAAGAACACATATATATACACAGACTCTAATACACAGATACACTAGTTCATAGAATATGTACAGCCACCAAAACTAATGCTATTCTTTACATGAACCTATAATACATGAATACATGAATCTCGGCTAATACCCCCCCTCAAGCGAATCGGAGGCACGGAGATGAAGCTTGAACTAGAAGAACGTCCACCTAATTTCCAGGATAAGGACCAGACAAAAGTTATGCCGAGGGGAAATAACGAAAGTAACCAATTGACATTGAATAGAAGCTTCATGTAGAGGTGATCATGCCAATGCTTGTAATCCCACTCCTTCGGGGGATACAATGTGTAATATTCATCTTCCGTGTCTTGAATAACACTGGGGAATATATCTTGAATCTCAGATGGACTTGGCCTTTGCGGACTATCAGGGTTGATGGATGCCTGCCCAGTTAGAGAATTCAACGATTTGTCAAACTCAGATGGAATTGGGGGATTGTTTGGATCCATAAACGTCAGATTTGCAGATTTTGATGAGTTCTTCCACATTTGCTGGTGGGAGTAGGAATAAGCCAATGCCCTTTCTCTTCTCATAGCAGCCTCTTGCTTGCTCTGTAGGCTTACTTCCACTTGTTCCTTAGATTGTCTACTGTCATCCCAGCTATTATCTCCAATAGAGGCTCTCAGATGGTCGAGCTCTTTCTCACGCTTACGGAGAAGCTGTCGGCCGGAGAGCTGGTTCTCCTCGGACATTCGGATCCTCAATGCCCTCCTTGCCAAGTATCCACGAAAGGCCGTTTGAATCTTGATGGCAGCAATTTCTTCCATGGATTTTCCTGAATAATGGGCGGCGCTTGTAAGACGAACAACCTCTGCCAGTGCACAGGCGGATGCAACGCTGCACCTCTGCTGACCGCGATAGCATATGCAACAGAGTAAGCATGTTTGCTTTGCTCATTCTCTCGCTTCCGGTCGGTTTCTCATCTTCTACGGAGGAGGAGCGAATGTTGGGGAAAGAAGCTGGAGCAGGTGTTGGAGATGGAGATGGAACCCATTCTTCCTCCGGTGATGGAATAGGAGTTGGTGTTGGAGATGGAGATGGCCCAGAGAGACTAGCGGAGCAAATTGGTCAACATGATGGACGGGAGGAGAAGCAATTTGGGTCATGGGACCAAAATTCAAGCTTGCTTGCACAGGTTGGATAAAAGCAACATCATCTTTGTGTCCAGGAGCAGTAGACAGAGGACTCACCTTCTTCAAAAATGAAAAAGATGGTTTCCTACACTCTTTTTCCTCATCAATAAGATAATCGAAAAGAAAATCTAACGAGATTTGTGGTTTTCGAAAATAATAATATCTAACAAATTTATTATAAAATGGATCAAGTCCATCAATAATAAATTTCATTAGATCAATTTCAGAAATAGGTGCATCGGCCATGGATAATGCGGAGGCTAGAGATCTAGCTTCAAGAAAATAACTTTTCAAAGATTGAGACGGGAGTTTTTGAAGACAGTGTAGTTGATCAAAGAGATGATCAATATACCAATTTGAAGTTGAAAATATAGGGGAAGAAGATGACCCATCAACATCGGTTAATGGTTCTTCTACGTCAGAAGAACAATCATTCGAATCTAAGGATTCATTTTGTTTCGGGTATAACCAATCCGACAACGAAAAAGAAGAATCATGAACGGTATTACTTGGTTCATTATAACGCAAACAATCAATTGCAGTATGTCCAAAACTGTTACATAATTGACAAATAGGATACGATGATGGCATTACAAACCCAGGAACGGGATCATACCAAAAATCATCCATTGAACGTACCAAAAATTAATTTTATGAAGAAAAGAAAAAAAATAATAATAATAGAGAGATTTAAAGAAGAATTGCGGAAGCGAAGTAATCAGTCCACCATAGATTGGTAGCTCTGATACCATGTTAGATTATTCATCGGAAGAGAGAAACATGAATGAAGAAATTTTCCCTTGTTTTTCATTCCATAGAAAGAACACATATATATACACAGACTCTAATACACATATACACTAGTACATAGAATATGTACAGCCACCAAAACTAATGCTATTCTATACATGAACCTATAATACATGAATACATGAATCTCGGCTAATAGGTCAATGGTGCACACTTGGGTGGGACGGAGGGAGTATATAATTTTGTGTGTGTGTGTGAGAACAATTTGTTAGGACCTAACTTTGATCAATGTCTTAGTTAGTTGGTTTTGATAAAGGAATATATATATAGAACAGGGTTTATATCAAAAGATGTTATCTGTCATAATTCTTCACTTTGACTATGAGTCCGACATTATGATTCTTCCTTATACAATGTTTACAATCAATCAAAAACATGAAGCATAGTCACTCTCTAAGTCATCAAGATCATCAAGTGCATCTCAGTCCTTATTAGAGATCCTCTCTCGATAGCTAAGCATTGCCATGATCTCGGCGGCTTTGACTTCGGTCCTCGGACAGCCATCTCCCTGTCTCACACCATGTTACCACAAACTCAACCAAGTTAGATCCTGCATCTTCACAGCCTATCAAGTCCATCAATGAAGACCAATGAAGACCACTGAAGACCTTCTAGAAGCTCTCGGTTCAAGCTCACGGCTCAAGACGGCTCATGAAGACCTGCATGTGGACAAGTGGGACAAAGACCGTCAAAGCTCATTAATGTAGGCTGCAGCAGTCATATTCCAACGGCTACATTGAAGGGTATAAATAGAGGAGTTCTTCCTCTAACAAATCCACCGAAAAATACTCATTTTCCCGCCAAAAACCCTTTCCAAACACCCACACACACCTCCCGTAATCCACACACACACACACACCAATCCTCACCTTTAAAACCCCGTTCCAAACCAAAACCTTCACCCCTAAACCTCTTCACCAACAAAAACAACCCCGGTGTGTTAATTCACAAACCCCAAAAACCTAAGACGTACTTTAGGTGTAGAATCGGTTGTAATCACTCAAGACTGTACTTTGAGTGTATTAGTTATTTTGTAAAATCTTGAGACCGTACTTCAAGTTGTAAAAACACTTAAGACTCGTACTTTAAGTGTATCCCTAGTTGATTGTACTAATTAGGAAGAGGAAGTTCAAGGAACTTGCCTGAATCAATCATTTGTAATTTTTGTTGATTAAAGATTATAATAAAATTGATCTCACTTGTCAAGTTTGACAAATGGGGGTGGATGTAGGAGGAGTGAACTCTGAACCACTTTAAATTCTCTCGTGTTATTACATTTTTGCAATCACATTCACACACTTGCATTATTTCTTTGTGTTTATTGTCCTACCATTATTTCAAACCTCTTTTATTCCGCCGCACAATTCAAACTATCATCCGACGCCTAAGCCAATACCATAGCCGTCCCGATCATCTCGCATACCAAGTAAGGGCCTTTCAATTGGTATCGAGCTTGTCTTCACATTCAAAAGTCTAACAACTTGTGAAGGATCCTCTTCAAACCCACCATGCCTCAACCAAGAAGAAATAATGAGAAAGACATCCCACACATTGATGACTTGTGGATCCTTTGAGATCTATGCATCAAAGATAAAAACCTATCTTGATGCAAACAAGATTTGGAACTGGTATGTTCTGGAAAATGAAGTGTCATACCCAACTCAAATGCTGTCCGATGGAGGACCAAGTAAAATCAAATCCCGAAACTTGGTCTCAAGCCGAAAAGCAATTGGTAAGTGCAAACTTGAAAGTCAAGAACATTCTTCAAAAGAGTGTAAATGACTCTCTAGCCCAAGAAATTGCTAAGGAACCAAATGCCGTAACTGCATGGGCTCTTATTCAAACCAAGTTCACTAAACACTCCGAGTGTTAGGACACAAAACTTGTACAACTTGCTTAGGCAATTAGACAATTTCAAGTTCTACCTCGGAGAAAAGGTGAAGTGCTGCTCGGCCAAGGTTTGAGAACCTTGTTAGAACAATTACTGATCATGGAAAAACCTTTGAACAACAAGATCTACTGTCTCAAGATTTACTCAAATCTCCCTCAAGAATATGAGAAGGTAGCATTACCTATTAGAGAAGGATCTGAATGGAGCACCATGACAGGTTGAGCAATATTTTGGAAAGCTTGAAGCTTATGAACTGGAAGGTATGATAAAAATTCCATCGGTCCCCTCCATTTCACAAACCTTAGCTTTAACTTGCACAAGAAGCGTCAACAAGCCAATCACTCACCATGACATTGAGACCATTGTCAACAATGCTCTTCAAAAGATAAACATCAGCTCCAAATCACAAGAAACGGATCTCCCAAGAAGACATTCCAAGCCTCATTTCCATGGTCAGTCGAAATGCCATGAAATTTCAAAAGAAATCTTTTGACAAGAAATTCAATCCCTCCACCTCTAATGCCCAACAAGACAGTTACAAGAAGACAATTGATTGCTTCAATTGTGGAAAGCAAGGACATTACTCATCCGATTGCCACTGAACCAAGGAAACCTAGGGACAATCGGACGGCTAGAAGATGACCTACTCAAAAGAGATCATTCACAGCTCTAAGTGCAACTGCTACAATTGCTCCAAAAATAAACATGACAAAAACAAAGAGCAAGTCATGATTGCGACTCATCAAAATTCAAGTGATGAAGAGTATATGTCAAGTGATGACTACTGAAATTGAAGGAGAAGAAGCCATGATATGCCTTATGGTGAAGATGATGAAGAATCTGACAATGAGGAAGAGATGGAAGCACTTGCTGCTGCTGATGAACTAAAAGAGGTACATGATTTTAACTCTTTAAATATTGATGGTTTTAAACAATTAGTTTGCACTCTTTTAATTCAAACAAAAAAACAAAAAACTAGCTTTGCTTCATTGGTCAATGAGAACCTTTCCCAATCCTCAACCATTGACAACCTCACAAAAACCATTTCTGAGCTTGAAAAAGCATGCCAAGGGCTAAGAGATCAATGCATCATGCTTGAAAAACAAAACATGGATCCGACAGTGAGACATCTAATAATCATGAAAATTGTCAAAAACTCATTAATCTTGAAAAAGAAAATGATGCTCTTAAAAGAAAATAGATTCATGGAACATGTCAAGCAAAGCACTATCTCTTTTCACCTACACCCAAAGGCGTCCCGGTGACAAAACAGGGATTGGTGCCGATGATCCTACACAAAAAGTGTACACTCCTCCCACTGGTGAAAGGGCCATTGAAAAAATGGTTCTAGAAAACCTGAGCTCTGGCAGCTATCAAACTCAAACCTATCCCATTCAAACCAAAGGAAAAGAAAAGGAAATCTTGGGTGGCCCTAGTCAATCAAAGGAAGGACCAAATAAAATTCAAGGAAGCAAGTTTATTTGGGTTCAAAAAGGGGCCAATATAAAGGAAGAAGTCAAGCTGCAAAGGTGCTAGTCACCAAGCCCTGTCGACGGCCCAAGGGTTGACAGACGGCAAGGCATGACGGACACCAAGTTCCTCTAAACAACAAAGAACCCCAAGGCAACAAAGATTCTACAACAAGCATAAATACACCAAAAAGCAAAAACCTCAATGGCAATATTCAAATGGAAGAAGCCATGCACATCAAAATGACTCTCCAAGGTCATCCCATTCAAATAATTTTCAGTTTCAACCCCAATACAGCAACCCAAACCACTACTTCAATCCTTCCCAATCCACTGTCCTTACACCTTACATGATGCAAATCATGTCATATTACCATACCCTAAACCAGTTCTTCAATAAGAGAAGATGCTTGAAGAAACAAGAATAAAGCTTAATCATTGGAAAGATTTGATAGCTTTGGCTACTAGTAGGAGAATGAAAAGAGGAGTAAAGACCAATGTCAAGAAAACTGGAGTGCTCAAGAGAACTGTGGTATCTCCTAGCAAAAAGAGCAAAAGCAAGGATGATCCGATAGGCCGACGGTGAAGGAACCATCTCTCGATGACCATGCTAAGAATGTTGAAGAAAGAGGTGATGTTGATAGCCATGAGGTTGACACTATGGATCAAGATGATCTTTGGTGATGCTAACATAGATCCTCAAGAGCTTCAGCAGCTCTTGCCCTATCCAAAACCCTTCACAAAGGAAAGCAATCTCGCAGCTATCCCCTCCAAATTACCAGATCAAAGGTACAATCTTCCTTAACCATTCCTTCTAAATCATTACCAAAGAACAAAAAACTTGAAAAGAAAGCCCCCAAATCAAAGCAAACCAAAATATCTACCCCTTCCATTTCCCCAAAATCCACACCCCTCAGTCATCGATCGGACCATTGAAGCTATCCTCAATCTCAAAGAACCATTAGATAAGCAACCTTTAAGGGGAACATTGATGAGAATATCCCCTCTACCCAACCTCAACAGTTAGCTAAAATCCCGAGAGCAATTGAGGCTATTGAGTTGGATGGAAACCCCGACACCGAAAAGGCCGTTCTTTTGTATCTTAAGGACTTTCTAAGTGAGGAAGAATCAGAGTGGCCCTAGATGAACTCGGACTTAGGTTAATGCGTAAAAGAAGTGGACCAGGTGAGTCATCTAGAAACCCCAAGGTGACGGCTATGAATGTAGATAGCCATACCTTCCCTTCCATTCCCGAGACCGAACCCGTAAATGACCCCGCCCCCAACCGTTGAAATTGAAAGGGGGAATCTTGATAATACTTCTAAGGTCATTCAAAATCTCAAGAAGGTTGGAGTTGAGATTAATCCCATTCTTGTCTCAAAAGGAGACTCAATTGTGAATGCTTGCAAAGGCCTTGTGCTTGATGGAACTCAAGAAAATGAGGAAGCTATGATAGCTATCCTTGAGAAGAGGTTGGCCAAAAGTGAAGTAAGGGCAGCCTTGAATCTCCTTAAATCTCAATTCACTTCCAGGTCTCTTAATCAAAGTCTTGGCCAAACCTCGGAGTCAATCCCAACTGTTTCAACCCAACCATCTGCACCCTCCAAGCCAACCTCTCCAATTCCTGAAAATGAACCTTTTGAAGCCTCTCCACAAAGTCCAATACTGGCTGGACAAGGTCAAGACATATCTGACAGTGATCCCATTCCTAACAGTCCTCACAGTTCTCCAAGTCATTCTATTCCTCCAAATTCAAATCAATCCTTCCTTCCCAAAAGGGAACCTTGGATGCTTAGCTGTGGAATTGATTTCTCTATGTCTTCCATCAAAGAAGCAAGGACAAGGTTACCCCATGTAACTCACATCCCAGAAATAGCAAATCCCTTCACCTATCCAAAATTCGGGAACCTGTCAAGAAATGGTTTGATTGTTGTAGCAAGAAACCTTCTTTGGGTTAGTTTTCTTTGCCTATGAAAAATGGCAAGCTCAAGATCCTCCTCCACCTCCAACTTTGTTCATCAAATCCCATCATTCCCAAAGTTCATCACTCCAAATACTCTTCTTGATTGGGAAGTTCTTTTCAGCCAACTCATCTCTCCTTCACTCAATTCATGCTTGTATATGCCAAAGGGTTTAGTCTTCACCCTGTGCATTGACCTTGCAACAACTCTTTTCCTTTCACTGTTTGAACAAAAGTGTGCCATTATGCTTTTATTAAGCAAAACTGTCAACATCTTTTCCCCAACTCTTAATCCAAGAATTGAGCCATACCTTTCACCCTTCATCACTGTAGATCCTATTAACTTCACCTCACCCAATGAAAACTCTCATTTCAAAAACTTGGTCTCTATTCCTGAGATCAAAGAATTCAGATCTTCCATTGCTGTCAGCAAAGCAGAGCGGAACTGTTATTGATCTTTCCTCGAGACTCGACGGCTATGATGATAGTGATAATGACACTCCTCGAAGCCCTCATCAAGACTCTCCAACAACATTTCCATCCCCTACAGCTTTCCAACCCTCCTCAAGCAATTCACTCATTCCTTCACTAATGCTCAAGTATCGGTTCGGTCACAACCGGATCAATCCGGTGTGCCCATGCAGAGCAAGAAAACCAGAACAAGAAGAAACATTTGTGGGGCACAATGAGAATCGAAATGATCAAATGCCCCTTAGAAGGTCTCAACTGAAGTCAAAGGAAGACAAATACTTTAAGTATGATGAAAGGATGTCCTGGGAATGGAACAATGAGTTCTTCTACGTAGGAGTTGAGCTGAAATGAGAAGAGAGCTAGAGGATGAAAGAAATCGATTCTATCGGCCCGGGCAAGAAAGAGATGAATTCTATGATCAATTGGGCGATGAATAATTGTATTTGTTGTGGAACATTTTTTTGGTTAAAGACAATTTGTTTTGTTTGCCTCGGTACGTATGACAAGATTTTGTGAACTCTTCTCATCCCGAGATTAATTCCAAGTCTTCAATCTCATTTTGATTTCCTCTGCCCGATATGATTCCTTGGATTACTTCTTTTTATTATTTCTCTTATCAATCGTGAAAACATGTTCTAAATAAATCTTCCTTTACCAAAAAGGGGGAAATTGTTAGGACCTAACTTTGATCAATGTCTTAGTTAGTTGGTTTTGATAAAGGAATATATATATAGAACAGGTTTATATCAAAAGATGTTATCTGTCATAATTCTTCACTTTGACAGCTATGAGTCGGACGTATGATTCTTCCTTATACAATGTTTACAATCAATCAAAAACATGAATCATAGTCACTCTCTAAGTCATCAAGATCATCAAGTGCATCTCGGTCCTTATTAGAGATCCTCTCTCGATAGCTAAGCATTGCCATGATCGACAGCCTTTGACTTCGGTCCTCGACGGCCCATCTCCTGTCTCACACCATGTTACCACAAACTCAACCAAGTTAGATCTGCATCTTCACAGCCTATCAAGTCCATCAATGAAGACCAATGAAGACCACTTGAAGACCTTCTAGAAGCTCTCGGTTCAAGCTCACACTCAAGACAGCTCATGAAGACCTGCATGTGGACAAGTGGGACAAAGACCGATCAAGCTCATTAATGTAGCCGCAATGTCATATTCCAACGGCTACATTGAAGGGTATAAATAGAGGAGTTCTTCCTCTAACAAATCCACTGAAAAATACTCATTTTCCCACCAAAAACCCTTTCCAAACACCCACACACACCTCCTGCAATCCACACACACACACACACCAATCCTCACCTTTAAAACCCTGTTCCAAACCAAAACCTTCACCCCTAAACCTCTTCCCCAACAAAAACAACCCCAGTGTGTTAATTCACAAACCCCAAAAACCTAAGACCGTACTTTAGGTGTAGAATCAGTTTGTAATCACTCAAGACTGTACTTTGAGTGTATTAGTTATTTTGTAAAATCTTGAGACTGTACTTCAAGTTGTAAAAACACTTAAGACTGTACTTTAAGTGTATCCCTAGTTGACTGTACTAATTAGGAAGAGGAAGTTCAAGGAACTTGCCTGAATCAATCATTTGTAATTTTTGTTGATTAAAGATTATAATAAAATTGATCTCACTTGTCAAGTTTGACAGTGGGGGTGGATGTAGGAGGAGTGAACTCTGAACCACTTTAAATTCTCTGTGTTATTACATTTTTGCAATCACATTCACACACTTGCATTATTTCTTTGTGTTTATTGTCCTACCATTATTTCAAACCTCTTTTATTCCGCTGCACAATTCAAACTATCATCTGACAGCTAAGCCAATACCATAGCTGTCTGATCATCTGCATACCAAGTAAGGGCCTTTCACAATTTACTTTCTTTTTATTTTTCTTTTTATTTTTTCTTTTGATAGGGACCTGCAACTTTACTTTGAATTACTTGTAATAAACAAGAAAAGCATAAATGCTGCAAGAATGTTAAAATGTGGTTTCTGAAAAAATATAACCTTAGCCAACTTGATGCTCCACTTAACAAGTAGGAGTACGACAGAAGCACTTTCTAAAGAACATGATTAAGTAGAAATTAACAACTATTCTAAAGAATAACATGTAATGTTGACTCATTGAGACGTTCTTGGAGATTACATGTGTAGCAAAAGAGAGGAAACACAAGTGTGTAGAGATTACAAAGCAAGATTAATGAACAGGCACCCACTTTTTTTTTATTCTTTCATGGCAGCTTCAGTGCCTAGTAACGATCGATGCTTAAAACTATGTGTCTGTCTATAAGGATTCTTATTTTGTAACGGATGGAATATATATCTGTTGTAAGAAAAGTAAGAGAATACTCCCGATGGTATTTTAGAAAATGGGCAAAGTTCCCTTGTTACAAAAAGAAAATATTCTTCTTCTAGCTCTTACAGTATCCTTGGACAACTTTGGATGTGCAAATATGATACACAAAATATAGGCCAAATAGATAGCAAAAACAAGCAAATAATTGTTAGAATATTATCAATTTAGTGATAATATTTACGTATATATTGTCTATATTTACATTCCTAGTTTCTAGTATTTTGTGAGTGTATAGATAGAAAGTAGTTCATATAGATAGGTCCAAGTAGACGTGTCCAAAATCTAACAAGAACCGGCTAACCGGCGGTTTTTAACCGGTCAATTAATCGGTCAAAACAGTTAACCGGTTTAACCATAACCGGATTAACCGAAACCGGCGGTTAACCGATTCGGTTAAAGTTATAGGTTTTTCAAACTGGCTAACCGGCGCGGTTATAACCGTCGGTTATTTAACCGGTTATAATCGTTCAAATAACCAGCGGTTATAACCGGAATAACGGCCAAATTTAACGTTTTCAGTTAGTTTTTAGGAATTTCAGTTAGTTTTTTAGAATTTTCGTCAGTTTTTTAACGTTTTCAGTTAGTTTTCCAGAATTTCAGTTAGTTTTTTGAAGTTCAGTCAGTTTTTTAACGTTTCCAGTTAGTTTTTCAGAATTTCAGTTAGTTTTTTAGAATTTCAGTTAACAAAAACTATTAAAAATTCCGTTAAAAAGACTAATCTAAAAAAAAAGGCTTCAGTTAACCGTTTTAACCGGATAAACCGTGTTAACGGGTTATAACCGTTAACCGGATAACCGTAACCGTTAGTACACGGTTAACGGTTGCGTTACGGTTAAGATTTAACGATTTTTTAATCGGCGATTATAACCGTTAACCGGCGGTTATAACCGTTTGGACACGTCTAGGTCCAAGATATATAGGATTGAGTCACTGATTATCTCTTCCCTTATTCCAGTTTGTAAACATTGTATATATTGGTTTTCGGATGAATAACAATTCAAGGAAAATACTATCACTCTTTATGGTATCACGAGAGATCTAGGGCAAAATCTTCCACTACGCCTCCCTCCGTGACCTAGGTCGGTATTCTCCTTCCAATTTCGTGTCTTATCTCTCACCTTCTTTCTCAATTCCCAGCCATGTCTAGCTCTCGAGGTCCCCTTCACCCGACCATGGCGGTCATAAATATCAAGAATAGCATCACTGTTACTCTTGAACTCGAGAATATGCAATATGCAACATGGTCCGAAGTTTTCAAAGTCCATGCTCGATCTCTCCAGGTCCTTCACCATATTGTCTCGACCACGACAGAAAGAAAGGAACCCACCACGACCGAGGAAATCGAGTTGCACGACACTCTGGATGCAAAGGTGCTAGGTTGGATCTACGACACTATATCTCCAGATCTTCTCAACACTATCTTAGAACCACGTCAGACAGCGATGGAAGCATGGGATACCTTGAAGGACATCTTCGAGGATAACAAAAACTCCCGCACAGTTAGCCTTGAGCAGGAGCTCACATCCATGCTCATGGAAAACTTTCCTTCCGCATCAACCTATTGCCAGCAGTTGAAACAGATCGCGGATCAGTTGAAGAATGTTGGCTCACCGGTTGGGAATGATAGAATGGTATTGCAGATGGTGGCAGGCTTGGCAGAAGCATATAATGGGGTAGCTACGCTTCTCCGTCAAAGTAGTCCTCTTCCTAAATTCCATCAAGCTCGTTCCATGCTTATTCTCGAGGAAACGGGACTACAAAAGAAGGCGTTCACGTCTTCTGCCACAGCTATGGTGGCTCGTGAATCACCACCATTGTTCTCGGGTATGTCTCTGACACCATCTCCCTCACCCAATAATGGCGGTCAGAAAAACCGTGGTTCTGGAAAGAAGGGCAAGGGTAATGGTAAGAATGGGTCATCGGGTTCAAATGGGTCGAATGGTTTCAAATCAGGTGCGGCTCCGAATAAACATGGGAATGGGCACAAACAGTTTGATGGGTCCTCATCTCCTCGGCCTGGACAGAATCAGTGGAATAGACAGGGGCAGGCTTTGTGGGGCGGGGCTTGGAATTGGCCGTGGGCAGTGCCTCCTTGCCCATACCCAACGGTGCCCACACCTTGGCCTAGGAATCCAGCCACAGCCGGCCGAAAACAACAAGGGGTTCTTGTCCCTAGGCCACAGGCATACATGGCTTCTTCCAATTCTCCTTCGCTAATGGACATAGAAGCTGCGATGTACACCTTGAGCATGGCTGCTCCTCTGACGAACTGGCTCATGGATTCAGCCGCCACGTCTCATATGACGTCCTCGTCAGGTACTCTTACGCCCTATTTTAATTCGAGCACGCATCATGGCATTATTGTTGGAAACAGTCATTCGATTCCTATTAAGGGTTATGGGAAGTCTAGTTTAAGTCCGTCTCATCCCAATCTCCGTCTAAATAACGTTCTCCATGCTCCTCATATAATTCAAAACCTTGTGTCGGTTAGAAAATTCACTACTGATAACTAGTTTTCGTTGAATTTGACCCTTTTGGTTTTTCTGTGAAGGATTTTCTGACGGGGACTCAACTCATGAGATGTGAGAGTAGGGGGGATCTTTATCCAGTCACAAGTCAAAAGTCTTCCGGTTCTCAATTTGCTTTTGCTGCTTCTTCTCCGAATTTATGGCATGAACGTTTGGGGCACCCCGACATTCCTGTGATGAATTCTCTTTTCAAGAATAAATTTCTAGGTTGTAGTAGGTCTAAAGTTAAACATGTATGTCAAGCTTGTTCACTAGGCAAACATGTAAAACTTCCTTTTGATGATTCTACTTCAAGTACGTTATTTCCTTTTGATATAATACATAGTGACTTGTGGACTTCTCCGATATTGAGTTCTTCTGGGCATCGATATTATTTACTTTTTTTGGATGATTATTCGCGTTATTTATGGGTTTTTCTTTTAGCTCATAAGTCGGATGTGTATCCCACATTTTTGACTTTTCGCACTTTTATCAAAACTCAATTCGAACGTAACATTAAAACATTCCAATGTGATAATGGACGTGAATTTGATAATAAGCATTTTTGGGATTTTGGTAAACAACATGGGCTCTCTCTTCATCTCTCTTGTCCATACACCTCTCCTCAAAAAGGAAAAGCCGAACGTAAAATCCGTATAATAAATAACACGGTCCGTACGATAATGACTCATGCCAATATTCCTTCTAATTTTTGGCATCATGCCATTCATATGGAAACGTACATGCTTAATATTCTTCCCACTTCGTCTCTTAATTTTATATCTCCGCTCCAAGTTTTGTATCTTAGAGCACCCTCGTATTCACACCTTCGTGTTTTTGGATGCTTGTGTTACCCGTTGATCCCGCCCACCACCATCAACAAACTTTAAGCTAGATCATCACCATGTGTCTTCTTAGGTTATCCCGCTAACCATAGGGGGTACAAATGCTATGACTTTGCATCTCGAAAAATCATCATATGTCGCCATGTTATATTTGATGAGAATCGTTATCCATTCAGTTATACACACAAAACTACACCTACTGAATATGATTTCTTGGATGATTATCTGTCTCCGCTTGTGTTGGACAATCTGTCCAATTCGGCCCATTGTCCTTCAGTGGCCCAGCCCACTTCAGTGGCTACCCCTCTCACGGCAGTCCACTCTCCAGCCATTGCTCCCTTGGTTCCTTCCTCTTCTGGGTCGGCCCAAGTTCCTACAACCCCAATTTCTCATAACTCTCCTCCTAGGCCCACTGCCATGGATGCCCAATATGCTTCTTTGCCTTTGACTCGTGGTTCTGTTACAAGAAGTCAACTCGGAATTTTTAAACCTAAAATTCCCTTCATTCAATACAATGCAGTTTCTAAATCACCAATTCCAAAATCCCCTATTCATGCTCTTAATGATCCTAATTGGAAGATGGCAATGCATGATGAATATAATGCTCTTATTGAAAATAGGACGTGGGAGTTGGTGCCCCGTCTATCTCATACTAACATTATCCGTTCTATGTGGATTTTTACTCATAAAGACAGGGCCGATGGAACGTTTGAAAGACACAAGACTCGACTTGTGTGTGATGGAAAAACACAACGCATTTATGGCGAGACTTTTAGCCCGGTGGTCAAACCGGCTACGGTATGGACCGTCTTGAGTCTTGCGGTTTCACGGAAATGGGCATTGCATCAACTTGATGTTAAGAACGCATTTTTGCATGGTGAGTTAAATGAGACGGTGTACATGTATCAACCTCTTGGGTTTCGTAGCAAATGGTTTCCCGATTATGTGTGTTCACTTTAAAAGTCGCTTTATGGACTTAAACAAGCACCCCGAGCTTGGTACAAGCGCTTCGCGGACTATGTTACTTCTTTGGGGTTTGTTCAAAGTCGCTGTGATAACTCCCTGTTTGTGTTCCGGGATAATGATATTATGGCATATTTGTTAGTATATGTGGACGACATAATTCAGACAACTTCTTCCGAGATGGTGTGTTCAAAGTTTATTTCCTCACTGAATACCGAATTTGCCACGAAAGATTTGGGCAATCTTAGTTCATTCTTGGGTATAGCCGTGTCTCACCATCCTGGGTCCATGTTTCTTTCTCAGCGGAAGTATGCACAGGAAATCATTGATAGAGCCGGCATGGCTTCCTGTAAGTCTTGTTCTACTCCGGTGGATACCAAGCCAAAGTTGAGTGCACATACTAGTCCTCCATATGCCGATCCGTCACAGTATTGGAGCCTTGCCGGGGCACTTCAATACTTGACTTTTACAAGGCCGGACATCACATATGCCATTCAGCAAGTGTGCTTGTTTATGTACGATCCTCGCGAGGAACATATGCACGCTTTGAAGCGAATACTTCGGTATGTACGTGTGACTATGGTTTACATTTATTTGCTTCACCGACATCTTCTTTAGTCTCTTTTAAGGATGCGGATTGGGGAGGGTGTCCGGATACGAGACGTTCTACTTCGGGGTATTGTGTGTTCTTGGGGTCTAATCTCCTTTCTTGGTCCGCCAAACGACAGGCTACCATCTCTCGGTCTAGTGCAGAAGCGGAATATCGGGGTGTAACAAACGTCGTTTCCGAATCTTGTTGGCTTCCGAATTTGCTTTTGGAACTTCACTGTCCCATAAAGCAAGCCACATTGGTTTTTTGTGACAACGTAAGTGCGGTATATATTTCGGGCAACCCGGTTCAACATCAACGGACAAAGCATATTGAAATGGACATCCATTTCGTGCGTGACAAGGTAGCTCGGGGTGAAGTTCATGTACGTCACGTTCCGTCTCGACATCAAGTGGCTGACATCTTTACGAAGGGACTTCCTTCGGTTCTCTTTCTTGACTTTCGAAACAGTCTAAATGTGAGGTTACCTCCCGTTTCGACTGCGGGGGAGTGTTAGAATATTATCAATTTAGTGATAATATTTACGTATATATTGTCTATATTTACATTCCTAGTTTCTAGTATTTTGTGAGTGTATAGATAGAAAGTAGTTCACATAGATAGGTCCAAGATTTATGGGATTGAGTCTCTGATTATCTCTTCCCTTATTCTAGTTTGTAAACATTGTATATATTGGTTTTCGGAAGAATAACAATTCAAGGAAAATACTATCACTCTTTAATAATCACTAGCAAACTATGAATCAAAACAAGGTCAGACTTAACTTGATAACCTAACCAAGTCAGATCCATATAGCTGATTCCCTTCCTCACAGCTCATGAAATGGGTAGTGGTAGATCAATATAATCATCTCGGTGTTTCATAGATTCTTGGTCAAATTTCAATCAAGTTGACCAACAAAATCAAAGTGAGACTATCTTTTTCGGGGCTGAGGGAGTAGTAAAAATTATTGTTTTGCTGTAGAGGAAAGTCACATGTAAAATATACTCTATTACTTGCTAAAGAACATGATTAAGTAGAAAATTAACAACTAAATAAGGAATGATATTATGATTACTTTCAATTAATCTTTGTAAAATGCAGGGTTGTTTGGGCACCAATGACAAGAGTGAGATCATACAATTTCATAGCACAGCCACATGCCAGTTTGTACTACTCAAAGAGAACAATAAACGGGGGAGGGACTCTTGATTGGGGAAGCCTCTGGCATTTCGGATACCGCTCAAGGGTAAAAATGTCTTCTTTGATTTTCCTTTGGTTTTTCATTGAAATGAAAAACCAGTGTCTACAGTGACCAGCATCAGTAGTGCATAGAAATAAACACTTGTGTTGTACTATCAGAAATTGCGGTCAATAAGGCCGGGATACGTGGTAATATGCAATTGTCATTCTAACCTATATGCAAACTGAACAACATGACAAGCTTTCTAGAAGAACACTCCTCATGCATTACGTGATATGTAGTTGGCCACAGTACGAACTTTTCCTAAAAACTTATTCTTCAACTAATGGAGGCATTAAAATCTTTTTCGTGGACAAGACTTGAGACAGGGGCAGGATCATTTATGTCTAGACGAAATGAGATGAAAGGGTGTTTTATTTTTCAGGATATACATGTAAACTCTGCGCCAGTTGAAAGCTTGTATGCTTAAACATTATCTGTGTCTTAAATGTTTAACGGTCAAATAATATTTGGTCAGATAAGAATACAGTCAGCTCCTCAATTCATGTCTACAAAAGATTTCTAACCGTTTACTTTGAAGAATCCATCTATCTAGTCAGATTCTACAAACTGAATTATCTAACCAAATTGTCCACCTAGATGCACAGATGAAACGCCTTTAGTTTCTAAGACAAATCTATAGTATAAATGGTAGAATGGGTGAACAGTTGATTGAATAATTTCAAATGGGTTTTTTTCCATTTTGCCCTTATACATTTGTCCCTTTTCCATTTTGCCCTTAAAAAAAAAAAACCGTATCCTTGGACACGGGCATGTACTAGTCTTGGATAAAACAGGAAAAATCTGACTAGATTAGGATGCAGGAGACCAGAAGACATGGGTTATAGTATTCCCATTTCACTATGTAAAGGAAAGCCATGAACACACTAGAAAAATAAAAGAAGAAACGAAAAAAGGTAAATGGGTATTCTTTCCCTTTGTAAACAGAATCAAATAGTATGTGATAAATTAATAGCTTCATGTTGAAGATTATGGAAAGAAGAGAAATAAAAAACAATAAGCAAAAGCAAAAGTTTTTTTTTTTTTTTTTTTTTTGACATATAGGAGTAAAAAAGAAATAAATAAAAGCAAAACCCCAATACCCACTTTTTACGCAAACTTATCCAAATCAGAAAGCATTAGATGCAAAACTATTAGACCAGGTATTCCATGCGAATATGACAACTACTCTGTCATGCTATACATGTAGAAACTCATTCTGAGAGTCAGGGGAAAAGTTGGAATTTTGCTTGTAGGGGGTACATGATTAACCTAGTAGTTTTCTCTCTTTTTGTAATCCATGCAACATTAATAAAAGTCATAAACTTTCGTTTTCTGTTTCCACTCTTCAATCTCATGCTCCTCTTGAACTTGTTTTCTCTGACGTCTGGACCTCACCCATTCACTCCTATGACAACTATAAGTATTACGTCATCTTTGTTGACCATTTCACGAAATACACTTGGCTATACCCCTTAAAACACAAATCCGACACTTTCACCACCTTTACACGTTTCAAGTCTCTTGTTGAAAAATACTTTTCACGACCCATTATTCAATTCTTTTCTGACAATGGGGTTTAATATCTCAAACTCACATCATCTTTACTCCAATCAGGAATCTCTCATCTTACTTCACCCCCTCACACCTCTGAACACAACGGTTTTGCCGAACGCCGTCACCGTCACCTTGTTGAAACCGGCCTCACACTTCTCTCTCATGCAAAACTCCTCCTCACCTTATGGCCTCACGCCTTAACCACTGCCACATACCTTATTAACCGCCTGCCCACTCCCACCCTTCACAATGACTCCCCCTATTTCCGACTATTTCAAACACCACCTAATTACACCAAACTTCCCAGTTTTGGTTGTCTTTGCTACCCTTGGCTTAGGCCCTATGCTCCTCACAAAGTTGCTCCCAAGTCTGCCCCATGCATCTTTGTTGGCTACTCACCATCCCAAAGTGGATACCATTGCCTTGATCCAACAACAAATCGCCTCTACACCTCTCGACATGTTAAGATTGTTGAAACAGAATTCCCCTATCTTTCTCTTACACCCACACCTCCTACATCCTCCCATATCTCACCTACCGAATGGTGCACCATATCCATTCCCATCCTACCACCTTGCTCTGCTTCCTCTCCTCATCCACCTTCCACTACCACTACCACTCCCACCCCACCCCCTACCCAGCCTGAACCTACATCTGCTGCCCATATTCCCATTTCTCCCCCTACTGCTGCCCACATCCCAACCTCTCCCCCTCCTACCTCCTCTTTACCTACTACCATTTCTGACATAAACACTTCAGCCTCTGATGTAATTCCACCAACTGCCCTTCACCCCAGTCGAACCATCACAATGCGCCTCTCTAACAACATCCGTAAACCAAATCCCAAATATGCCCACCTAGTCATCCTACCCTCTCCCAATTCCCTTCCCACCTCCACTAAACAGGCCCTATCTTCCCCTCACTGGCACGCTGCTATGCTTGATGAATATAATGCTCTCATACGCAATAACACTTGGTCATTGGCTCCCTCCCATGAAGAACCTAACATAGTTGGATGCAAATGGGTTTTCTGGATAAAGTACAACCCTGACAACTCTATTCACAAATAAAAATCCCGACTGGTTGCAAAGGGATTTCACCAATGCCCCGGTCTTGATTATTCTGACACATTCAGCCCAGTTGTCAAACCGGTCACTATCCGTCTAATTCTCTCCTTAGCTATTTGTCAAGGTTGGTCTCTTCGTCAACTTAACATCAATAATGCATTTCTTCAAGGTAATCTTTCTGAAACTATCTTCATGTCTCAACCCTCGGGTTTTCAAAACACCGCTCATCCCTCCCATATTTGTCGTCTCTCTACAGCCATTTATGGACTTAAACAAGCACCACGTGCTTGGTTACTTCCTTCTTTCTTTTGGTTTTACCTCTTCACTTGCTGACCCTTCTCTCTTTTTCTACTCAAAAGACTCCAATCGTCTTCTCCTTCTTGTCTATGTCGATGACATAGTTGGTCGAATCCCGATAGCTTGGTCCTCAAAGAAGCAGCGGGCACTAGCATGATCCTCTACAGAAGTTGAATTTCGTGCAGTTGTTCGTTTCAAAACCTAACGGTTCCTTTTATACCGCAAGTGCACGGGTTATTTATAGTATAACGAGTGCAAGTATGGGTCGATCCCACATAGACACGGTTTACTTATAAGGATATTTGATTTTACGTAAATTATAGAAATAGGATTGGGAGAAATATGTTTTGGTTATGAAAATATTCAGAAACTAGCACTAATTATTCTAACTTAAACTCTAATAATAGAAATATTCCCGGGATTGGAAATCAAACAACATGCAGTCAACAAATAAATCAAGTTTATAGAAAATATAATTCAATTCATAAATCAAGGATGATACGCTAAATTGTGCATTACTTGTTGTAAGTACCCCAATCCGGACCGCTCTCCATCCGAGCATACGGAAAATATCAAGGGAGAACTTTCGGAAGTCATAACTTCTTCATACGGACTCCGATTCAGACGTGCCATATATGGTTGGAAAGCTCTCGACGAGTACTATCCAATGGTAATGGAATCTCTGAAAAAAAAAAACTTATTACAGAGAGGTCCGTACGGACCTCTTTGCAAATATGGCTATTTTTGTGGTTTTCCTTGTCAAACACGTCAAAAACATTTCTTAACCACGAAGATTGACAAATGTGTCCGTACGGACATGTTTGTCAACACGCCAAAATCCCCTAAAATCCCACAAATTCAGGAAAACCAAAAAAACTTCTGATTGAAGATAGGTCTGTACGGATCTCTTTGCAGATTTTTTCCTCCTATAAATACCAACCTTCCCAGCTTATTTCAATCACACCTCAACTCCCTCCTATCTCCCTACAGCCTTCTGCCAGCATTCTGAGCCATTCTGGCCCGTCCCGAGGTCTCCCGAGCCGTCCCGAGGCGTCCCAAGCCATCCCGAGGCGATCCTGAGCGATCTCGAGCCATCCCGGTCCATCCCGCTCCGTCCAGATCAACCTCCCGACATCCCAAAACACCTTCACTTCTCCCAACCTCCTTGCAGCCTTCTGGCAGCATTCTGAGCCATTCGGCCACTTTCGGTCCTTCTCGAGGCCTCCCGAGGCGCTCCAAGCCCTCCCGAGGCGATCCGGTCCATCCCGGTCCGTCCCGATCAACCTCCTGCCGTCCCACAAACCCTATTCATCCCCAACCAAACTCCAAACACCCAAACGGCTCAAACCGGTCCAAACTCGTGAGTCTAAACGAGTGTGAACGAGTGCTAATTAGGGGAGGTTCTGCCCGAGTGAGTGCATAATTTCTCTCCTCTTTAGATTCCCTGAGTGTGATACCGAGAGTTAATTATGGGAGATTTTGCTATTAGTGAGGGCAAAACCTCTCTCCTCTTTAAACACCCTCAACCAAACACATTCCTCCTACAAACCCTAAGAAGATAGAACCTAACCAACATTGGTGAGTTTTCCTTCCGCGCATTTAAATACTGTTTTAAATTTCAATCTTTAAATACATTACTGCTTTAAATATACTGCTTACAATGTAGTTGTTGGTCCCAAAGGTGGCAACAAGGGTGAAAATAGAGCTAGAGGGGGGGGGGTGAATAGCTGTTACAAATTTTTTCGCCCTCTTTTAAAACTAAACCTCTAAGCTTACAAAACCGCTTGCAGTTGATAATACACTGCAAGTAGAGTTGTAAAATGCACAGCGGAATAGTAGAGTTACAAAGCGGTTTTGGGAGAGGAGGTTTATAAAGCGGCTTTGGTGAAGAGGTTTTGATAAGTGCAGTTTTACAAACACGTGTAGTTTTGACAGTGTTAACTCCAAACACAATTTCACAATAATGGATATCTATATAAAGATCAAACAGAGATAAAGATAGATAATCAGTAAGCACAAGAAATATAAATGCAAAAAGTAAGAACATAATATTTGGAGTGGTTCAATCGATAAACGATCTACGTCCACTACCAAGATGGTTAGTCTTGGATTTCTAAGAGAGATTTTATATTGAGTATGAGAGATTACAAAGTACAATGAGTAATACTCAGATCTAAAATATTTTCTATGAAGAACAAATCCTAAGACTATAACCAGTGTATCTCAAATGATTAATCTATGTGATTAAACAAGTGAGATGTGTGTGTGAGAACAAGAACAATGCTCTTTAAATCTTTGAGATGTAGAGCACAATGATTCTTGATGTGTTAAGGCTTGATTTCTGGGCTGGGAAAAATTTCTTGAAGTATGAAGATGAAGATTCAAAGGACTTATGAATTTCTGGGCAGAGCTTCAACTTCTTATGAACTCACAGCAAATCAATTTCTCAAGCAATCTTCAAATGGTGAAGATTGGGGGTATTTATATCCAAGCATCCAAGATATAGCCGTTGGACACAGCTGTTGTAAGGACAGTACTTGATGCTTTCCCATTGGTCCACAGCAACCACTTTTTTCCTTTGGAACTGTTGTTGTAGGAAAAGCTGATCAGGCTCCAGCTACAAGCAATGAGGTTTGGACACCTGTCACCTTTTCAAGATCCTTGCAGATCTTGTCTGAAAAGTAGTCATGTGACAAGATATGGTGGTTGACATTTGATATTGCTGACGTGAAATCCAACGGTCAAATGGTTCACTTCAAGTCTCAATCATTGGAGCGGTTCTGGTGTGGAGCGATTTGACATGTAAGCGGTTTACACCAGAGGAGGATTTCCAAGAGTTGTTTGCACACTGGGCTTCAAGCAGCTTCAGACTAAGGATTTTACAAGGCAGTTAGCTAGGAGCGGTTCTGCCAAGCGGTTTGATGAAGCGATTCTGAAACACTTGAACTACAATCCTCAGATCTAATGAGTCTTGTGCCAGTCTTCAAGCCTAAATTTAACCTATTCTATAAAGTGGACTTAGCTAAAAAATTGAAGTCTAAACTTCATTACATAGGGTCCTAAAGTCCTTAAAATAGGCAGGAGGTTATGGTATCAATCAAATCTAATACAAAATAGGAGGGTTAAAATATGCATACCTAACAATCTCCCCCTATTTGATTGATGCCATTACCTACTACAGCAAAAGCAAACATTGTACTTGATAAAAACATGTCTATAAGAATTAACATGGTAAGTCATGTCCCAAGTCAATGCACACACTAGCTTAAGCTATAGATTTCTATACTATTGAAGGATTTAAAATTACAACTTGAAAAGTATAGAAATGCATTCAGTGCACTTGAAAAATATGAGTTTAAGTTCAAAGTGGTTTAAACTGAATGTTTAAACATCAATTCAAAAGAGTGATTTTTAAGTTGAAAAATATTTGAATGAGGTTTAAGACCATAAGCGGTTTCATTGTTCTACAAACAAGTTGTTTGATAGGAACAAGGTTTTGGAACCATGATGCAATTTCCATTAATTCCCAAAGTGTTTACAGATACAGGAACGAAAGAAAATTACAAGGTTACAAAAGAACAAAACAAGTTGGACAAAGGAATTACAAGGAGAGTGCGGTCCAACTTACAAAAGTGGTTCAAAAATAATAAGGAGAAGCGGTTACTGCTGGGGCGGTGTGTTGACTTCGTGTTCAGCTCCACTGGGCCCAGCTCTAGATTGGTCAGGTGCAAACGCTTTCCTTAATCTTCTCACTTCTTCAGCAGTTCTGGTAAGGGTAGCTTCAAGCTTCTTCAGAGCATTCACAGAGTGTGCAAAAGTGGAATTGGTGGCACCAACCGCTTTGGTGTTTTTCACAAGATTATCTCTGATAGTATCAAGCTAAACATGGAGGGATGAATATAGGGAATTGAAAATAGTATGCACTTCCTCCTGAACAGCAGCGGTTTGGGCTTGAATAGCTTGCTCCATTGGCTCAAGATCCACTGATACCTTCAAGGAGGTTTTGAGTTCATTGACTGTTGAGCCAAGTCTGGAATTGAATCCTTCCCTGAGGTTGTCCAAGCGGTCGTTGAATTCTTCTTGGATTTCTTTCAACTTGGCCATAGAAGCATCTCCCACACAATCCAGATTTACTTTAGAATCTACCTTGAAAAGATCAATTTGTTCCAAGACTTCTTCACGCAGAGAATCCAGGGAGTTTTGGACTGTTTGAGCCAGCTGCGGTCCGTAGGTTAAAAAGTCAAGGAATTTTGAGCTTAAGGTTCCTAGATCCTTTTCAAGGGATGTGCAGATCCTTTCTCCAAGATTGTCCAAAGATTTGTTCAGCTCAGCAATTGAAGCCTTATCTCTTAGGGCTTTGATCATTCCTTCTTCAACTGCAGATTTGATAATGGAGGCAGTTTGATCATCTGGAGCGGTTGAGGAGGATGGAGCGGTTGGAGCGGTTGGGATTGCTGTAGATTTCTCCCCCTTAATGGCATCAAGCAAAGAGGATTTAATAGCTTCCATCTCAAGGGAGTGAGCATCCACCTTGGCTTGGAGGGAGCGGTTGGATTCAAGGAGGGAGGCATTGGATGCGGTAAGGGAAATGATATGGCCTTGGTTGATTACAAGTTGACCTTGGATGAGATTTAGGGTTTGGAGTATTTGTGAATATTCAGTGGGAGGAGCGGTTGAGGTTGAAGCGGTTTGGAAGGATGGAGGTGGTTGGTATTGGGTAGTTTCAGGAGCGGTTTGAGGTTGGGGAGGAATGTTTGGAGGAGGGGATTTCTGTCTAAGGGGTGAGGTTTGGGGAGTTATAGATTTGGAAGGGGAGTGGGATCTGGAGCGGTTAGGGGAATTGTTTGGGGTTGGATCTTCCCGAATGGATTTGGATGTGGCATGGCCTGCTGAGGGTTTAGATTGCCATTGCTAATAGGCATGGGATTGAGGAGGGGTTTGGTTAGAATGTTGTGAGTTTATGGAATGGGAATGTTGGGGTGAGTTATTTAGGGATTGAGAAGATAAGGGTGAAATGGATTTTTTGGGGGAAGGTGAAGGGGAGTTTTGAGGAGATGGTGGAGGAGAATTTCTAGGGGGTGATGGAGAGGGTGAGGGTTGAACTGGTTTGCCCTTTTTGGATTTCTTTCTGGCAACCATCTTCCTTCTCTTCAAAGGTTTCTCCCCCTGAGTTGGTGCGGTTTTGATAGGGGAAGGAGTTATGGAGGATTTGGATTTGGAAGGAGATTTGAAAGGTGATTTGTTGGGGGATTGGACTGGGGAGTGAGCACGGGATTGAACTGGTGATTGGTCAGGGGTTGTTTGAGAGGGAGGAGACGGTTGGGTTTCAGGTTGCTGTTGGGGCTGTGAAGCGGTTCCATCTTCAGTAAATTTGCCCTTGGCAGCCCTCTTTTCTTCTTGCTCTCTGGCCAATCTCTCAACCTTGTTCTTGTAAAACTGAATCTGCTCTTCAACAGTCAAGCCTTCAACATCATTTCTGGCCTTCTTGGCTCTAGCCACCAAGTTTGGAATACTTGGGTCTTCATCTTCTTCATCCTCTTCATCCACCAAGTGCATTGGTTCTGACTGCTTCTTTGCCTTGCTAGTACCAGCTCCATCAGATGCACGCGGTTTTGATGCAGGAGCGGTCTTGGGCTTTTTGGGGAGCGGTTCAGCTCTAGCTTGAGGCTTTCTGGGCCGCTTAGCTCCCTTAGTCTGAGGAGCGGTTGTGGGGTCCCTCAACTCATAGGGTTCCTTCTTTGGGTAAGTATCTGCATCATACAAGGATTTGTATAATGCATCCCCATTTGCATATCTAAAGAAGTGGCATGCAAGCAGTCCAAGTGAGTCATCAGAACAGTCCACCATTAACTCTGGATTCTTCTCTCTCAATTCTTCTAAGTGACCAAAATCCAGCAATAGAGCGGTCAGGATTCTGCATAATGGTCTCCATCTTTGATCTTCTCCTTTGATCTTGGATTGATAAGTCTCAACACTATCTCTTATCTCCTTGTAGAGGATCCTGGGCCAGTGCAGTTGGATTTCCATAAAAATAGCAGCACAATACATCCATTGTTGGGATGTAAAGTTGTTGTTGTTCCCTGTCTTTCCACAAACAGATCTCCCAACCAAATGTCCTATGTGGCTCATCAGCTCACCAAAACCCTTTCTTGGTATCTTCTTGTATTTCCCAACCATGGAGTCTACCTTGGCGGTTTGAAAGGCAGCATTGTCTTGGATCACTTGATCTACTTCAATGGGAGCTCCAGTAACTTTGAACTTGAAAAGTCTGCGGATGTCAATATAGTCAATTGAAAGTGAAAAGCCTTCAACAACCGCGGTCAGGCAAGAGACTCTTTGGCCTTCTTCAAGAATTCTTGATCCACGTTTGGCAGTTGCATAGAACTGATCTACGAAAGAAGGCACAATATAATTCTGCTGCATGGTGAACAGGGGCAAGATGCCTGATACTCTCAGCTTCCTCAGAAGTTCCCTTCCTAAAGCTTCTGATTTCAGTTCAGCCTCATTCACTTTCCATCCTGGTAGGAAGGTAGATGGATCCTACAAAGTAAAACTTTAAGTGTTAGATCCATTTTTTGTATTCACAGTCACAAGCGGTTTGAGCACCAAGCGGTTGAGCAATGGTGCGGTTTGAAAATTTCAAACCCCAAGTGAACTATGAATACACAAAGATAATGAGGATTTGAGAATAAGATTACTTAAGTACGTGGCATTGTAAACCACATTCATCCCACACTACAAGCGGTGCTTAGAGAGGAAGTTCTTGGTTTCCAGCCTATATACTTAGTAAAATCTCAAAAGGAATGAAGGAAGGAATTTAAAACAGCATGCGGTTTCAAATGATTTGAACAAGCGGTTCAGCATGCGGTTTAGCTTTGAAAGGAAGAAGCGGTTTGAAACTGAAAAGCTTAAGCGGTTTGCATACAAGCGGTTTCAAAACCACATGAAATCCAAAATTGTAGAAGTTGGAAAATTTTCTAAGTATGGAAAACACTTAGTCAAAAATCAAGGCATCCAAAACATAAGAATTTTCATGAAAAACGCATGAACATCATGAAGAACATGAAGAACAGTTCAAGAACACCAAGAACAGAGATTTTCAAAACTTAACCAAAATCAACAAAAATTATGTCAAAATGATCACATTGGTAAGGGGATTAACAATGTATCATTAAAGTTTCATCCTTTACCCAGAATCATCAAGAAAAATGAAGAACACAGAAATGGGTTTTCAATATACGAAAACTGAAAATCTTAAAATTAGTGTTCAAAGAGGCCATTGATCATGAAATAAGTTACAGAAACTGAATCTAGACAAGATTCCGAGTAAAACCTAACAAATTTCAAAGAAAATGGTCAAGAAACAAGAGCAAAATCATCAAAAATTACAAACAGGGCATACGAACAGACTTAGTGTTCAAACATGGCAGATATGCAGAAATTTAAAGTGTTAGGGTTAGAATTTGTTACCATTTCCAAGATAGGTTTCTTGGGAGCCCTAGCTACAGTGGAGGCTCTTTGCCTTTTTGAAGTTGACATCTTGATTAAAGGTTTTAAAAATGGGGTTTTTGTAGAGGGTTTTAGAGAGAGAAAGAGAAGTTGGTAGAGAGAGGACAGTTGCAGAGAGTTTGGCAGAAGAAAGAGAAGAATTTCACCAAACTAGTATATATATAGGTGGAGGGGGCAGGCAGTTGGTTCAGAAAAGAATGATCGAAATATACCAACTGTTGCACCCTTTCACCTCCTGCACTTCTCTTAATGATGGCTGACATGAGGGTTTTTAATGCTCATGTCCCCTTGCATTAAATGCATTTAAAATTTTGAAATAAACGAGGGAAAACATTTGCAAAAACACCCTTATGTCAAAATAAGGACTAAAAATAAATAAAAGAAATTTGAACAGTTTTTTTTTTTAATAACTAAAGATAAGAAAGATTAGACAAAATTTACTCCTATGTTGAAATGCGGTTTTGATCCAAGCGGTCAGACTGCATCTAGCGGTTTGGCACTGGCGGTTGGATGCAGGCGGTTTGACTGCTTGCGGTTTTGGTACAAGCGGTTTCAACAGAAACGGTTTGAATCCTCAATAAGAATTTCAACCTATACTCAACAGCCAAGTTAGCAAATAAAAGTAAGGAATCATTTAAGTTCAAGCATACCCATTTCTCCTCTGAGAAAAGAAAATCTCTTGGAGTCTAGAGCCTTGGTGAGGATATCAGCAATCTGGTTGTCTGTCCCCACATACTCTAAATGGATATTCCTCTTCTCCACATGGTCTTTGAGGAAATGATACTTGATATCAATATGCTTGGTCTTGGAATGCATGACAGGGTTGTTGGAGACTGAAATTGTTGAAGTGTTGTCACACATGATAGGGCAATTTCCTTCATGGATTCCATAGTCCACCAACTGTTGCTTCATCCAAAGGATTTGACAGCAACAACTACTAGCATCAATGTACTCAGCCTCTGTGGTTGACACTGAAACTGAAGCTTGCTTCTTGCTGGCCCAAGCAACTAGTCTATTCTCGAGGAAATGACAAGTACCACTAGTGCTTTTCCTGTCAATAGTACAAGCTGCATAATCTGCATCTGAATAACCTACAAGATCGAAGTTCGAATCTTTGGAATACCAAAGTCCAAGGTTAGTGGTTCCAGATAAATAGCGGATTATACGCTTGACTGCAATTAAATATGCTTCTCTAGGATCTGCTTGATAGCGAGCACATACACGTACACTAAACATGATATCTGGCCTACTAGCAGTTAAATAAAGTAATGAGCCGATCATACCTCGATATAGGGTTTGATCAACCTTCTTACCTTTTAGATCCTTATCTAGCTTATTGCCGGTGGCCATTGGAGTATCATATGCTTTAGCATTTTCTAATCCAAACTTCTTTATTAACTCCTTGGTGTATTTGGCTTGGCTGAGGAAAATACCTTCTTCGCATTGCTTGATTTGAAGCCCGAGGAAGAATGTTAATTCTCCCATCATGCTCATCTCAAACTTGCTTTTCATTAGCTTTTCAAAACGCTTACAAAGTAACTCATTAGTAGAACCAAAAATAATATCATCGACATAAATTTGAACAAGTAAAGTATGCTCATTATATTTGGCAATAAAAAGAGTTGTATCAATTTTACCGCGTTTAAATCCTTTTTCTAGTAAAAATTTAGAAAGAATCTCATACCATGCCCTTGGAGCTTGCTTAAGTCCATACAAGGCTTTCTGGAGTTTGCAGACATGATTTGGAAATTTGGAGTCTTCAAATCCAGGCGGTTGGACAACATACACACGGTCTCTTGCAGTTCACCGTTGAGGAAAGCACTCTTTACGTCCATTTGATATAACTTGAAACGCTTGAAAGAGGCGTAGGCTAAGAAGATCCTAATAGCTTCCAATATTGCAACTGGAGCAAAGGTTTCATCATAATCAATTCCTTCTTCTTGCCTATATCCTTGTGCAACCAACCTTGCTTTATTCCTAGTGATGCTTCCATTCTCGTCCATCTTATTCCTAAACACCCACTTAGTTCCTATCACTCCTTGATCCTGAGGTCTAGGCACCAATGTCCAGACCTTGCATCTTTCAAACTGGTTGAGTTCTTCTTGCATAGCAATGACCCAACTGGAATCTTGGAGTGCTTCATCAATCTTCTTGGGTTCAACTTGAGATAATAAGGAAGTATGCTCATCATAGTTCGATCTCCTTGTTTGAACACCGGAAAACAGATCACCTATCACATTAGAGAGAGGGTGACTGCTGACTTCACGAACCTCCGGGGGTAAGTCTGGTTGGACTGAGGTTTGTTGAAGATCTTCAATTGGAACGTCGTTAGATCCTTCAGCGAAGTCATGGAAGGTAAGTTGACGAAGAGGTTCTATAAGCTGGATGGGGGAATTTTCAACTTCTTCTTCCCTTGGTGCTGCATCTGGAATGGGAATTTCAGGTGCGGTTTTAAATGTGCGGTTTGAGGGAATTTCAGTTGAGAGAGCTGGATTTTGCGGTTGAGGTTCAGGTGCGGTTCTAGATGGTTCACCTGTTTCATTATGCTCAACAAAATCATCAGCAACATTTGGAGCCAAATGTGGCTCAAGGAGATAATGCTCATCGAATGTAACATGGATAGACTCAACTATTTTTAGACTAGTTTTATTGAAAACACGAAAAGCTTTTGAATGTTTAGCATACCCAACAAAAATACCTTCATCGGCCTTGGCTCCGAATTTACCTCTATTTTCTCTTCCGTTGTAGAGGATAAAGCATTTGCAGCCAAAGATCTTGAAGAATGCAATGTTGGGGGTTCTTCCTCTCCAAAGCTCATAGGGAGTCTTGTTATAGGTTTTGTTGATGAGGGAGCGGTTCTGAGTGAAGCATGCTGTGTTGATTGCTTCAGCCCATAAATACTGAGGCAGCTTGGCTTCAGAAATCCTTGTCTTTCCAAATTTCAATCAACGTCCTGTTCTTCCTTTCCACAACCCCATTTTGTTGTGGAACACCAGCAGTTGAGAAATTGTGATCAATCCCATGGTCATCACAATACTGAGCAACACCGTTGTTCTTGAATTCTGTTCCATTATCTGATCGAACACTAACGATGTCGTCTTCTTTTTGAGTTTGGAGCCGTCTAAAAAGTGCGGTGAGAATCTCATAGCAATCATCTTTGGAAATCATCATCTCAACCCACGTATATCTTGAATAATCATCCACCACCACTAAAGTATATCTACTTCCTCCAATGCTGGCAGTGGTTACGGGTCCAAACAAATCTATGTGAAGCAGTTGTAAGCATCTTAAAGTTGACGGAGTGGTCTTGCTGGTGAAAGATGATGCAGATTGCTTACCAAGCTGGCATGCACTGCATTTCTCAGGAAGGTGGTCAGCCACTTTGGGTAAACCACGAACGAGGTTTTCCCTACCAATCTTTGCAAGATATTTGAAGTTCAAGTGGCTCAACCTCTTGTACCATAGACAACTATTTTCGCTCACATTTTTAGCTACAAAACAGAGATTAGTAATACTACATGCAGAATCTAGATCAATAACGTAAATATTACTCTTACGAATCCCTGTGAGTAAGGTGACTCCGGAAATGCTATCCTTGATAAAGCAATTTGAGGACGTGAAGTTGCAAAGCATTCCTTTGTCGCAGAATTGAGAAATTGAAAGGAGGTTGTGCTTGAGTCCTTCAACAAGAGAAACCTTCTCAATGGTTAGGTTTCCTCTCCTTATTACACCATATCCAATGGTCTTGCCTTTGTTGTTGTCACCAAAGGTTACAGACGGACCACTTGCTTCATGACATCTTCTAGTAATGATCTATCTCCAATCATATGTCTTGAGCAGCCACTGTCAAGATACCATTCATTATCCTTGGAGTGACCAGCATTAAGCAGAGGACCTGAAATGTAAACATTAAGAATGAGGTCCCCCTTTATTCCTTGGGTCCTGAAGTTAGCAACCCTTTACGACCCACACCTGTTTGACAGAATGAGGTTTACTCTTCCTGGCATTGGATGTGAACCGCAAAAGGCATTCTGCAGCCTTGTGACCTAAACCATCACACACAGAGCATTTATAAAAGCTACAAGCATTATGAGGTTTTACTAACTCCTTACTCTTCTTAGGAGTTGCATGTGGTTTGGGAGGCGCGGTTTTAGCCTTAACAAAGGGAACTGGCTTGAGTTTGACCATGTATTTTCTAGGAACGCTATTCCTGCTTTTGAAGGCAGGAGGAGCGGTCGAAGAAGAGGCGCGGTCAGCCTTGCAGTTGCCAGCATCTCTAGTTCCACCATAAGCGGTTTTAGGGATGCGGCCAACTCCATATACCATTTCCTCTGAAGCTACACTCTCAGAATCCTTTGCTTTCATCTGAGAGTTCTTCCCATATTGCTTCTTTGGGTAGAAATAATTAAAATTTTGTTGTCCTTTACCCTTAGAATTTGCACGCTTCCCCTTAGGAATTTCTTTAGTTAGTTTCAAAATTTCCTCATCCTTTTCACTGCAGGATGCACACTTCTCCTCTTAGTCAGATCCAAATCCTAGACCCTCCTTAATTCCAGAGGGAACTTGGGAATCTATGATTTGATCCGCGGTGGATTTTGACTTGAGCCACCCATCAATAATCTTTTGGCGATCGTTGAGTTGGGTGACCAGGTCATCATTCCGGAGTTGAAGTGCAGCAACCTTAGTTTCAAGGATGTGGTTTTGATTAGCAAGAGGAGTCATACTTTTGATTTGGTCCTTAAGATTTGAAATTTCAGACCTCATAACAGTTTTCTCCGTCTTGTACTGAGAAATCTCATCATTAGCTAAGCTTAAGGCTTTCTTAAGATTAGAGAATTTGTGGATCATCACTTCAGCTTCCTTAAACATCCTTTCGTGTTCTGAGGGAGAAACTTCTTCCACCACCTTTTTCAAAATTTTCTTCTTTGGAATTACTTTTGAAGGTGGAGCATTTATAGGAGGAAAAATGGGATGTGAATACGAACAATTTCCTATCTTAATGCTAGGAGTAAGTTTGATATTTTCATCCAACTTAAAATTTGGAAGTTTTGCAGAAACCTCTTCTTCCTCCATATCTTGCAACTCGACTGACTCAGTATCTGACTCATCGGAAGCATCTGCAATTAAGCAGAGATTAACCTCTTCGGTTTCATCGTCACTTCCATCATCAGAATCAGTTTCAATCAAAGTTGCCAATTCCTTGGAATTCTCTTCCTCCTCAGCAACCATTCCCTTGCGACGAGAAAATTTCGCAGGAGAGGTTTTCTTTTTCATGTATTCATATTTAGGCTGTGGACACTCAGATGCAAAGTGACCAGATTTCCTACAGTTGTAGCAAACTAGATCACTCTTTTTCTTTGTATCTGCAGCCTTAGAAAATGTTGCAGGAGGTTTGCCTTTTGAAAATGTTTTTGTGAAAGGTTTTGAGGATTTTCTAAATTTTTGAAATCTTTTCACAAACATGGCAAAATCATCATCATCCATCTTGATGAGTGATGAGGTTGATATGGAAGGATCTACAGTTTGATTGGATGTAGATGGTTTCTCCTCATGTTCTACGACGGACATGGAAAGCGATTTGGTTTTCCCTTCAATCTCTTCAATATGATTTAATTTATGTTCATAGACTCTAAGATTTGCATACAGGTTACTTAACGACCAAGTATTCAAAACTTTGGAGTCTTCTAGAGAAGTAGCCTTATTAACCCATCTAGAACCTAAAGCAGCTAGGAAAGTCATATTGATTTCCTTATCGGTTAAAGTTTTGCCAAAAGATCTACAAGAATTAACTACCTCAACATAGCGGTCGTAGGTTTGACGCAAGGTTTCGTTGGATTTTCTGTTGAAGTTGTTGTAGGATCTTTCAACAGCATATAATTTGCTTTCCTTGCATTCGTCATCACCTTCGAGGTAGCTCTCTATGGCATCCCACATCTGCTTTGCGGTTTTGAGATACATTACTTTCTGAAGAGTTGAAACGGGGAGGGTTCCTGAAATGATGTGTATTGCCTTGCTGTCAAAGGCAGCTAATCTCTTCTCTTCATCCGACCACTCATCTTTTGGCTTTTTGACCTCTGGAGTTTCTGTATTGGTGGTTGCATCAGTGTTGGCCTTCATGGGAACAAATGGGCCATTGATTACACACTCCACCAGCATCTCATCAATTGTTTCCAAATGAATGAGCATTCGGCACTTCCAGATGTCGAAGTGGTCTCCGTCCAAGATTGGAATGTGTGAATAGTTAACAATTGTCATTGTCTTTGAGTTTGCCATATTGAATCGGCACACAAGCTGTTAAGCTTGAAAAACAGTGGTTTTAAAATGTGTTAGCTCTGATACCACTTGTTGGTCCCAAAAGTGGCAACAAGGATGAAAATACAGCTAGAGGGGGGGGGGTGAATAGCTGTTACAAATTTTTCGCCCTCTTTTAAAACTAAACTTCTAAGCTTACAAAAACGTTTGCAGTTGATAATACACTGCAAGTAGAGTTGTAAAATGCACAGCGGAATAGTAGAGTTATAAAGCGGTTTTGGTGAAGCGGTTTTGATAAGTGCAGTTTTACAAACACGTTTAGTTTTGACAGTGTTAACTCCAAACACAATTTCACAATAATGGATATCTATATAAAGATCAAACAGAGATAAAGATAGATAATCAGTAAGCACAAGAAATATAAATGCAGAAAGTAAGAACATAATATTTGGAGTGGTTCAATCGATAAACGATCTACGTCCACTACCAAGATGGTTAGTCTTGGATTTCTAAGAGAGATTTTATATTGAGTATGAGAGATTACAAAGTACAATGAGTAATACTCAGATCTAAAATCTTTTCTATGAAGAACAAATCCTAAGACTATAACCAGTGTATCTCAAATGATTAATCTATATGATTAAATAAGTGAGGTGTGTGTGTGAGAACAAGAACAAGGCTCTTTAAATCTTTGAGATGTAGAGCACAATGATTCTTGATGTGTTAAGGCTTGATTTCTGGGCTGGGAAAAATTTCTTGAAGTATGAAGATGAAGATTCAAAGGACTTATGAATTTCTGGGCAGAGCTTCAGCTTCTTATGAACTCACAGCAAATCAATTTCTCAAGCAATCTTCAAATGGTGAAGATTGGGGGTATTTATACCCAAACATCCAAGATATAGCCGTTGGACACAGCTGTTGTAAGGACAGTACTTGATGCTTTCCCATTAGTCCACAACAACCACTTTTGTCCTTTGGAACTGTTGTTGCAGGAAAAGCTGATCAGGCTCCAGCTACAAGCAATGAGGTTTGGACACCTGTCACCTTTTCAAGATCCTTGCAGATCTTGTCTGAAAAGTAGTCACGTGACAAGATATGGTGGTTGACATTTGATATTGCTGACGTGGAATCCAACGGTCAAATGGTTCACTTCAAGTCTCAATCATTGGAGCGGTTCTGGTGTGGAGCGGTTTGACATGTAAGCGGTTTACACCAGAGGAGGATTTCCAAGAGTTGTTTGCACACTGGGCTTCAAGCAGCTTCAGACTAAGGATTTTACAAGGCAGTTAGCTAGGAGCGGTTCTGCCAAGCGGTTTGATGAAGCGGTTCTGAAACACTTGAACGACAATCCTCAGATCCAATGAGTCTTGTGCCAGTCTTCAAGCCTAAATTTAACCTATTCTATAAAGTGGACTTAGCTAAAAAATTGAAGTCTAAACTTCATTATATAGGGTCCTAAAGTCCTTAAAATAGGCAGGAGGTTATGGTATCAATCAAATCTAATACAAAATAGGAGGGTTAAAATATGCATACCCAACAGTAGTCATTATTTACTATTTACGCAGACCCAAACCATCTAAACGATCCCAGAAGACCTTCCATTGCACTATGGAGGTCTGATGGTGATAGCTGTTTGTTAATATTCCCTGCACTGTCTTTCCATTATTTACTTTTAAATGCATTTTATTTAAAAGCACACACACACACACACACACAACATTTAATGAAAAGGGTACAGAAAGACTTGTGTATACGAGGCGACTCAGGTGAACACTAAAAAATCTCTTCCCGAGGCGTAACCTGACCTCCGAACTCAAAATCTCATCACACAAAAAAAAAACAAAAAAGTCTTTTCTCAATGTTTTGGGCATAATCAAAACGGCGTGGCGACTCTACACTTTCAAAAATGAGAAAAATGTAGTCCGCATCCGGATCGGGTAATTTCAGTTGGCGACTTCGCTGGGGACGACTTGTTTTAAAAACTTCTAAAAATATTTTTAAAACAATGATGGGGGCCAAACTTTCATTTTACCCTTTCTTTAACTGTTGTGTGTGTGTGCATGTGCTTTACTTTTTTTTCTTATTCAAAAAATACAAAAAATGCATCATCTGTGTAAATCCTTTAAACCACATTCTGCAAAAAAAAAAAAAAAAAACTCCTGTTTTTCTCAGAAAAAGATTTTTAGTGACCGCACACTATGCACACTCTTATGCACACTACAACCCCAAACCCGGGACGGTCTCAGATGCAGTTCGATTGGTGTTCCTATGCCTTTCTTGCGCGCACGGGATCATTCCAAACTTCCCATCCTAGTCAGTGTCAACCATGCACTTTTGTGTCACACTCTGTCCAGACTCGTTGGTTTTTTACCTAGTCCGTGTCATAAAGCCCGAATGCATACTCCATGTCGGCCATTATCTGAGTCGAAGACTAGAAATCAAGATCTCTTGCGAGAATAAGACGATGAAAGGTCATGCTAAAATTCTTGACCCGATCTTGATTTCTAGGGTTAACTTAGACAATGGTCCACATCGGATATACGTCCATGCCCATATGACACCATGTCATCAAGCCTTTAATGCATCATCCATGACAATATGACCTAGCCAAAACCTAAAGTCATAGATCCCTTGCTCAAGCAAGGTAAAGAGAGGTCATGCCGAGTTCTTGACCCGATCTTGACTTAGGTACTGGCTTCGTTCACTATTCATATGGAAGAAGCATTGAAACGGACATGACAGGCTCGGTCCTTAGGTTTGTTTTTCTTTTGGTCGGTGGAAACCGCTTGCCCTATAGGACCCTCGGCCGGGGCTGTCCACCCCGGGAGGTCGAAATACAGGTGCAAAACGAGGGGCTTATAGCCATAGTGATGGGTTCCACTGACCCATGATCTAGAATAGTTGCGAAAAAGAAGAGCAATCTTTTCCAACCACTTAGAATTCTGAGAAAACATGTTTTAAGTAAATTAAAACAACAAAAAAATAATAACAATAAAAAGGAAACTGCATGTCGCATGAGCTTTCCCCCTTCATCCAAAAAGCCCTCCCGAGTCTAAACCTTGCCTTTCACCCCCTCCAGCGAACCGAGAGTGGTTGAGAGTCCCCGGGAGCTATCTTTTCAGTATTGAGATCGCAAGGTCCGACAGCCCTTCCGGTTCAGCCGTAAGAACGGTCCATCATTCCCCCATGGCAGGGTCGACAGATAATAATGAAGGAAACGGGACTCCACCTCTGGGAAACCTCCAAACAATAGAGGAGGTGTTGCAAGCCTTTGAAACCCTTAAGATGCGCCAAGAAGAGCAACAAGCCTGGATTGTAGACACCATGCGCCGTCGCGGGGCTGTTGCGGTTCCCCAACCCGATGGAACCTTCATCCTCATAGAAGACGAAGACATGCCTGCTCCCCCGGCTTCCCAAAGCTATCAGCAGGTCCCTCCTCCGCAAAGCTATGAAAACCCGACAATGCAAAGTAGCTCCCGCTCAAAGCTCCACTCGAGCTTCAGTCAAGCAGCTCTGATCTTCCAACCCCAGCACAATCAGTTTCCCGACTCCGCTTCGCAAACTCAATATCACTAGTACACCTATGGGCCCTCGCCCCCAGATCCCAATGTCTCTCGATATCCCTCGGGATTCAATCCGTTACCTCTATACGAGCCCCGCAGCCACAACTTGAAGTCCTAATGCCTGCCAGGGACAGACATACCGAGCGGATACCCTGACATTTCGAATCTGCCACCCGGCAGACTACCTCTTGGGGATAATGAAATATTCCCCCAGATCCCAAACATAACCCAACATGGTCCGGGTAATCACACCCTTGGCCCCAATTTCAATAATCTAGGATACTGGTTGGTATACACTCAACTGCCTCCCCAAGATTCCCGAGTGGCAATCCCGTCAACCAATCCACCTCCATCTTCGGTTTCCATCCCAGAAAACGGCAGCCTACCTCTGACTATTGACCCTCATGTGGCTTGGTTGGTCGAACAGATGAAGGATATGCAAGGGAAAATGGCCATCTCTCGAAAAGACTCACTCATGCCCACAAATCCAAGTAAGGTGGTTCCTCTCCCCCCGAAGTTCAGAATGCCGGAAATGGAGAAGTTCGATGGGACAGAATGCCTAAAGACCCACATCGATACATACGTCTTAGGTATGAGAGCCAAAGGGGCCACCCCTCAACAAATGATGGACCACTTCCAACACTCCCTTAAATCCACGACACTAAGGTGGTTCCTCAATGTAAAAGCCAAATATCGCTCCACTTGGGATCAAATCAGTGATATCTTCCTGGAGAAGTACCATGCCAACCTTGAATGGGAAACCAACCGCCATGATCTGCAAGCCACTAAACAAAAGGATGATGAGCCGGTGGGAGAATTTTACAAAAGATGGAACTGGAGACTAAGCGAAATAATTGATCTGCTTTCCAATGAAGAGCAAATGGATATCTTCCATTCCTGCCTCAAACCAACTCTGAGGGCCTTGATTAGCCACCACTTCTATCCCTACCTTCGCGTCGTGGTCAATGCTGGGACCAAGTTTGATAAGACCTTGAGCCTCCAGAAAATAATGGCCACCCCAGTTTCTTCCTACCGCTACAAGGCACCTCCGCTTAACCCCGCGCCTATCCCAAACAAAGGACAAGAGGCCGTCGGAGCAGTCTACTACATCCAGAATGGAGTCCAAGGAAACCGCGACCAAGTGCCCCCAAGGAATAACAATCCTCCCTGGCCGCAGTGTTTTTAGCACTTCGACTACCTCTAAATGCCTCTAAGCCAAGTGTTCGAGGCGTTGGTGAAGCAGAACGTGCTCAAGCCCCTTGAGAATTATCAGCCGAGGAATCCTAACCCAAACATGGATATGAGCAAGCGGTGTGTTTTTCACAACTACCTTGGCCACACCACCGACAATTGCGTCATACTAAAACAAGTGGTCTAAGGGCTAATTAAAGAAGGAAAGTTGGAACGTCCCTGCGGTCCCAACACAGTCGAAAATCCATTCCCCAGAAAACGATAGGGTAAACATGGTAGCATTCGGCATGGATGAGTCCTCTGTACTCTCTCAAGCCCATAAAAACTGCCATTGAAGAACTGGGTTACCCTTTCCGGACCCACAACCAGCAAGGAGGAAATGATTGAGAAGCTTGGTCTAACCCCTCGCGTCTTAGAGTCTAGCTTCGAAAAGGGTCCAGAGTCTGTTGTTTTTGAATTCGAGTCTCTCAAGTCACCTGACAACCTTACGCGGGCCGATTATGAGTTCATAGCCAACAATGTATTCCCCTTCGCATTAAATGAAAAATTCGACCTTTCTGAGTATCCCCTCATTGCCACTTTAACAAATGATAAATTAACTAACAAATCAAGAACATTTAATAATGATTCACTTGATAAAGACGCAGACACATTAAATGAACAATACATAAAACAAATATTTAAGCATGTTATCAAACGAGAGGAAAATCGGGCCCAAGCCGCCGAGAAGGTTCTAACCAAAGTGAATTTGGGGACTGCTGAAGAGCCTACAGAGACGCAAATCGAAGAATTCTTCGTCGATACCGAGCGAGAAGCACTGATCGCCCTGCTCAAAGAATTTGTGGACGTGTTCGCTTGGTCCTACCAAGATATGACCGACCTAGATCCCGCCATAGTGGAGCACCGGATTCCCTTGAATCTCGATGCCAAGCCTGTCAAGCAGAAAAGTTACGCCGGATCAAGCCAGAATGGTCTTTGCAAGTCAAATAAGAAATCGAGAAGATGCTCCGCGTCGGATTCATAAGGGTCATCAAATACCCAACCTGGCTCTCCAACATCTCACGGTCACCAAGGCCAATGGGAAAAGTACGTTGCTGCGTATATTTCTGGGATCTCAACAAGGCAAGTCCAAAGGAAGACTTTCCACTGCCAAACATAGACATGTTGGTTAATACCACGACCAATTTCGAAGTCAAGTCCTTCGTGGATGGTTTTGCCGGCTACAATCAGATCAAGATAGCGGAAAAAGATCAAGAGAAAACCAACTTCACCACCCCATGAGGAACTTATTGTTATGCCGTAATGCCTTTCGAATTGAAGAACGCTGGGGCTACCTACCAACGGGCAGCGACAACACTTTTTCACGACATAATCATTCACTAAAGAATATCGAGTCTTCTCTTCCCCCCTCTACATGCTTAAAAAATAATAATAAAAAAAAATCATACAGTCAAACCTCGTAAGTTCTAGTACTTTTCTCATTCAATCAAGTCCTCCTCTTACATTGTAGTTAAGTCTTTAATTTTTCATACACGAGTTTTCTTTCTTTTCTTGCTAGACTTGAGAGATTATTTTGCACCCCACATTACATTTAATGAAATGGTTTTGGTTTATATGATCACTTGCATTGCTCAACAAGTAATTTCCCAAATGATTAATGCTTTGATTAATTGGTGTGAGAAAGTCAACCGATAGCTCCCCATACACCTTACCATATCCCACACAAAGGCCTCCATCAAGCCATACACTTTCCAAAATCACATCCCTACCATCACCTTGAACAAGTCAAAGGCGGCAACGACATCATTAAATGATTGCTCTCATGTCAACAACAAGCTAGGGGCTTTTTCTTCCCCCTCATGTGCATCAAGCAAGTTCAAGCAGGGGCTTAAAAAAAAAGAGCCAAGGACCCAGTCAGAAGCTCAATGGAGGAAGGCAAAGGCAAAAGCATATCATAAGTCCTTAAGCTATATTCAAATTCTTTCTCTTCTCGTGAGAGAAACGATCAAAAAGCAATGAAATCATTGAAGTAGGCGTCAAATACGACTTGTCAAGGAATCACCTCAAGGCCTGTGCCTCATCATCCAACCTTCCATCCGAGCCTTTTCGCCAAAGGCCGCATAAATATTCATGCCTTTGCCCCAAAGCCAAACACGGTTCGCCCAAACTACGGCAACCTGAGCTCCTTGTCTTAAGGGGAACGTAGGCAACCAAAAATGGTTCGATCATAAACACGTACAAATCCACAAACCCGGTCTCACCAATGACCTCTCCTATACACAAGCCTTCTCTCACACCTGATCCAACTCGATCCTTGACACCGGTTGACATTCTCCTCATGAGTAATCAAGCATATCAAGTTTAATTGTTGAATAACCCGAACATCAATAAAGGGTTTTAGGCAAGCATGTGATCATCGCGAACAAATCAGGTTTTCAGTTGTTTCGACAAGTCTTCTTTTTCTACAAAATAGGAAAAATAGAGCTAAACACTGATTTTCTGTCAGCAAGGGCTTCCATAAACTTTTACAAACTTTTCAGTGCTCATACTCTCTCAGAAGAGTCAAACCCAAAAAGCATGTTTTTGTGCCTACATCAAATAAGACATTTACACAAAAAGGGACCCGTTCGCACATTTTCAAAAAATAATATATACGCCCTTGCAAGTGTACATTACAAGTCATTTCTTTCACATTTTTGGTTGAATGATTGATTCAAAAAAAAAAAAACAATACAAAGGTGTTAAAGAATATACCCAGCTAGATTGAAAACCCTAAAAGGGCAATCTAGGCAAAATCAGGGTTACACCATTCTCCCCCTTTCTGTCTCCCCCTTCTCTCACAAAAAGAGGGTCGAACTACGGAGACCTGAGCCCCTCAAGGGGAACATAGGCAACCTTCATTGGTTCATTCTAAAGCATACACAAAATTCCAAAAATTGGATGCCATCAAGGTTCAGACAAGAAGCAAGCGAGAAATTTGCGTATCGACAAAGCTCTAAAGCAAATCACAAAATCATTACAGTTAAAACACTCCTTGATGAGTTCAAGCACGGTCTACTCTCGACTTATAACATGCTAAGAAAACTTAAAACATTTAACAATTAATGTGTTTGCAATAACAATGAATGGATGCTCAGAGTTTCAGAAGGTCACTCCACGCCACTCGCGCTTGTCCCTTCGTCATTCTTTCGTTTCTTCCCTCGCCCCTGACGAGTCTTCTTTCGTTCAACTTGGACTATCTCTGTCTCCCTCTTTCCAAGATCAGGAGTCCTCCCTTTTGGGTCAAGCAATCCATGCTGCTCTCAGAACTTCGTTCATCCGTGCCTCGGCTCGGATCTCTTCCATACGAGTCTGCAAAAGGAGACCTCTCTCCGCCAGTCTGTCAACTCTAGTCTCGTAGTCAAAACAAAGCGACTCCCGTGATATCTTGAGGGTTAACCCAAGCTTCTGCACTCCTAAGGTGGTAGCTGAAACGGAAACCTTGCTCCGGAATCGCCTTGCGCTTGCTCCCCAGAATCGTCTGAGCCTGTCCAAGATGCTGCTCATATCAGTCCAAATACTCAGTAGACAAAATGATACTCTCCCTACTTCTGAGAAGTACCCCAAGTGGAAAAGCAGCAAACTTCCATATCTCCAGAAAGAGAAGAAAAGCGGATAGGTCCGCCATGGAAAAGGATGCTACCTCCATAGTAGCAACGTCGTTCCAGCCCAGCAAAGGCTCCTGCCTCATCCCAAACTGCTTAGAAGTCTCTCTCGCAACCATAAACCAAGCAAAGCGGAGCTTCCTCAGCGCATGAATTGGTCCCCCATCGCCAGACGGTCTATAACGTGGAAGGATTCCCCCAGAACCAAAGGAACGATATCCTCGCCCGCTCGGCAGTGGCCTACCACATCCAACAAAGCGCTATGGTATATCCCAAGGGAGCTAACCATGAAAATAGTGGCTATCACGCACAAAGCAAACACATCCCAGGAGACATCACTCCCGCCGTCGCTCATGAATATGTCAAAGCTGTTTTAGCCCCCAACCGCTCAGAAAACCTACCAAAGCTGCCTCAGCCTCCATATACCACAAATATTTCAAGCTCATGTGAAATACACAAAACATAAAATAAAAAGAGTAGAAGCAACTCCTAAGCTATCACCAATAAAATGCAAATAAAAGAGTTCATGTGAATACATTGTGCATATAAATACAAATATTTTGTCGCACTCCTCACTAACATACACAGAAAAAGAAAAAAAGAGTCCTACTCTGTGTCATCGGCACCACCACCTGGTAAAGACTCCCGCATCCAGGCGTCCCCGCCATCCACCTCGTCATCCTCGGTGAACTCGGCACCTTCCTCGACCGGACACTCCGTGAAGTCTGCGGAAGTAAGACCTAAGAAGGAAAAAGAAGGCGAGACATCCCTCCTCTTCTTGGCTAGCACCTGCGGCATCCTCAACTTCCTCCTCACAAAGGCGCCCCCTCCTGCAGGTAAACACAACAAAGGTATGTCAATAAACTTGAAATGCAAGACATAGCAGTAATAAATGCTAAATAAAAGAAGAATCCCAGCATGGCATATTTCCTTTCTAAAAAATTCCCATAAACAAAGTTCCTACATGATTCACAAAATACACCATCAAATCCAAATTAGGTCCAGACGCCTTAGAATAGTCTCAACTTAGGTCCAGACGCCTTAGAATAGTCTCAACTTAAGGTAAAACGCCTTCGAAAATCTAACTTAAGGTACAACACCTTCGAAAAACAAACTTAAGGTACAATGCCTTCGAAAATATCACTTAAGTTACAACGCCTTCGAAAAACAAACTTAAGGAACAACGCCTTCGAAAATATCACTTAAGGTATAACACCTTCGAAAAACAAACTTAAGGTACAACGCCTTCGAAAATCTCACTTAAGGTACAATGCCTTCGAAAAACAAACTTAAGGTACAACGCCTTCGAAAATCTTACTTAAGGTACAACTCCTTCGAAAAACAAACTTAAGGTACAACGCCTTCGAAAAACAAATCCAACTGAGGAACAAATGCCTCCAAAACAAGCCATTTCTTCAAATAGTCTCAATTTAGGTTCATACTCCTGAACTAAGCCTCAACTTAGGGTCATACTCCTGAACTAAGTCTTAATTTAGGTTCATACTCCTGAACTAAGACTCAATTTAGGTTCATACTCCTGAACTAAGCCTCAATTTAGGTTCATACTCCTGAACTAAGCCTCAACTTAAGGTCATACTCCTGAACTAAGTCTCAATTTAGGTTCATACTGTGGGGCCTCCCCGACCCGGGACCTATAACCTCGTGCCCCGATCTGGAGGGTCCCAAACCACCTCCATTTTCGAAAAAACTTTTTTATTTAATTAACTTGAAAGTATAACAACCTTTAACAAATCAATATTAACATCTCCACTTGGAGGTGATATCTAAACCATCTTTGAAAAGACATAACCTAATTTACTTACATCATTTACAAAATTAAAACAACTTACAACACAATATTAAATACATGTTTTCCAATAGAGAAAAATATCCCAAGCTACTCCCAACCATACAACTTACCCTGACAAAACCCAAAAGAAAATAGTCCAGACTCCTTTCCCGGCCTCACTGGTTTGGGTCACCTGTCTCAGCGGAATCTAAAACAGTAAAGGGAGAAGGGGTAAGAATAAATCTCAATAAGCTATTATGGATGCAACAATATGCCATATAATATGGAACACATAAACAGGTTGCTCATAATCACATTGGTAAAGCGGTAAACACATTACGTTACCTCATTTTACCTTTTCCGTCTGAACAATAAGTCGTACAACGTCGGGAGTAAAACTCCACTCATTTGTAAACTGCCTAGGCATATTCACGTCTTATAAGACTCCTAACGCGGAGAAACATATAAGACTCCCACCTATCTGTAAGGCTTTTGGCTCGATATAGAAGCGGCCAATCCCACGTCTGTAGCCACAGACGGGCCCAGTCACAGGTATAATGTAATAGACTCCCAGCTATTTGTAAGGCTTTTGGCTCGATACAGAAGCGGCCAATCCCACGTCTGTGGCCACAGACGGGCCCAGTCACAGGTATAATGTAATTCAATCACTTTATAGAACACATCCATAATTGATTGTATTCCACTATACCCATAACCTCAATTAATATAACCACATTCAAGCACATAAACAGTTACTTGAAAATAAATCCACACTTTGGGATATCAATACATAATATGGTAATATTACTCATGTCAAACCATTGCCATAGTGCAACTTACATTGAAAACACTATTGAATAATGTCAAACCAACAACATGGTATTCCTACTCATGTTCAAACCAATGAAGTAGTGCAACATGTATTTAAACACTATGTGCACAACCAATCATGAATATGTAATCAAATATGGCCACAATGAATAACAAGTAAGACCTACATATTCATTACCCAATATTGAGTATCTTCTATGAAGGTTCTATATCAATTTACCAAGTTTTTATCAACTTTGGTTAAGATTCCCAAATGACTTTCAACCATTTTCGGGACTATATTTAAAGAGCTTCCCTATATTATTTTGGACCATTTAAGACTCCATTGTAAAGTACTAATGTTGTACTAGAAATATAGTCAAAGAGAAATCAATTCCGTACTAGGTTGCTTAGGTTTACATGGCTTAGAAACTGATACCAAAAACCAGCCCTGGGCACGACTCGTGCCCTACTCCAGCACGACTACCTTATATAGCACGACTAGGGATCACGACTGAAAACAGGGGTGGAATGACTCGTGCTCCAGGGCACGAGTAGTGCCCTTGCCCAGAGTTCAATATTGATGCTTAAACACCAGTAGCCAAGGAAATAAAGGCCATTCTTGTTCCTCTCAGTAAACCTCAACCTTAGGAAACTATCCAAAAAATTCTAAAATGCACACAGAGAGATCCTGATGATCAACTAATCATCTCAAGAGTCTCTCTCAATGTTTTCAATGTTATCATCAGAACTTGTATTGCAACAAATAAGCAAGTATTGGAAATTGGTCGTAAGACCCTTAAGACCCTTTTGCTATCATTCCACTCTCACAATCAACTTGTCTATTGCAGATAGCCATATAAAGAATGCTAACCTTCTTAACAGGAATCAAGAAACCAAGTTTTAATAATTGTTACCTTTTGGCTGCAACAGCCAAGACTAGCAAGATGGAGCAAAACTAACCCAATTTGCCACCTTCTTTGTCAATTACGAGTACAAAATTAAAACCATTCCAAAACCCATTTTTTTTTTTCATTTCAAAACAAATAAATAACCAAAAATACCAATAACCATTTATATATCCATAACATCAACATTAAACACGGAATGAGCAATTATTGAAAGAAATCATAATAACTTACCAAAATGTTTCGAAAATAATAAAATTCTAATCGGCTAGGAACGATCTATGCAGCTCCCTGATCATTTTGACGCAGTCGGATTAAAAAAGGGATTGATATTGGATTTATGGGGAATTTTTGACTGAAATAAAATTATAATAGTTTGAAAGAAAAAGGAACATGGACGGAGTATTTTTTCTTTCTCTCTAGGATGGTCTGGAAACTATACGAAGGAGAAGGATAAATATTAATCAAAGTTACACTTTAGCTCCTCCAAGATTGAGTTATTACAATTAAATCCTTAAGTTTCACTTTTGACACATAAGCACCTCAATAAAATTTATAACTTTTTATTTAAAATTTCCAATATCATAACATTACTACAAAAATTTCCTATTTATCTATTTAAACATTATATAATTAAAATTAATTTATTAACATCTAAAATCACGTAAATGATCAAAATATCAAAATAAACCCATAATTATTTCAATTACCATATAATGCCTAACATGAGATGCAATGCACCCCACCCCCACGTGCTCAACACGTGACCAAAATAGTGCCTAGGTTTAGGGTCGTGACACATACTCTTGAGCTATGTCTCAATTTAGGTTCATACTCCTGAACTAAGTCTCAACTAAGGGTCATACTCCTGAACTAAGTCTTAATTTAGGTTCATACTCCTGAACTAAGCCTCAACTTAGGGTCATACTCCTGAACTAAGTCTCAATTTAGGTTCAAACTCCTGAACTAAGCCTCAACTTAGGATCATACTCCTGAACTAAGTCTCAATTTAGGTTCATACTCCTGAACTAAGCCTCAACTTAGGGTCAAACTCCTGAACTAGGTCTCAATTTAGGTTCATACTCCTGAACTAAGTCTCAATTTAGGTTCATACTCCTGAACTAAGCCTCAACTTAGGGTCATACTCCTGAACTAAGTCTCAATTTAGGTTCATACTCATGAACTAAGCCTCAACATAGGGTCAAACTCCTGAACTAAGTCTCAATTTAGGTTCATACTCCTGAACTAAGCCTCAACTTAGGGTCATACTCCTGAACTAAGTCTCAATTTAGGTTCATACTCCTGAACTAAGCCTCAACTTAGGGTCATACTCCTGAATTAAGTCCCAATTTAGGTTCATACTCCTGAACTAAGCCTCAATTTAGGTTCATACTCCTGAACAAAGCCTCAACTTAGGTTCATACTCCTGAACTAAGTCTCAATTTAGGTTCATACTCCTGAAGTAAGCCTCAACTTAGGGTTATACTCCTGAACTAAGTCTTAATTTAGGTTCATACTCCTGAACTAAGCCTCAATTTAGGTTCATACTCCTGAACTAAGCCTAAATTTAGGGTCTTAGGGTCATACTCCTGAACTAAGTCTCAATTTAGGTTCATTCTCCTTAACTAAGTCTCAATTTAGGTTCATACTCTTAAACTAAGTCTCAATTTTGGTTCATACTCCTGAACTAAGACTCAATTTAGGTCCATACTCCTGAACTAAGCCTCATTTTAGGTTCATACTGCTGAACTAAGCCTCAACTTAGGGTCATACTCCTGAACTAAGTCTTAATTTAGGTTCATACTCTTGAGCTATGTCTCAATTTAGATTCATACTCCTGAACTAAGTTTCAACTTAGGGTCATACTCCTGAACTAAGTCTCAATTTAGGTTCATACGCCTGAACTAAACCTCAACTTAGGGTCATACTCCTGAACGAAGTCTCAATTTAGGTTCATAAACCTAAACTAAGCCTCAACTTAGGTCATACTCCTGAACTAAGTCTCAATTTAGGTTCATACTCCTGAACTAAGCCTCAACTTAGGGTCATACTCCTGAACTAGGTCTCAATTTCGGTTCATACTCCTGAACTAAGTCTCAATTTCGGTTCATACTCCTAAACTAAGCCTCAACTTAGGGTCATACTCCTGAACTAAGTCTCAATTTAGGGACATACTCTTGAACTAAGCCTCAACTTAGGGTCATACTCCTGAACTAAGTCTCAATTTAGGGTCATACTCCTGAACTAAGCCTCAACTTAGGGTCATACTCCTGAACTAAGTCTCAATTTAGGTTCATACTCCTGAACTAAGCCTCAACTTAGGGTCATACTCTTGAACTAAGCCTCAATTTATGTTTATACTCCTGAACTAAGCCTCAACTTAGGGTCATACTCCTAAACTAAGTCTCAACTTAGGTTCATACTCCTGAACTAAGCCTCAACTTAGGGTCATACTCTTGAACTAAGTCTCAATTTAGGTTCATACTCCTGAACTAAGCCTCAATTTAGGGTCGTACTCCTGAACAAAGCCTCAATTTAGGGTCATACTCCTGAACTAAGTCTCAATTTAGGTTCATACTCCTAAACTAAGTCTCAATTTAGGTTCATACTCCTAAACTAAGTCTCAACTTAGGTCATACTCCTGAACTAAGCCTCAACTTCGGGTCATACTCCTGAACTAAGTCTCAATTTAGGTTCATACTCCTGAACTAAGCCTCAACTTAGGGTCAAACTCCTGAACTAGGTCTCAATTTAGGTTCATACTCCTGAACTAAGTCTCAATTTAGGTTCATACTCCTGAACTAAGCCTCAACTTAGGGTCATACTCCTGAACTAAGTCTCAATTTAGGTTCATACTCCTGAACTAAGCCTCAACTTAGGGTCAAACTCCTGAACTAAGTCTCAATTTAGGTTCATACTCCTGAACTAAGCCTCAACTTAGGGTCATACTCCTGAACTAAGTCTCAATTTAGGTTCATACTCCTGAACTAAGCCTCAACTTAGGGTCATACTCCTGAACTAAGTCCCAATTTAGGTTCATACTCCTGAACTAAGCCTCAATTTAGGTTCATACTCCTGAACAAAGCCTCAACTTAGGTTCATACTCCTGAACTAAGTCTCAATTTAGGTTCATACTCCTGAAGTAAGCCTCAACTTAGGGTTATACTCCTGAACTAAGTCTTAATTTAGGTTCATACTCCTGAACTAAGCCTCAATTTAGGTTCATACTCCTGAACTAAGCCTCAATTTAGGGTCTTAGGGTCATACTCCTGAATTAAGTCTCAATTTAGGTTCATACTCCTTAACTAAGTCTCAATTTAGGTTCATACTCTTAAACTAAGTCTCAATTTTGGTTCATACTCGTGAACTAAGACTCAATTTAGGTTCATACTCCTGAACTAAGCCTCAATTTAGGTTCATACTCCTGAACTAAGCCTCAACTTAAGGTTATACTCCTGAACTAAGTCTTAATTTAGGTTCATACTCTTGAGATATGTCTCAATTTAGGTTCATACTCCTGAACTAAGTCTCAACTTAGGGTCATACTCCTGAACTAAGTCTCAATTTAGGTTCATACTCCTGAACTAAACCTCAACTTAGGGTCATACTCCTGAACTAAGTCTCAATTTAGGTTCATAAACCTGAACTAAGCCTCAACTTAGGTCATACTCCTGAACTAAGTCTCAATTTAGGTTCATACTCCTGAACTAAGCCTCAACTTAGGGTCATACTCCTGAACTAGGTCTCAATTTAGGTTCATACTCCTGAACTAAGTCTCAATTTAGGTTCATACTCCTAACTAAGCCTCAACTTAGGGTCATACTCCTGAACTAAGTCTCAATTTAGGGACATACTCTTGAACTAAGCCTCAACTTAGGGTCATACAACTGAACTAAGTCTCAATTTAGGGTCATACTCCTGAACTAAGCATCAATTTAGGGTCATACTCCTGAACTAAGCCTCAATTTAGGTTTATACTCCTGAACTAAGCCTCAACTTAGGGTCATACTCCTAAACTAAGCCTCAATTTATGTTTATACTCCTGAACTAAGCCTCAACTTAGGGTCATACTCCTGAACTAAGTCTCAACTTAGGTTCATACTCCTTAACTAAGCCTCAACTTAGGGTCATACTCTTGAACTAAGTCTCAATTTAGGTTCATACTCCTGAACTAAGCCTCAATTTAGGGTCGTACTCTTGAACTAAGCCTCAATTTAGGGTCATACTCCTAAACTAAGTCTCAATTTAGGTTCATACTCCTAAACTAAGTCTCAATTTAGGTTCATACTCCTAAACTAAGTCTCAACTTAGGTCATACTCCTGAACTAAGCCTCAACTTAGGGTCATACTCCTGAACTAAGTCTCAATTTAGGTTCATACTTCTGAACTAAGTCTCAATTTTTGTTCATACTCCTGAACTAAGTCTCAATTTAGGTTCATACTCCTGAACTAAGTCTCAACTTAGGTTCATACTCCTAAACTAAGCCTCAACTTATTTTCATACTCCTGAACTAACCCTCAACTTATGTTCATACTCCTGAACTAAGTTTCACTTTGGTATAAACGCCTTCAAACAGTCACAACTCTGGATGAATTCCTTCAAATCATTTTCCACGGGTCGAGTCCCCTTCAAATTCCCCTCACCCAATAACTACGATTGGCTTGATTCCCACTCAGGGATGCGTAGGAATCCTATCAAATGGTCCAGCCGTCTGACCAACCTGGTCACTTATCTCTTCCCTCCTGACGAGCAGTCCAGATTAGCATTCTTATTTTTATCGACGACCCCACTTCCTTCGCAAGTGACATCTCCTAGGGGATTCTGTAAGTACCCCAATACGGACTACTCTCCATCCGAGCATACGGAAAATACCATGGGCGAACTTCCGAAAGTCATAACTTCTTCATACGAACTTCGATTTAGACGTGCCATATATGGTTGGAAAGCTCTCGACGAGTACTATCCAATGACAATGGAAGTTCTGAAAAAAGGACTGATTACATAGAGGTCCATACAGACCTCTTTGCAAATATGGCTGTTTTTGTGGTTTTCCTTGTCAAACACGTCAAAAACATTTCTTAACCACGAAGATTGACAAATGTGTCCGTACGGACATGTTTGTCAACATGCCAAAATCCCCCAAATCCAGGAAAACCAAAAAAAAATTCTGATTGAAGAAAGGTCCGTACGGACCTCTTTGCAGATTTTTCCTCCTATAAATACCAGCCTCCCCACCTTATTTCAATCATACCTCAACTCCCTCCTATCTCCATGCAGCCTTCTGGAAGCATTCTGAGCCATTTCGGCCTGTCCTGAGGCCTCTCGAGCCATCTCGAGGCGATCCCGAGCCATCCCAATCGACCTCTCGATGTCCCAAAACACCTATACTTCTCCCAACATCCATGAAGCCTTCTGGCAGCATTCTGAGCCATTCCAGCCCCTTTCGGTCTTTCCCGAGGCAATCCCAGTCCATCCCGGTCCGTCCCGATCGACCTCCCGACGTCCCACAAACCCTATTCATCCCCAACCAAACTCCAAACACCCAAACGGCTCAAACCGGTCCAAACCCCTGAGGCCAAATGAGTGTGAACGAGTGCTAATTAGGGGAGGTTCTGCCCGAGTGAGTGCAGAATTTCTCTCCTCTTTAGATCCCCTGAATGTGATACCAAGAGTTAATTAGGAGAGATTTTTCCATTAGTGAGGGCAAAACCTCTCTCCGCTTTAACACCCTCAACCAAACACATTCCTCCTACAAACCCTAGGAAGATAAAACCTAACCAACATTGGTGAGTTCTCATTCCATGCATTTAAATACTGCTTTAAATTTCAGTCTTTAAATACATTACTGCTTTAAATATACTGCTTACAATGTAGTCATTATTTACTATTTACGCAGACCCAAACCGTCCAAACGATCCCACAAGACCTTCCATTGCACTATGGAGGTCTGACGGTGATAGCGGTTTGTTAATATTCCCAGCACTGTCTTTCCATTATTTACTTTCAAATACATTTTATTTAAAAGTGCGCACAGACACACACACAACATTTAAAGAAAAGGGTACAGAAAGATTCGTGTATACGAGGATACTCGGGTGAGCACTAAAAAATCTCTTCCCGAGGCGTAACCTGACCTCCAAACTCAAAATCTCATTACACAAAAAAAAAAAAACAAAACAAAAACAAAAACAAAAACAGTCTTTTCTCAATGTTTTGGGCATAATCAAAACGGCGTGGCGACTCTACACTTTCAAAAATGAGAAAAATGCCGTCCGCATCCGGATCGGGTAATTTCACTTGTCAATCGAAGGCTTTGCACGTGTATTCTCTACTATTCATGCCCTATCTGTTGATGGTCCATGCATAATAAGAATCCATTAAGTTTATAACAATCCACGTATTTACCACTAAAGGACCATCCCTAGACCATTAAACTACTCTCGTGATTAATGGAGCCTAGTTCGTTTCATATGGTTTCGCTAATCAAGATTCTTCACCGGGATCCTTCTCTTGATTAACTAAGATTCATACAGAATATGGTCGACTCATATTTTTAAGCGTGACAAAATGATATAAAAGAATTGATTATGAAATGGTGAACAAGACTTTAAACACTTGATTAAATAGGATGACTACATTATGTTGAGTTTCCAATCCCAAGAAATGGAGGATTACTCACTAGCCATGATTATTGCAAGCATGAAGGGATGATAAGATAACATAGAAATATAGAAAGGAATAGAGAAACATATGCTTGCGATTGTAGAAGACCAAAACTGGGAATAAAACCTTCAATAATGTATTGTACTTCAAATCCTCAAAGTCGTATACGAACAATTGACGATCTTTGAAGAAATATGTATAAATCTATTGCTAGAGTATTTTGTTATGAATTCTAAGTAATATCTGATGATTTTCTATCTACTCTGGATATTTTCAGATGTCTAAAATTGAGTACAAAGGGTCCCATATATAAGCCTTTTTGGCTGGGGGTACAACTCTTGAAAAAGGCATCTTTGGCTGATCAGGGGAGGTGCTCGGCCGAGGCAAGGGAGGTGCTCGGCCAAGCAGAGCCTTTCCAGCAACTCTTCAAACTGGCCTTCTTTTGTTCGTCCGAGTTAAGGGACTGCTTGGCCGAGCAGCAGCTGCTCTTGACTGATCTCTGAAATTTTCCACTTTGATCCCTCTATTTTCACAGCTTTACTTAAGGTCCTTATACTTCGACGTATGAACCTAAAAGCCTGTATATTTACAAAAAATACCAAACAAGCGTAAAATCAAAAATATAAAGTAAAATAAGCTAAATTAAGACTAAATGGAAATAAAATTAAAGTAAATAATTTAATAAAAATACTATAAATGTCTATAAAATAGATATTTATCAGCAGTTGCTGCCACCACCGCAGAAATCTTATGGGTCAATAATGTTCTGACTGAACTTGGCATCTCCTCCTCCATTCCCCCGGTAATTTATTGTGACAACCTCGGAGCTACCACCTACTCAACAAACCCTGTGTTCCACTCCAGAATGAAGCATCTCGCTCTTGCCTTTCACTTTGTGTGAGAACAAGTACACCACGGCATGCTTCATGTTCAACAGATCTCTGGGACTGAACAATTAGCAGATGCTCTTACAAAGCCACTTCTCCGTGCTCGGTTCCTATCTCTTATCTCCAAGATTGGCCTCACCCAAGGACCGTCCATCTTGTATGAGCGTGTAAAGAGTCCTACAGAAACCAGCAGCTACTATGAGTGAGGCGCCAGCCTCGGCCCAATTGCCAAGTGGCTGCCTCATCAGAATCCTTTTGTTGCTGCAGCTACTGTGAGTGAGGCGCCAGCCTCGGCCCAAGCCAGGCGGCCGCCTCATCAGAATCCTTCTATTGCTGATCCTCCTACTGCTCTGGCAACTCATTTATTATCTAGTCTACCTGTTTATAGATATGTTAAATATCCTCCCTTTTGTAATTAAAATGATTTTGTTGTGTATGCATACTTTAACCCTCCTAGATTTAGATTAGATTTGATTGATACCATAACCCCACCTCTATTTTAAGGACTTTAGGCCCATATGTAATGAAGCTTAGACTTTAATTTTTTAGCTAAGTCCATTTTATAGAATAGGTTAAAATAGGCTTGAAGACTGGCACAAGATTCATTGGATATGAGGTTGCAGTTCAAAAGTTTCAGACCGCTTCATCAAAACCGCATTAGCAAAACCGCTCCAAGCAAATTGCTATGTGGAATTCCTTGTTTGAAACCGCTCTTGAACAACCATGTGCAAACCGCATTAGTGAACCGCACTAGCCAAGCGCAGTACAGTTCAATCTTGAGACCGCACTTATGGAACCTCCTCACTGGTGAAACCGCTCATGACAAACCGCATGCACACCAGACCGCTCCAATGATTGAAGACTTGAACTGAACCACTTTTGACCGTTGGAATCCACGTCAACAATATCAAATGTCAACCACTAAATCTTGTCATGTGACCATGTGTCAGACAAGATCTGTAAGGATCTTGAAAAGGTGACAGATGTCCTAACTACCTTAATTGCAGCTGAGGTCTAATCAGCTTTATTTGCAACTGCTGTACCAAAGGACAAAAGTGGAGTTGTGGACCAATGGGAAAGCACCAGTATAGTACTTGCTACAGCTATGTCTAAGACTATATCCTTGGTGCTTGGGTATAAATACCACTAATTTTCATCACTTGAAGATTGCTTGAGAAATTGATTTGCTGTGAGTTCATACGAAGTTGAAGCTCTGCCCAGAAATTATTTGGCCCTTTGAATCTTTATCTTCCTACTTCAAGAAATATTTCCCAGCCCAGAAATCAAGCCTTATACACCATCAAGAATCATTGTGCTCTACATCTCTTAGATTTAAAGAGCCTTGATCTTGCATACACACACACACCTCACTTGTTTAATCACATAGATTATTCATTTGAGAAACACCGGTTATAGTCTAGAATTGATCTTCATAGAACAGATTTTAAATCTGAATATTGTACTTTGTACTTTGTAATATCTCATACTCAATATAAAATATCACTCTTAGAAAATCCAAGACTAACCATCTTGGTAGTGGACGTAGATCATTTAACGATTGAACCACTCCAAATATTGTGTTCTTTATTTCTGCATTATTATTTACTGTGCTTACTGATTATTTTGATCTTATTCTCAGTTATCCATTATAGTGAAATTGTGTTTGCAGTTAACTTTGTCAAACCTCACTTTTTCAGTTTTATAAACCGCACTGAAAACCGCCTTACAAACCGCACCTCTAAAACCGCTTTGTAATCTTATAAATTCCGCTGTGCATTTTGCAACTCTACTTGCAGTTTCTTATACACTGCAAGCGGTTTTATAAGCAAGAGGTTGAGTTTTAAAAAGAGGGCAAAAAATTTGTAACAACTATTCACCCCCCTCTAGCTGTTTTCACCCTTGTTTCCACCTTTGGGACCAACAAGTGGTATCAGAGCATAACACATTTATAAAACCACTGTTTTTCAAGCTTAACAGCTTGTATGCCGATTCGCAATGGAAAATTCTAAACCATGACAACGGTTAACTATTCACACATTCCCATGTTGGACGAAGACCACTTTGACATCTGGAAGGTCCGAATGTTGATACATTTGGAAACCATTAATGAGATGCTGGTGGAATGCGTGACAAATGGCCCGTTCGTTCCCATGAAGGCCAACACCAATCCAACCACCAGTGCAGAAACTCCAAAGTCCCAAAGCCAAAATCTGAGTGGTCTGATGAAGAAAAGAGATTAGCTGCCTTAGACAGCAAGGCAAGGCACATCATTTCAGGAACCTTGCCTATATCAACTCTTCAAAAAGTGATGTATTCAAAAACCGCTAAGCAGATGTGGGATGCCATAGAGAGCTACCTCGAAAGTGATGATCTATGCAAGGAGAATAAAAATACACTGTTAAAAGAGCCTACAACAACTTCAACAGAAAATCCAACGAAACCTTGCGCCAAACTTAAGATCACTTTGTTGAGGTAGTTAACTCTTGTAGATCTCTTGAAAAAACTTTAATGGATAAAGAAGTCAATATGACTTTTTTAGCTGCTTTAGGTTCGAGATGGGTCAATAAAGCCACATCTCTAGAGGATTCTAATGTTTTGAATACTTGGACATTAAGTAACTTGTATGCAAACCTTAGAGTCTATGAGCTTAAATTAGATCATATTGAAGAGGTTGAAGGGAAAACCAAATCACTTTCCATGTCCGTAGTGGAACATGAGGAGAAACCAACCACATCAAATCAAACCGCTGAATCTTCCATATCAACCACATCACTCATCGAAATGGATGATGATGATTTTTCCATGTTCGTGAAAAGATTTCAAAAATATAGAAAATCTTCAAAACCTTTCACAAAAAACATTTTCAAAAGGCAAACCTTTTTCCAAGGCTGCTGATACAAAGAAAAAAGGCGATCTAGTTTGCTACAACTGTAGGAAACCTGGTCACTTTGTATCTGAGTGTCCACATCCTAGATTTGAGTATATGAAAAATAAAAGCTCTTCTGCGAAATTTTCTCGTCGCAAGGGAATGGTTACTGAAGAGGAAGAGAACTCAAAAGAGTTAGATACCTGGATTGAAACAGATTCTGATGATGGAAGTGATGATGAAACCGAAGAGGTTAATCTCTGCTTAGTTGCAAATGCTTCCGATGATTCAGATACTGAGTCAGTCGAGTCGCTAGATATGGAGGATGAAGTAGTTCCCCTAAAGATTTCCAAATTTAAATTGGATGATGATGTGAAACTTACTCCTAGCATTAAGATTGGGAATAGTTCTTATTTGCGTCCTATTTTCCCCCCAACAAATGCTCCACCTTCAAAAATAATTTCAAAGAAGAAAATTTTGAAAAAGGTGGTGGAAGAGGTTTCTCCCATGGAACATGAAAGGATGTTCCAGGAAGCTGAAATGATGATCCAAAAATTCTCTAATGTTAAGAAAGCTTTAGCTTTAGCTCATGATGAAATTAATCAGCTTAAGACGGAGAAAACAATAATGAGGTCTGAAATTTCTAATCTTAAAGACCAAGTTAAATCTGCATCTCCTCTTACTGAACAAAACCGCATCCTTGAAACTAAGTTTGCTGCACTTCAACTTAGGAACGATGATCTGGTTGCTCAAAACAACGATCTCCAGAAGATTATTGATGAGTGGACCAAGTCACGTGTCACCTTGGATCAAATCTTAGAATCCCAAATGACCAGTGGAATTAAAGAAGGTCTGGGATTTCAAACAGGTGAAAAGGAGAAGTGTGCATCCTATTGTGAAAATGATGAGGAAATTTTGAAACTAACTAAAGAAATTCCTAAGGAGAAGCATGCTATTTCTAAGGGTAAAGGACAGGAACAAAAGGCTCCACTTAACTTCCATTATGTCTACCCAAAGAAACAGTTTGGGAAGAACTCTTAGATGAAAGGAAACGATTCTGAGAGTGAAACCGCAGAGGAGGTTTCTTATGCAGCTGACCGCACCTCTACTTCAACCGCATATGGTGGAGTAGGTGGTGCTACTAACAGCAAGTTTGACTGCACTTCTTCTTCGACCGCTGATCCTGCTTTCAAAGGCAAGAAGAGCGTTCCTAGAAAAACTACAGTCAAACCAAAGATACCTACCTTTTTCAAGGCTAAAACCTATGTTCCTAAACCGCATGCTAATCCTGAGAAAAGTAAGGAGTTAGTAAAAACCTCATGTAGCTCATAGCTTTCATAAATGCTCTGTGTGTGATGGTTTAGGTCACAAGGCTGCAAAATGCCTTTTGCGGTTCACACCCAATGCCAGGAAGAGTAACCCTCCTTCTGTCAAACAGGTGTGGGTCATCAAAAGATGCTAACCTCAGGACCCAAAGAATAAAGGGGACCTCATTTTAAATGTTTATCTTTCAGGTCCTCTGCTTAATGGCTAGTCACTCCAAGGATAATGAATGGTATCTTGCAGTGGCTGCTCAAGACATATGACTGGAGATAGATCATTACTCGAAGATGTCATTGAAGCAAGTGGTTCGTCTGTAACCTTTGGTGACAACAACAAAGGCAAAACCATTGGGTATGGTTTGATAAGGAGAGGAAACCTAACCATTGAGAAGGTTTCTTTAGTTGAAGGACTCAAGCACAACCTCCTTTCAATTTCTAATCCTGCGATAAAGGAATTCTTTGCAACTTCACTTCTTCAAATTGCTTTATCAAAGATAGCATTTTCGGAGTCACCTTACTCACAGGGATTCGTAAGAGTAATATTTACATTATCGATCTAAATTCTGCATGTAGTATTACTAATCTCTATTTTGTAGCTAAAAATGTGAGCGAGAATAGTTGGCTATGGCACAAGCGGTTAAGCCACTTAAACTTCAAGTATCTAGCTAAGATTGGAAGGGAAAACCTCGTTCGTGGTTTACCCAAAGTGGCTGACCAGCATCCAGAGAAATGCAGTGCATGCCAACTTGGTAAACAAACCCCTTCATCTTTCACAATCAAGACCGCGCCCTCAACTGCAAGATGTTTACAACTGCTTCACATAGATTTGTTTGGACCCGTCACCACTGCCAGTATTAGAGGAAATAGATATACTTTAGTGGTGGTGGATGATTATTCAAGATATACGTGGGTTGAGATGATAATCACTAAGGACGATTGCTATGAAATCCTAACCTCTCTATTTTAGACGGCTCCAAACTCAAAAAGAAGACGAAATCGTTAGTGTGAGATCAGATAATGGAACATAATTTAAGAATAACGATGTTGCTCAGTATTGTGATGACCATGGGATTGATCACAATTTCTCTACTGCTGGTGTTCCACAACAAAATGGGGTTGTGGAAAGAAAGAACAGGACGTTGATTGAGGCTGGAAAGACTATGATATCTGAAGCCAAGCTGCCTCAGTATTTCCAGGCTGAAGCAATCAACACAGCATGCTTCACTCAGAACCGCTCTCTCATCAACAAGACCTACAACAAGACTCCATATGAGCTTTGGAGAGAAAGAACCCCCAACGTTGCATTCTTCAAGATCTTCGGCTGCAAATGTTTTATCCTCTACAACGGAAGAGAAAATAGAGGTAAATTCGGAGCCAAGGCTGATGAAGGTATATTTGTTAGGTATGCTAAACATTCTAAAGCTTTTCGTGTTTTCAATAAAACTAGTTTAAAGATAGTTGAGTCTTTCCATGTTACTTTTGATGAACATTCTCTCCTTGAGCCACATATGGCTCTAAATGTTGCTGATGACTTTGCTGAGCATAATGACATAGGTGAAAGTTCTAGAACTGCACCTGAACCTCAATCACAAAATCCAGCACCCTCAACTGAAATTCCCTCAAACCAAAATTATCAAACCGCACCTGAAGTTTCCACTCCAAATGCAACCGCAAGGGAAGAAGTTGTTGATAATTCACCCATCCAGCTTATTGAACCTTTTCGTCAACTTATCTTCCATGACTTCGCTGAAGGATCTAATGATGTTCCAATTGAAGATCTTCAGCAAACCTCAGTTCAACATGATTTACCCCCAGAGGTTAGAGAAGTCAGCAGTCACCCTCTCTCTAATGTGATTGGTGATCTATTTTCCGATGTTCAAACAAGGAGATCAAACTATGATAAGCATACATCCTTGATATCTCAAATTGAACCCAAGAAGATTGATGAAGCACTTCTAGATTCCAGTTGGGTCGTTGCTATGCAAGATGAACTCAACCAGTTTGAAAGATGCAAGGTCTGAACATTAGTGCCTAGACCTCAGTATCAAAGAGTGATAGGAACTAAGTGGGTGTTTAAGAATAAAATGGATGAGAATGGAAGCATCACCAAAAATAAAGCAAGGTTGGTTGCACAAGGATATAGGCAAGAAGAAGGAATCAACTACGACGAAACCTTTGCTCCAGTTGCAAGACTAGAAGCAATCAGAATCTTCTTAGCCTATGCCTCTTTCAAGCGTTTCAAGTTATATCAAATGGACATGAAGAGTGCCTTCCTCAATAGTGAACTGAAAGAGACCGTGTATGCTACCCAATCGCCTGGATTTGAAGACTCTAAATTTCCCAATCATGTCTACAAACTCCATAAAGCTTTGTATAGACTTAAGCAAGCTCCAAGGGCATCGTATGAGACTCTTTCTAAATTTTTACTAGAAAAGGGCTTCAAACGCGATAAAATTAATACAACTCTTTTCATTGCCAAATATAATAATCATTCCCTACTTGTTCAAATTTATGTTGATGATATTATTTTTGGTTCTACTAATGAGTTACTTTGTAAGCGTTTTGAGAAGCTAATGAAAAGCAAGTTTGAGATGAGCATGATGGGAGAATTAACATTCTTCCTCGGGCTTCAAATCAAACAATGTGAAGAAGAAATCTTCCTCAGCCAAGCCAAATATACCAAGGAGTTGATAAAGAAGTTTGGACTAGAGAATGCAAAAGCAAAAAAACCAAACATTGTTTTTAGGATGAAAATTAAAGTTATTCCTCACTTGCATCTTCATCCATCTTCTCCTCTTGCGTCTCTCCAACTTGCTCTACTTTCCCTGCACCCTGCACCTTGGAGTTAACCTCGCCAACTTCTTCTCCCGCAATCTTCCTCAAAGCCGCATACTCCTCCTCTAGATCCCATTCAGTATGCTTCCCGACCTGATATTCCTTAATCATTTCAATCCGCGCTTCAAAAACAGGCTTCGCAGCCTCCGCCATTAGCTCGTTCCTGAGAGACTCCATCTCTTTGTTGTGCTTCCTACTTGCCTCAGCCATCCTGACTATCCATTCATCATCCTTAGCTTCAATCTCCTCATTTTTCTTCTTCAGCGTTTCCAGAGCAACCCTTAGGTTTTCTTCAGCATCCATCTAGGCCTAAAGGAAGACTCAGCTTTATCTTTCCATAATTTGACCTCACTAGCCAACAAACCCATGGCAGCAACAATCTGTAACTAGGAAGGCATTCAGGGATATAAATTAAAAGCATAAAAATAACGTTCACAAGTCCAAATGTTACCTTCTTCTCTAGTTCATCCTCACTTGGAACAGTGATATCCACATCAACCACATCCTGTGTCTTCCTCCTCTTGACCACCACTTTGTCTCCAACCTCTAGTCTTGGCGCTGGGGGCAGGGTGCTCCCTTCCACCTTTCCCTTACCCTTGAACTTAGCCACCAACTCACTCGCAGCAAAACTAGACTGTGAACGAGTTACTGAAAAGAAAAAGAAGAATGTCAGTACAACTCGAATTATGAAAAGTAAAAGCCAATTTGGAAAAGTACGCCTTACCAGAAGACATCATGTGGCTGCACTCTTCAGGTTGTTCGATAGCCAACCTCTCCACACTCAGTACGCCAGATGATGGGACAAACTTTCGAAGAGCTTCAGGTAGAGCTCTAACCTGCTTCACAATCTTCAGAGAATCAGACAGACCGGGGAATAACTTTGCCAACTTAGGAACTACAAAAAGACACAAGAAAATCAGTAACCAAGATGATGTATTCAAAATAAACAAGGAACCAAGGAAACAAGGCTACCTTCCTTCCTCCAATCAGGCATCATCCTGTCACTACCCTCCAGGCTGCTCTTTTTTACGTAAAAGAACCTATTCTTCCATCCCCTATCTTTGTCTAGAGATTCAGCCAACAAGACTTGTGCCCTAGACTTAACCCTAAATCCATATCTAGATGAACCATGGGACCTTATATCGTAGCAACAAGCCAGTTCCTCCATACCGACCTGCAAACCAGTTAAAGCACTCAACCTATCCAACATCTCTAAAATCCTCCAACCTACCGGCATCAGTTGAGCATAGGCAAGCTCCGTGAGTTCGAAAAATCTGTAATTAAAAGGGAAAAAGGAAATTTTAGACCTATTGCAAAGGGATACTCAAGGAAACACACCCAATCAGAAGAAACACAGTCAGATACTAAACTAGGGTTAGGGTTCATGAAGACGGTACGATCGGGAAAAACTTTTGCCAAGGTTTGTATATCAGACAGAGTGAGTTCGCAATGTTCTTCATGGGGCTTTTCGAGCAAACCCATAGAAGAGAAACCCTCAGGCAGATCAGCATTCAGGTTTTCCATTTTGCAAAGAAGGAAAAAAGAGGAATAGAAAGGGGAAGAAAATTGTACCTGATGAAGAAATCTCCCTTCGTAGCAATGAGAATAGCCAAGTGTAGCAGCATAGATATTAAGGGGCTTCTAGATGCCTCGTAAACCGTAGACCCCATTATGATCCTGGTGCATAAAGCCACGTAAATTGCCAAGCATCGCCCCCTGGACCAACTGAAAAGATGAGGTGGATGCCAGCAGTTAATGAATTTTCAAAATCCAAAAAACCTCTTTTTCCCTTTTAAAAATTCAGGGGCAATTGTTGAGGCTGAAAAAAATCACCATTTTGCCAGGACATCTTGACTTATCAACTTGATGGAACAACCTGACCATAATCACCTAATTGTAGGGCCGTTACAAGACCTATTCATCAGGAGGAAAATCCGGCCATTTCAAGCTATACCTACAGCTCATTGTAACTGAAGAAATAAGACTCCATCAAAGAGATCCGGAAGAATAGGGAATATCTTGATTTTTCGTATATAAATAACACATGTAACAACACACACACACACCACGTTAGGTAATCATCCATGCCCAATGTATACTACTCATACTCCATTCCTACCATGATACTAATAAAATCCCATTGTTTCGAGGTTTTATGCCGGCGAACATGTTGTTCAAGGCCTTTCCTCGTTAAATCCTCCATGTTCACACCTTGTCCCTATATCATCATATTACATTGTACCCTCTTCCTTTTAGGAACATGGAAATGCTTAATTTTGACCGAAACAGTAACCATCTTCAACTTTAAAATCTTATTTCTGCCAAATTGCCATTGATGAACACTATAAACCCTTTCATCTCCCTATTTACATTTTTGTTGATTATGACTTTGTGTTCCAGTAATTTTTGATGATTCTTGTTGGGTTTTGCTCGCATTACTGTTTAGATTCTATCTATGTTGTTGATTTCATGATATAAACAAGTTTAGGGCACTAATTTTGAACTTTTCAGTTGTTGTTCTTCGAAAACCCATTTCCGTGTTCTTCAATTTTCTTGATGATTCTGCTCAAAAGTTATGATTTTGATGCTATATTTTAGTCTATAACTTGTTAGGATCATTTTGATATGCTTTTTGTCAATTTTGGTTAAGATCTTGATTTCCTTTGTTCTTCATGTTCATGACTGTTCTTGAATGTTCTTCGTGTTCTTCATGATAGTCATATGTTTTTCAAAAAAATTCTTATATTTTTGATCCACTGAATTTACATCATGTTTTCATACTTAGAAAATTTTAAGAAAATTTTGGAATTTCCTTTGCATTTGAAACCGCATGCTATGCTTATTGAAGCCGCGTGCTTCCAACCGCATATCTTATATGTTTCAAACCGCCTGTTCTTTGAAAGCTAAACCGCATGTTGGAACCGCTTGTGCAAACATATTAAAACCGCATGCTTTTGTTTCTTTTGTTTTCTTGAAGATTTTACTTAGTATATAGGCTGAAAACTAAGACCTTCCCCAACAGGCATTTCTTGGAAGTGTGGGATAAGTTTGGATTACAATGCCACGTACTAGTAACTCTGTTCTCAAAATCTTCATGTTTGTTTATTTTTCTTTGTATTCATAGTTCACCTGGGGTTTGAAGTTTTACACTTCTCAAACCGCACTATGGCTAAACCGCATAGGTGCTCAAACCGCTTGTGATCTATGAATACTTAAAATGGATCTAACTTTCTACTTTCTCTTTTGTAGGATCTTAACACCTTCCTACCATGATGGGAAGTTAATGAGCTTGAGTTGAAGCATGATGCTCTTGGAAGGGAACTGCCGAAGAAGATGAAGGATTCTGGAATTCTTCCCCTGTTCAACAAAAAGCAGACCTTCACCATTCCATCTTTTGTAGATCAATTCTACTCAAATGCCATTCTTGGGCATAGAGTAATGGAGAATGGAGCTAAGATCTCTTGCTTCACTGCTGCTGTTGAAGGCCTTGATGTCACCATTGACTACCTGGACATCAAGAGTACTTTTTGGGTTTAGAGTTCCTAATGCCCCTGATGAAGTTGATCAAGATCTTCAAGATTATGTTGCTGCCTCAACCGCTGGTGTTACAACTATGGTGGGTCAGTACAAGAAGATCCCTCGTAAAGCTTTTGATGAGCTGATGAGTCATCTAGGTTTCTTGGTTGGTAAATCTATCTGTGGAAAAACTGGCAATCACAACAACTTTACATCCCAACAATGGATGTATAGTTGTGCCATCTACAGCAACCTCCGTCTTCATTGGCCTAAGATTCTTTTCAGAGAACTCTCTTATAGTGTAGCCACCTACTAGTCCAAGGAAAAGGGAGTTGAGCAGAGATGGAGACCTTTCTGCAGAATCCTAACCGCTATCCTACTCAACTATGACCACCTGGAAGCCCTCAGAAAGGATAACCCAGAGCTAATGTTGGAATGGGGAATTGAAGAATCATTGGGATTTCTTGTCTACCATAACTTCAGATATGCTAATGGAGATGCCAAATACAAGGCACTCAATGATGCTGATACTTACCCAAGGAATATTATGTGGAAATGAATCCTGTAACCGCAACTCAAGCGGTTAGGAAAGCTGTGAAAAGAAGTAGGAAGCCAAGAGGCCAAGCTGAGCCTCCAGCAAAAAGAACCAAGACCGCTCCTATCTTAAAACCGCCTGTTGCTGACCAAGCTTGTCCTAGTAAGCCAAAGAAGCAGAAGAACCCAATGAACTTGGTTGATGAAGATGATGAAGAGGATGATGATGAAGAAGCAGAAGATCTCTCTATTCCTGATCTGATTACTAGAGCCAAAAGGGCCTAGGATGTTACTGAAGATTTGACTCCTGAAGAGCAGGTGCAGTTCTACAAGAATAAGATAGCCAGATTGGAAAGGGGGCAAGAAGAGATGCAAAATGCCAAAGGGAAGTCAACGGTAAACCTCCTCAATCGCTCCTCAATCGCCCCCAACCCCAACCGCAACCCCAATCTCAACCGCCTCCACCTCCAATTACAACCCCTATCCATTCCCCTATCCAATCACCTATCCACTCACCATCACCCTTCTCCCTCCCCTCCTCCAAAACCCCTTTCACCCTTATCCTCCCAATCCATATCACACTCTCCTTTTCATTCTGATTCTGTAAACTCCATACACTCCAACCAAATCCTCCCCCCCACATTCAAATGCCTTCCAACCTTGGACCTCCAAACCTTCTGGTGGCCAAGCCATTTCCACTCCATTCGCTTGGAACACACTCCCTCACCTCCTCACTCAAACTGCGACCAATCTCCACCTCATTCCAACACTCCTTCTCCTGCTAAATCCTCTACCCCTCCTATTTCACCCCAACAATAGAAAACACCTTCTTTGTCTGTTTATTCTACTACTTCACACTCACCATCAAATTCTACTCCTCAAAACATCCCCACTCAAACTCAGACTACCCCTCCTAACCTAAACCAAATCGCTCCTAACCAACCGCTTCCTAACCCCTTCATTCAACCCAAAACTACCCAATTCCAACTGCCTCCTTTATTTCAAACCGCTTCCACTTCAATCGCTCTCCAACAGACTACTCCCAAATCCTTTCAACCCTCAACCTCATCCAAGGCCAACTGCTGATTAACCAAGGCCACATTATCAAGCTGACCGCTTCTAATGCCTCTCTTGAAGCCTCCAACTCCTCCCTTACTGATTCCAACTGCACCCTTCTAGCCAAGGTTGATGCTCAAACCCTTGAATTGGCCACTCTTAAATCCAATTTGCTTGATGCCATTAAGGGGGAGAGATCACCTGCATGTCCTTCTACTTCCACTGATCAAACCGCTGCTACAGTCAAAACCGCTGAAGCATGTTTTCAAGCCTTTAACGAAGATTTAGCTAAAGGAGTTCTTCAAGCTCTTAGGGAGACAGTTTCAATGACTCAGCTTAAGGAGATGCTCAATTAGCTCTTTGATGTCTTCATCACTTCTACCAACACTGCTTTCACTTCTTCCATGACTACAATCACTGAAGCAGTGCATACCAGACCGCAACAGCCAGATACAGTTTAAACCGCTGAAATCAAAACCGCTCTGGACTCCATTCGAGCAGACATTCTAGAGCAGATTGATTTGCTTAAAGGGCAATCAAATGTTAATTTGGAGATTGTGGGAAATGCAATGAAGGCCAAGGTCAATGAGACGACAGATGAAGTCAACGACCGCTTGGATAATCTCAAGGAAGGTTTTAATTCCAAGCTTGGCTCAGCAATCCATGAGTTAAAAACCTCTTTGAAGGTTACTATAAATCTTGAGCCTATGGAAGAAGCTATCTCCACCCAAACTGCTGCTATTCAAGATGAAATCCACACTTGCTTCAATTCCTTAAACTCCTCTTTCAATACCCTTATTAATGATCAGATTGAACAAGTAAGAGGAAACTCTAGAGCAGTTGGTGAAGCAAATCTCAGGCTGGCCAACCAAGAAAATTCTCTCAAGAAGCTGGAATCCATTCTTACTAGATCTACTGAAGAAGTCAGAAGGCTAAGGAAAGCTATGGCATCGGACCAATCTGCCCATGCTGGACCGCATCAAGCAGAGCATGAAGTAAATTAGCCACGTCATCAACCTTCTCAGCAACCGCGTCAGCACTGAACCGCCATGTAATTCTTTTTGCTGAACTCCTTTTGTTTTTAGACCGCATTTCACTTTGTATTCTTTTGGTCTATCTTTTCTTTTTGCAACCATGTAATTTGATTTCATACCTTGTACTTGTAAACACTTAAGGTATTAATGAAAATTGCATCATGGTTCCAAAACCTTGTTCATATCAAACTGCTTATTTGTAGAACAATGAAACCGCAATGGTTTAAAACCTCATTCAAATAGTTTTCAACTTAAAATCACATTTTTGAAATGAAGTTTAAACATTCAGTTTAAACTGCACTTTTAACTTAAACTCATATTTTTCAAGTGCACTGAATGCATTTCTATACTTTCAAATTGTAAGTTTTTCAATCTTTCAATAGTATAGAAATCTATGACTTAAGCTAGTGTGTGCATTGACTTGGGACATGAATTACCATGTTAATTCTTATGGACATGTTTTTACCAAGTACAATGTTTGCTTTTGTTATAGTAGGTAATAGCATCAATCAAATAGGGGGAAATTGTTGGGTATGCATACTTTAACCCTCCTAGATTTAGATTAGATTTGATTGATACCATAATCCCCCATCTCTATTTTAAGGACTTTAGGCTCATATGTAATGAAGCTTAGACTTCAATTTTTTAGCTAAGTCCATTTTATAGAATAGGTTAAAATAGGCTTGAAGACTGACACAAGATTCATTGGATATGAGGTTGCAGTTCAAAAGTTTCAGACCGCTTCATCAAAACCGCATTAGCTAAACCGCTCCAAGCAAATTGCTATGTGGAATTTCTTGTCTGAAACCGCTCTTGAACAACCATGTGCAAACCGCATTAGTGAACCGCACTAGCCAACCTCAGTGCAGTTCAATCTTGAGACCGCACTTATGAAACCTCCTTACTGGTGAAACCGCTCATGACAAACCGCATGCACACCAGGCCGCTCCAATGATTGAAGACTTGAAGTGAACCACTTTTGACCGTTGGAATCCACGTCAGCAATATAAAATGTCAACCACTAAATCTTGTCACGTGACCAAGTGTCAGACAAGATCTGCAAGGATCTTGAAAAGGTGACACATGTCCTAACTACCTTAATTACAGCTGAGGTCTGGTCAGCTTTATCTGCAACTGCTGTACCAAAGGACAAAAATGGATTTGTGGACCAATGGGAAAGCACAAGTACAGTACTTGCTACAGCTGTGTCCAACGGCTATATCCTTGGTGCTTGGGTATAAATACCCCTAATCTTCATCACTTGAAGATTGCTTGAGAAATTGATTTGTTGTGAGTTCATACGAAGTTGAAGCTCTGCCCAGAAAATATTCAGCCCTTTGAATCTTCATCTTCCTACTTCAAGAAATATTTCTCAGCCCAGAAATCAAGCCTTTTACACCATCAAGAATCATTGTTCTCTACATCTCTTAGATTCAAAGAGCCTTGATCTTGCATACACACACACCTCACTTGTTTAATCACATAGATTATTCATTTGAGAAACACCAGTTATAGTCTAGGATTGATCTTCATAGAGCTGATTTTAAATCTGAGTATTGTACTTTGTACTTTGTAATCTCTCATACTCAATATAAAATCTCACTCTTAGAAAATCCAAGACTAACCATCTTGGTAGTGGACGTATATCGTTTAACGATTGAACCACTCCAAATATTATGTTCTTTATTTCTGCATTATTATTTACTATGCTTACTGATTATTTTGTCTTATCTGTTTTGATCTTATTCTCAGTTATCCATTATAGTGAAATTGCGTTTGCAGTTAACTTTGTTAAACCTCACTTTTCAGTTTTATAAACCGCACTGAAAACCGCCTTACAAACCGCACCTCTAAAACCGCTTTGTAATCTTATATATTCCGCTGTGCATTTTGCAACTCTACTTGCAGTTTCTTATACACTGCAAGCGGTTTTGTAAGCAAGAGGTTGAGTTTTAAAAAGAGGGCAAAAATTTTGTAACAGCTATTCACCCCCCCTCTAGCTGTTTTTCACCCTTGTTGCCACCTTTGGGACCAACAGATGTATATCCCTAGCTTTGTTTGTTACAAAGTTTATGTATAAATACTCATTCAAAGTGATTAAGAAAATCATCATTTGCTAAAGCTAAGAAGAGAAAGGGAGATTAGGAAATGTATACTAGATGAAAGAGTAGAATAGGATTGATATACCTAAGGTTTCTCGTCTACCCCTCCCTAGAGGGAGATTAAGAAATGTATACTAGATGAAAGAGTAGAATAGAATTGATATACCTAAGGTTTCTCGTCTACCCCTCCCTACTAAGCTTTTGTATTTCGCACACACACACACACCACTAAATTAATTTGACAATATTACATTGTGAAAAATCTTCTAATACATCATCGTAGAAGCATCATTTTACGA